>CM073765.1:71426016-71996064 GCA_037127475.1 Arma custos | reverse complement strand
TAGATATGTACCTTGGGGATAATTAAAGGAATTAGATACACGCAACATATTTATAATTAGCATTATCTGGACTAAAGCGATGCACTTAAGTAATGTTATATAATATAATAGGTGCTAGTTTATTTGCTCAGGAGTAGGAGAAAAATTAATCATACATGAAATAACACGGAAATAATTTTATATGTTTTTAAAAAAATTATTTAGTTTTCTCAAGATAAAAGCAAGGGTACTTGTGTATTAACGCCACCGCAATTGCGTAAAGAGCAATCTTGTTCGCATGCGCAAGCAGTTATATTTTATAACAGTTACATTTCTAACAGCTGATTTCTTCTAGATTTGTTCTTGTTTGCTGATTTTTGTTTGTTGCTGATTTCTTGTTTGTTTGCCGATTTGTTCTAGATTTGTTGTTTGCTTATTTTTAGTGCTACGAAAGTGCGTATTTGGGATTTGCCAAAAACAGAAGAAGATGCAATTTTATTTTTTCAGGAGCGAAATATTTTACCGAAAAAACGAAAATGTACCAATTTGCATGAAATGAAACTTTATTTTGATCAACGTAATTTTGGAAATGTCAACCAGGTGAAAGAAAACAGAGTCTGTTTTCAATCCATATTGAACTGTATATCGGCCCATTTTCCACCGAAATCCGATTGACTACTTTCTTTTTTTTTGAGGCAGATATGCTACAAAATCATACCGTGATTGGCATACATCAGTGTTGCAAAACTGATATGTAGGGGAACATGGGGCAGAGTGAAACAAATAATCGAAATTTAGTTGTAAATCCACTTTTATTTATTCCAATGACGTTTTGATACATAGGATAATTAGATGCCTATTTGCCCATTGTACAACACAAATTTCACAGCTGAGAAATGTTTTATAGTATCTGTAATTATTATTTGAAATCAACCTTGCATTTGTTTCACTGTGCAACGTGTGGGGTACACTGAAACAGGTGATGGGGCACAGTGATACACATATTTGTAACATGAATCATTTATCAGGATTTTAACAAAATACATTTTAATAATAGTTTTGGGGCATTATGACTTAAAGAATTACACTCTTAATATAAAACCTTGAATTTTTCACAATAGTAGTATAAGAATGTCCACAGCTACCAAATAAATACAACTCCTCAATAACTTTGAGGAAATATTCATAGAGTTTTATCCCATATTTATAGAAGAAACGTCAATTCCAAATGATATGTAGCTCCTGAGTTTTTTTTGTTCCTCCACACTGAACAGGTTTTGGAAGAATCATTTTTATTTGGCTATGCTGCACTGATACTATGTCTTCAGCTGGTGGTTTTAGAAATGAATTATCTTTTTTTGTGCCCCTCCAAAAAACCTTATTTCATAGTCTTCTTCAGAGCCTCTTTCTTTGGTTACAACGCCAACATAATATTTCTTCCTGCCGAAGGTTTCAATTTGCACCAAGACATAATCATCTGCTTTTGGATCCCTGTCCAGATCCTCAAACCCATCTGGCTTTAATAATGACATTAGTTCTTCACGCGTTTGTTCATGATTGTCAGAATCATCCAGGACAATAGCATCGGCGTTGTCACTGCTAGAATCCGAAACATGCCGTTTTCTTTTTGCAAAAAGTGTCCTCTTAACTTGCAATGTTTCCTTTTTGTGTATTAAATTACTTAATTTTGGATTTCCTTGCAAAAATCCTCTAAACCAATCAAAATCGCTGCCTTCTGCTCATCCCAATTTGAAGATTGGTGAATTTCGTTAAAATCTTCAGAAAATGAAGCAATGTTCGTAGCTCTTTTGTAATTACGAACCATTTTTCACATCATCAAAAATTAAAAGACATGTTTGGCATCAAAGGTCAGAGCAAGGACATGAATATACTTTAACGTGTTAAAATTACTTAAAAAATAAAAGTTTTGCAAAAATAATACATTTTTAAATCCTATGGGGCAGAGTGAAACGTTTCACACTATTCCCCAATGATTCATGTTTCAATGTGCCCCACATGCCAGAATAACAAAAACCACTTTTTTGCAAAAAACTGATGAACGTTAATGTTACTTACCTGTGTCTATACTGCAGACAAATGTTGTTTTCAAAAATATAACACAATACTCCGTAATCACAAGTAAAATTACGCAATACAGATTATTACGAAGCGTCAAAAATTTACTTTCTACCAGGAAAAACAAATACCCTGATCTAACGTAACTCTATACAATGACAGCCAGTTCGAAACTAGATCAACAGCAGGTTGATTCAAATACAATAAATAAATAAATAGCGCCACTGGTCAGATTCAAATATTTTGCGGGAAAACTATTTTGTTTCACTGTACCCCATGTTTCCCTACTCTGTTAATACAAACATAGTTTCCAGATAAATTAATATTAAAAACGTACTTTACGACCTCCACCAATTACTTTTAGTATCAGTTTCTTTTATTGATAAATGTTATAACCAAATAGAAATAACAGAACATCTGTTTGTATTTACGTATAATTTAAAACACAACAAATAACCGAGACAATTATAGATATACATTTTGAATTTGGAAGAAAAAAATCCAAAATATTCTTCAGGATCTGCTTAAATCAATCCCTGTTTTCGTGCCTCCTTCTCCAAATACATTTAATATTTAAGGACCAAGGATAACGCAAAGGTCTGCACAACAGTTATTCTACTCTCCTAATATTGCTTCTTGGATTGTAGTGTCATAAAGTTTTTTTTTTTTTTATGCATTCATGTACGCAGTAAAGGAAGTATTGCTAATGCGTAATCCATAAAATTATTGATATTAAGATATAATTTCTGGTATATTATCTATGTTTAAAATTTTATATGCTATTTTGAATCTACATAGTACTGTAAAATGAAACAAAAAAACTGTATTACTAATATCCATGAAGGACCTTGGGTTAAGTATATGGTAGAGACTGTACTATTTCTAGGACAACGGTTGTGCAGGGAGATGTTTGCCTAGATCCCACTCAATCGCCAGGATTTTCCCCAATTAAGGATACCCGTCACAGAAACTAGGTGAACCCCAGGAGCATTTGTAGATACTACAAGATCCATCTTTAGCTTTTAACAAGTTAAATAATTTATCTGCCACAGCGAATTTGAAACAGAAATCTTTAGCTTAAGAAATCTGTACTCTACACACTTAGTTAACTCGATCCTAAGTATCATAATTTTTTTAAATATAAATCATTGAAGATAACGGGCAATTTGTTGCATAAAATATTCCTATTTTTTATTATAAATTTAATAATACTGGTTTTACTGGAAAATATCGCAAAATAAAAATGATAATTGGAGAAAAAGGAAGTAATATATGAGCGGTAGGTCTGTTGAGTTGAGTGTTTGTTGAACAACTTCAATTCCAGTCTGCGAGAGACCCGATATAGCTTCACCCCCTTCTCGTCCGCACGTTGAGGGAATAAAATTATGCAAGAATACCAACGTTGGAAAATGAAATTTCCCTCTCACCTGCTTTATAAGCCATCTTGTTGAATTAGGTTAAAACCATGCACCCTACTGGATTTGTAATTAACCCAAGATAAGCCTAATTTATCATTTTTATATTCTGTTCATTATTTTCTTATTTTTTTAAACTTAATAAAAAGAATTATTTTATTAACCATTTCCTTATTTATATTTTAAATTTAAAGATCGAAATTGACATCACTATAACTATACTAATAATATTAATGGCAAATAATTGCATGGATAAAGGCAAGTAAAGAAAGTACCCACTGGTAATACTGAAATAACACATTCAATTTAAAAGACCACGAGTCCTTCTTTTTAGACGCTTCGAAGGATTAACAGAAATTTAAGAAATAGCTAGATTTGTCATGAAACGGGGATTATGGATGACTTTATTCGTAACAAAGTAAGCTTTTGAGATTTTACGAAGGATTTTGGATTGTAAGGGTTGGATACAAGAGGAGTTCTATGGCATAGTGGAGCCCCAAAGCACTTCCTCGTAAGTCCAAATGGGCCTAATGATTGTCATTCATATGAGTTTTTTTAATTGGGTGCTTAGAATGTTTGTCTAGTAAGTGTTTAAGTAGTTTGAAACGACAAGCATTTTCTTGTTTTTTTCAGTCTTGTAACGGAATTCCGAGTAAAGCGTTTGTCAAGATGTAGTCCTAAGTAACGGACCTGTTCTACAGGGGATGTTATCGTTGGGATGTTATTAAACGATACAGGAGGACAGGAAACCATTGGTTTACGAAGGGATGTAAAAATGATTTAACAGGAATTGTGGGAATTTATTTCGATCATAGATATTTCGACAGTTTTGACATCATTCTTCCAGGTGATTTGGGATTGAAGAGTGTGGGATGCTATAACTGGATTAGTGTTGACTGATAATAGACACTTTTCATCATTATACGTGATAAGGATAGTATTAGGATGGGTGGGGATGTCAGTTGTATAAACTGTGTAGAGGATTGGGTCGAGGATAATGCCTTGAGGAACACCAGCATATTGAGGAAAGGGGATGAATAGACATTATTATGGTTTACTTTGAGATAAGATTGGATAATGAGAAAGTATATAGGAGGAACACTTGAAGGGGTTTTATCTGTTATATGATAGTTGTATAATTTTACTTCCCTTTTAATTTTTTTTTTAGTGAGTAGTATTGCTCAGTGTGTAGAACCTTGTGTTACTGCACTAAAGATCCTATCCACACTTATTATTTATATTATCTTTCCCTTTTTGTGGCACGATGAGCCCTGCCTGTCAGCGAAATGTTCAATCACGGATTGAGGACGAAATATTTAATGTCTTTTCGCTTTCCATTTATTGTATTTTAATTTCCATTACCGATGTAATCCCACCGATACAAGACTTAGGAATTTTGTAATTAGCAAACTTTCCATTCCATTAGCAGCTCTCCCATTAAAAGTATCGAAGTAATTTTCCCTCCATCTTACCTTCCGTTTTACTTCCGCCGTAAAATAATTGTTTGACCTTTCTGGAATTTTAACCGGATTGTTAAAGAAAGACTGTCGAATAGCGAACTTCTGCTTATTAATTCTTGAAATTTGTTTGAAGAAAGGAAAAGTATGTTTTTATCTAAATACAGAAGATGTCTACCCAAGATTCGAGACTCGAGGAGGGCGGGCACGCTGTCATCATGTGGTATATACCTGATCAGGTGAATATGTGGTTATGTCGAATTTTACTGAAGGGAAGCGGAATCGTGTCATCCTCGTTGTGCACAACTGTGTAAGTTAGACCTTGGCTTGGAATGGAGTTATTGCTTATGTTAATGTTCTTTTATTCAATATATACACACACACACACACACACACACACACATACACTTACACACACACATACATACAGCAGAGATTGGTGGTATCGGCATCGAGCCTTCGGGTTCGCTAAGCATTATTATTATTATTATTATGCATATACGCGTCATACAACCAAAACTACCTATCTCGTTTACTAGTTACCCTAGTTATCCGGAGATCTTCTTAGAGCTCCCCCAGCCTTTATGATGTGGACACGCTTCATTGGGTGATCAGTTGAGCGCGAACTCGGTAAAATCATCCCCCTGAACAGCTGTTGGCGTACAAACAGAATAGTAAACATGTGTTATACCCAACAGACCTCCACGTTTTTTTTTTAACTCCTTAATTAGTCATGCCAACAAATTATTTTGTTAATTTTTTTTTTCTTTTTAGCTCAGCTCTTCTGCAATAAAATTTGGCACTACCATATATCCGTCAATACATACTATACTATGGTACACTATATCCATCCATCGGTCTATATGTCATATATGCATGGGTCTACGCGTGTACCTATTTATATGAATTAACATTAGATCTGATTTGTAATAAGTTTTCGTATATCATTTGATATAATTGTCTCATTGTTCTTTTCTACTGTTTTTAATTTTTTTTAAACCTGTTAAAGATACTTATGAACGTCCTTATAGGGCTATTAATTATTCTATAAACAGTTGGCTAAAAACATGATCCTGAATAAACAAAGTTAAAATTAAAATCTATGTATACCGCATTAATTATTATGATAATGAATGTTAATATATTGTGAATTTGAATTATCGTGAACGCTTGATTTTGTATAGAGTCTTTCATTTCTGTATTATAATTACATATAATTATTAATTAATTAATTATAGTAAATACATATAATTACCTATACATACTCTTCTTCCTTGACTTATTAATTAATTTTCTCAACCTTATTAAGAACTTTTATATATCAAATAGTCGTTTTTTTGTTTTTTTTAATCTAGTAAAAGAAAATTCTCTTCGCCACTTGAGGGTGGATCCAGAACCGAATTCTTTTAAAATCATTCCCAGACCACTTGGAGAAAAGCAGGCCAAGCTACTTCAATTCAACCCATTCTGTTCTGCTATTGAACCATTTTTATTTTTATTCAATTTATTTTTTATTTTTGTATGTCGAATGTTTAACCAAAACTAACTTCCGCGTCTCTGAAGTTATTATTTAATTAATTTTATGGATTATTTTTTAGTTATAAGAAATGAAAAGTGCTGCTTTGAACACAGATTGCCAATATTTTTCCCGTTTTCACTATTATGTATAAAAAGGTTTTTAGCGACCATGTAATATTATATTTTACAGTTGAGTAGGTGAGGTGCAAAACTCGTTCGTTCCATTTTTTTAAAAAAACTTTCTCATTTCATACTTAGTTACTTTTTTTTTGTTATCATTAAATCAGTAATTTTTTTCATTCCAAGCTCACTTCCACAGGGAAGCTGTACCTTTCGAAAGCAAAAAAAAATTTTTTTATCTGGCTACTCTACGAGACGAGGTAAGTTTTTTGAGTTTCCTGAAAAACGTGTTCCTGTGGAACAAACGAGTTTTGCAACTCACCTCATCAGTTGTAAAGAGGTACGAACCGTAACGGAGACCACACTTCATATTCCAAGAGTTATTTCTCCATTTTTTTCGCGCCTCTTATCATTCTATCCACGGTATTCTGACCTCAAAACTCCCTAAAAATAAAATAAAGGCACTAAAAAGAACGAATCCAAGTCGGTTTTATATCACACTGCCTCGATTGTGCTGCCGCCAATGAGGGAAACACGAACTACACCGGGGCCAAACAGGTAGTGCACTGCTCACTCCTGGGAATCGGCCACTGTTGTTTCTACAATAAAATATGCTTCATACATAATGGTGTATTCTCCATCATAAATGATGGTGATATCCACTTCAAAATGTATATCTATTATGTAAAACGTTTTATGGGGAAGAAAATGTGTTCGGGTCCGAGTGGAAGAATTTCTTAAATAGTGATTTATTTGAAATATCTCTTATATACAGTCCCTGGCCATATTAATGTGACCACCAAGAAAGATTATTTTCTTTTTGTTTTTTCCTAATTTTTTTTTATATACTTTCGCGTGTCTTAATAAATTGCTGTTTAAAGTAATGGCAACACTGTTATAAGTTTTTTAAAGTATTTTTTTTTAGTAATGCCAGCATTGGTTTTAGTACAGCCATTTTGTTTTACGAGTGTCGGCGTGCATAATTTGTGTTTAAAATTTTTGTGGATTTATTGTTTCTTTTTCATTAAATACAAGTCGGATTCGGTAAGTTTATTATTGATTTATTATTTGTATCAAATATTTTAACTATTTTGATAGTTTTTTTTTTTTCATCAATATGTAAAATAGGGTGTAAAAAGGGTGACATTACAAAATATTTAAAAAAATAAAGATTTATTTTCGAAACTATTTTTTTCAATTTCATATTATTATCAGATAACTAGCTTACCCATAAAACTAATAACTTGAAACTCGATTTACATCATTACGCATACAAAAAGATAATGCAACATGTAACAAGAACGAATCTATCCAGTGGTCACATTAATATGGCCACGGACTGTATTTATACATTTGGTTTAACTACCACCATATATTTTGTTTTATATATAAATTGGAATAATAAAATGGGTTATAAAACTTTAAGTTCAACTAAAGAAGAACCCGTATTATTTATAAAATGTAAATATTAACCCATATTATTTATAAAATAGGGTTGTTATCCCTTTATGCGGACTGAGGGTATCCCGTCTTATAATAAAACATCGTAAAGTGTAATGAACCCCTGTAAAAAGAGATATAAATAATACAATAGCTCTTAAAATGAGCTCAATAAAGAAAATGCTTGAGGAGTTGAAGGAACAAGAAAAGTATTTCTGGAGTAGTATGATGCAGTAAAAGCAATTGAGTTAAATGGTCGAGAAAAAGAAACAGCGTTTCCTTCCAACTGGTACTCGCAATTAAGAAAGTAGGAATGGAGTAAAGTAGGAAGAGGAAAGGGAGGATGGAGAAATATATGTTGGAAACAAATAAAATTAATGTGAGGGTGGTTTTCTTGGAAGGGTTCAATGGTTTGGATAAACGATAAGATGGAGACAACAGAAGCAAAAAAAAAAAAAAAAGAGAAGATGCCACTGAAAATAAATATTGTCTTCCTTCTGAGCAAAAATGGTTTATAATATCAATGGAGAACGGAGATAGTTGGGGGTGCAGTCAAAAAACACCTGATAAGTACCAGACTTATATTTAATATGTGCCAACGTTTCGACCTACCTTATAGGCCATCTTCAGGGCTATGAAAGAGAAACAAACAGAACAAAAAATATATAAAAAAGGTTACAATAACAAGAATATAGTAGAAAATTAAAATAGTGACAGATATGATAATTAAAGATAACTAATATTAAAATAGTGACAGAATATAATAAAATTAAAATAGTGTCAGATATAATAAAATTAAAGATAATGAACAGAAATTAAAATAGTGACGGATATAATAATTAAAGATAACGAATCTAAAATACAGAAAATAAATGTACAGAAAGGATAATAATGTAAACATAATATAAAGGGAAAGAAAAATTAGGAGGTAAATAGAAAGATACAAAAAGATTAAAATATAAAAAGGTGGAATATAAAGGATTTAGAAAATGGTTTATAATATCAATTATACTTAATTTATTTGAACCCGAAACTTTCAGCATGGCAACTCTACCCACTATATATATATATTATTATATAAAACATATAAAAAATATAACATAGTATATTTTAATCTGTTAACCCCTATTATTATTCATAACCCCTTATATTTAAAAAATAATATATATACATAATATGTATATATTTTTATGACAGCCTTAGTAAAAAATATGGTCAGAATGATTCGTTTCATACGCAATATAAATAGTTATTTTCTAAAATATTTATTTTGCTCAGAGTTAACGAACATTATTTTGCAAGTTTATAAAGCTAAATGAAAAATTAACCGGGTATTTTCTTTAGCAATGAAGTTTATAAAATGCAGGCATGCACGTAATTTAGCGTGCTAGCAGTCAATGACTCATATTCATATGTGAAGTAATCGATAGTACGAATTGTAAAGTACAAAGTAGATTAATAACACAACTTTAATCATTTAAAAAGTGTCCGAAGGTCAAGAAAATATTTTGTAAGTGTGGTTTGGTGTTCTATTTATGAAAATAATTTTTTTGGAGCATAACATTCATATGGCATTCTGCAAACTTTTATTTTTTATAAACAAAAACATAAAAATTTACACGAATAATATATATATATCACATCATGTAACAGTTTTTACATCACATTTGAAATTTAACTCATTCCTTTTTTATATTATTCGGTTAATTTCTCCACACGAACTTTTTTTATCTTTACATTTTTTTAATTAAAAAAAAACAATAAAAAGTACAAGGTTTCATAGAGGTATTAACCGTCTTCGATAAGAAAACAACTTTAAAAATAGTTGATATGACTTCTTAAATTCTTCATTCAACTCACCTTTTCGTACTGAATGTAAACAATACCTTATTTTGGAAAACCATAAGACGATGTTCTCCCTTGGAAATTAGCGGCCAAGTCCTTACAAAACAGTTAAAAGAATAATATTTTTGTAAATTCTAACTGTACGGGTCAAAGATCGCGAAAAAAATAACATACATTTCAATTCAATATATAAAAATAAACAAAACGAAAATTCAAACCCTGATAAAAGAAAATATTGGAAAATTATGCAATATTTTTTCCCAGAAGAGGTTATTGATACCTGAGATAACATATTTTGATAAGATAAGAATTTCCCATAACAACAGCGGAAGCATATATACTGTGAAATACTATTAAATATTTGCAATAAGAAATTTTATCACCTGATTGAAAGTAATACTTGTTATTTATTAGCTTGTAATGGGTTAATGCTATTTCAATGTAACAATAATGATCCTTATATTAAGCAATAAAATATTATGATAAATAGTTGTAGAAATGACTTATTGGAGCGGAGAGGCCCAGTGGTAAAGCACTGAGTTGACGCCAGAAATCCTGGTTCAAATCCCGATCCAGGCAAGACTTTTATTTAGTCTGTTCTCAATCAGTCTGGAGATGGATCATATGGTACCTAGGACTCTCCTGGTACTCACCCAGCTCCTATAAAATATTATAAAAATAAGATACCCAAAATAAGACCGAGAAAATTTGGCGAAAAAAAAACAAATTAAGCAAAATCAAAAAACTTTATTTATTATTATTAATATTCAATAAAGTACTACTCTAAAAATTCATGAAGTATGCTTTAAAAACTATTTTTGATTATCTTATATATAGAAATATTTATAGATTTATAAACTACACAGTTACCATTTATAAATATTTATTGCGAATGGATATGGATATATTTACTCATTATAAACTAATGATAAATCCCTTTTCCCACTTTACTTTTTTATATATGTAATTTTAAACGTTAATTTTTTAATTAGGTTCTTAGTTCGTATTAATATTTTTGAATGCCTTTTAAAATCAAGGGGTTTGTTGGTTTTAATCTGTTTCATATTTAAGAATTTTAAAAATCAGATTTACGGATTAATGGCAAACTATTGAGTGGTTTTATTAGTATCATGATCAAAATGAACCTATACTATTATTTTTTATAGTTGTGCCAATTTCGATTTAATTGATATTCTTTGTGTACACCAATTTTAAATACAATATTATATCTGAATAGCTAGTGTGTTTTTTCTTGTATTTATTCTACTGTTATTATCATTATTATTATTAAACATAAAATGATATATAAAATAAAATAGTAGAATGCATGAGAGAATGGTGACAGTGGTACAATATGCACCTGTATTAGGATCCTTAAAAGGGTTGTTTCTTCTGTGGCTTGTGGCTACAAACCAGGCAACCACACGCTGATGAAACTCATTGATGTGGTTGTGGTAAATTTAATTAGGACCCAAGTTATCTATCCTTTTATCTCCTTAATTTTCCTTCTTGGGGCTCACCTAGCCTCTATAAAGCGGATACCTTTACCTAGGGATAAAACCTGGCGGTAATGCATGATAACCTAATTTCGCTCCTAGACAACCGTCAGTTTAGAAGCAGTTATGTCTCTACCGTAAATTAAACCCAACACCCATCATATGTTTGTTGTTACACTGAGGAGGTACCCTTCGTCCGCATAGCGGCAGGCTGTTTTTCTCATTTTGTGAAAAAATCTAAGCCACCTGCCGGGATGCGAACCCGCGACCTTCGGCATAGATTTATCTTCTTTCTAATTCTTTTTTTACGAATAACCAATGCATTTGGGATTTTCGTGTTATTTTATTAGACACCTCTCAAACTGTTAAAATTTGCTTGTTGAGTTTTGGTGTTGATGATGTTTTACTTGAAGCTTGAGTGTGTTTAATCAGATCTTTGATTAGGCAAAAGTTCGGAGCGTGTTAATGTATAAAGGGACTGCGAGACCTGCCCCCAGGCGTGTAATGAGAACCGGCGTGTTAGTGGTTGAGATCTTTGCTTTCCAATTAACTGGTTGGTTAATTCATTCTCCCCTCCCATGATCGCAATAACCAATTAGAATCTGTACACGAGTAGGAAGTGTAATCGTTTGTTGATCATCCCATTGGCTTTTGGATATATCTCACTTTTGATTAACACGTATCCTATAGCTCGGCATTCTAAAATATTTAATTACTACATGAGGTTTGTACATGTGCATAGTACTCTATCGTTACACAATATTCCTACTAGTGGTGGGGTCAAAATAGCGTCGCAGTAAAAAAGAACGGGTTATTGGAAAATAACGCTAATCGTGACAACGTGTTGCCAAAACGAATCCGTTCGTTATAGGAATAACTCCTTCATCGTTTCACTCGCCAATAACGAAATATGAAATATGACGATTTCAATAAGAGCTGAAGGCAGAAGCGTCATCGCAGCAAGTATGATAACTATCTATAACTAGGCATTACAACAAAAGAATGAAGTCAGAAGCGCTATCTACGTTATCCTGATCACAAGAAACTAACATTGTTCAGCTTATGCTATATGGGAAATATAGAAGAATTTCATTCACAATTAATTATTGAAAAATTAAACTTTGCTAATTTGCACAAAAATATAAAAAAAATATCAATTAAATATGTATTTAAACCTTAAAACTGCCCTTATCGGAGTGGCGCTATCTACGTTATCGAATAAGTTATTGAACTAATAAATGTTATTGCAAGTTTTCCTATTTGTAGAAATATAGAAGGATTTTATTCGCAATTAATGATTGAAAAAAAAAATTAAACTTTGCTAATTTGCACAAAAATATCACTTAAATATTTATTCAAACCTTAAAACTGCCCTTAGACGTTATCGAATAAGTTATTGATTATTGTGATATATTTATCTTTAGTTAAATATATAGTTTTGCTGTTATTTTCTCGAGGGTTCTTTATGTTTTCATAAGTATTGCTTGCCTGATAAAATCCGGACGCCAATCTCCATGTTGGTGATTCCGTCTTTTCCTCTTGAATCTTAAGTATTGTTTAGTTTTCTCTCTCTCTTTCCTCCATTCAACTTCCCTTTTATGCTCAAACGAGCATTCTCTTCTATCTCGACGGAAAAAATAAATAAACATCAGATCCAATTCTCTGTTCAGTGATTTTGAATGGAATATTCAGATTAAATGAAATCTTTTCAACTAAGTGAATTGTATTAGGGAATGGAAGTCAAGAATAAAATCTTAGATAGTAAGCAGCTATTTATAAAAACCAACGTTTAGACTAACATTGCAGCGATGAATAAACCGGATATAAAAAATGTATAACAATTATGATATAAATAATATTTCTGTAAATATATTAGTATAATAAAAACAATAATAGAACAACTGGTGTAAAAAACGACCAAAAATGAATGACTATTAATTACCATATTTTTCTTAATTTTTTGTTGTTATTATTCTAGTAATATTTTTTACTTAAATATGATCCGTTTGTTTATTCTTTCAACCTCACTTTATGCTGCTATTGCTAATCGCCAGATGCTACAGCGGAAGCACTAAATTTTTCCTATGCGGTTATATTTAGGGTAGGGATCTTAAACGAGGGCCTGACACTTGAAAGGGCCATTTATTCCCCTCCCAACGACAGCATAACTAAGGATTTTTTACTACCTTTAAAAAAACCTATGGTCATCTATTTGGTTACGAACCCGCAATCTTCGCCATAGTAATTATGCTAACCACTAACACCACAGGTGACCCATTAATATGATATTTATCATTACTGTTATTAATATTAATTTAATGTTTAGAAATGTGCTTATTATTTTTTTATATCCTGTTTATTTTTATAAATCCTACGAAGACTTGCAATTTGGGTTGCAAGATTGTTTTTATCGATGATATTTATTCATCCGACCAACAATTATTAAAGATACGTAAATTATGTCTTATCAACTGTTTTTTATTTCATTTTTGGAATTCAGAATTTAAATTTTTTTTTCATGTTATACGATATCTATAGGCTTTTATTTTTTTAAACAAGTTGTAGTCAAAATCTGTATGTTTAATAATATATTGTGTTTTTTACGTAAAAAAAAAAATATTGCTTTTTAAATTCTTTAATATTATTAAATCGTTTTCCACATAATAAACAGGCATCCATGCGAAATAAGAAAGAGGAATAAAACTTAAAGTTTCTTCGGAGAGAGTTAGCAAGTTTGAGAAAACCGCTTTAAAGGATTTGGAAAATGTGAAGGGTTTTAGGAGATAATAGCATTTTCAAAACTGACATAATGTCTCATTAATCAGATATAACATTATTTTTTAACAGTTTAAAATCACAATAAGTTTTTTTAGAAATCGGTTTCTTTTTAGTTTTATTCCATTTAGTGGATATTACTATGATTAATAATTTATTATTATAGTAAAACTCAGTTCGTAGCTCTTTGTTTTAAATCAATGTTAGTATAATTAACTAGGGAGCAGGTTAGCTCAGTTAGTAGGTAGAGCGCTTAGTTGCTGTGCCGAACATCTTGGGTTCTAATCCGGCTGCGATGAATAAATTATTTAATCTGTTTACAGTCATACAACCTCCTATGAGTGAGCCTTTATTAATTGTTACCCTTAATTAAGTATTAAATTAAATTATGTTAACGCAGTTAAGTATCCTCTTAATTAGAGAAAACACTGATGGTTGAGCGTAATCTAGATCAAATCATCTTCCTGCACAATCGTTTTCTTAGAAACAGTACAGTCTCTACCAAGTACTGAACTGAAGACCCTCCATTGGCTCTTTCAACAGAAAATTTTCTCCATTTGCGCGCATCTAAAGCCTTCGGGTCTGCCTCGACATCATCCAGCCAACGCATTCAAGGCCTCTCACGCTTTCGTCATCCATCTAGCTTCTCGTATAACATTTTTTTTTGGGGGGGGATTGTAATGGGATTTATTCTCTCCAGGATATCCAACCGTTTCAATCGCTCCAGACGATATCTCCCTCCTCAAAAAGCTACTTCAATTACTTGTTAGTTCTAATTCGCCAGGCATTTCCAGCCTTCATTGCAATGAAAATTTGACGGAGGACTTTTCTCCCAAAACCCAAACATTGTTTTGTTTTTCACTCTATTAGCCTTCATGACTCGCTGCCATAGGCAACCTTCGCTCATACTGCCGTCTTGTATATTATCAATTGTGCTTGTCTTAAAAGGTTACTTAACTTAAGTGTGTTCTGTAAGCCTTGTAGGCTACGGTTTCCAGTAGCGATTTTAACTATTTTTAGTTTAGTATTATTTTAAGCCGCTCAAATGAAAAATAAATGGAGTAAAATTTTTTTCCTGAAAAACGGATCTACAAAAAATAAAAAAATGCATTTACGAAACCTCTCTTTTTTCAAAATTATTCCACGAATCCTGGTGGTTTGGTATAATCCGGGTTTATCCGACAAAAACCCTCCTGGGCTCGTTAGAAGGACTGTCATAAAGAAATGTTCTCTTAGTGACAAAACAGTGGGGAGAAAAAAAAAACCCTTAACGGTTCCTGCAAAAACACTCTTCGCTACAAGTATTTATAACATTGAGGCAAAGAACGGTAGGGGGGTGATTTTTTATTTTTTTTTTTTAGGTCCGGTGGTGAAGTGAGTTATCGTTCGACGAAAGGTAGACAATGGGCAAGCTATCGATGTGGAGCCAGCGATTGATGGCAGCTGAATGCCAAACCTGAACACGATATAACAATTTATGACCCAATAATTTCTCGCCTCTGGGGGAAGATGGATTTTCGCAAATAAGGAAATCCTTTAATGAGCCTATTAATTTTAAGTCTGTCAAATTAACTAATCTTTAGTTAATTTCTGTCTAAATACTTGTTTAATTTATCTAAATAGTAACACTTAATGTATATAATTACACCCATGACATCGTTCATAACATGGCAGATTCTTCTCTGGGTTTTTTTTTCTGAATTAACGACATCCAATTTATAGAAGCTGGGTGATCCCCAGGAGGATCTGCAGATCCCACAGTTCCGTGGATGTAAGAGAATAAATAATTTATCTCCTAAAGCCGGATTTTAACCCGAAACTTTCAGCATAGTAACTCAACACTCAGCACACTAAACTCCAACATTCCTTATGTAAAATTAATATCTGACATTAATAATAATGATAAGCCTTGTTGCATCCAAAGGCTCGATGTCGATACAACCTATCTCTACTTAAGAAGTCATGTACAAACCCTCCACGGACTGCTGCCCAAACACAAATTTGTTATATCACTCTTGACGCAATCATCCCACCTATGCTTTGGTCTACCCCTTGTAAACTCTCCACGCCTATAAGTATTTTAGGAAGTTTCATCTGTGGCTGTTTACTGGTTAAATAATTTATCTGCCACTGCTGGATTTGAAGCCAGAATCTTCAATATAGCAACTCAGCACCCTACACTTCTACACGCTACCCCCCTACATTATACTTCATCTAATTCAAATAAATTATGGAGCCACCCCACTCCATATGGCATATATAATAAAAACGTTTAGTAAGATTATATGGATTTACAAAGGAGAGTGATTGGAGTTATGACGAAAATATGGGAGGAGGGAAAATATGTTGATTGGCAGCAAAGATCTTATAATTATAAATTTATCCCACAAAGGATCGATCGCCAAGGGGAATATTCTGGAGATTCCTGGACAATCCAGCCGTGAAAGACTGTTTTTAATTGGCCTAGTGCTGGAGGCTTAGGAAAGATTAAATTGTTCTTTCTTTTTTTTTCCTTTACTTAGCTAGAGCTCTCATTTAGCCGGTTTGAGTCAATTATTTTTAACTTTTAATTTTCCAAAGCGGGTAGAGGAGATGTATAGGGGGCGGGGTTACTGGGCCTATCTCTTGAGCCTCTTCAGTGGTGCTTTTTATTTTAGCCGGGATTATTATAAATTCTAAGAGAACAATAGGAAGTGGAGTAGCGCAGAGTGCTGAGTTGGCTATGCTGATGTTCCCCGGCTTAAATCTGGCTAGTGATATAATTTATCTTGTGGTAGATAAATTATTTAATCTGGTAAGATCCACAGACTTTCCTTCGGTTCACCCAGCCTCTATAAAGTTGGTACCCTTAATTGGGTTGAACATGATCTAAGCCAAATCATCTCCCTGCACAACCGGCTTTTGTTTTCCTTTTTTTGTAATAAAAAAAAATATATAAATAATTTACCCACCCCTCTATCATTAAAAGGTGTTGCGTAGAATATTAGATCCAAAAAAGGATGAGAATTCTGGATAATTTAGCAGATAACCGAGACGTAGGTGGGAACATTGCTTTTGGAGTAACCTGGGCGGAGTTGGGTTTGAGTTGTGATCTGTGGACTGAGGTTTTTAAACAGAGATTGGTATTATATGTAGCTAGCCTTCGGATTCGCTAACTCCTCTTATTATTATTATTAAAATTCGAAATCAACTTTTCCGGAATATTTCATTTACTTATTACTTATTATACGGTTGGTAAACTCTGAACTTTTTTTTTTTAACGAACTCCTCAACAAGCAGGTTACCATGGCATGTGATAGACGCCTGACTCTCATGGGAAGAGGCAGGGCAGATTCTGGGAGTAGCATGAGGAGGAAGAACAGAGTAGGAAAGGCAATAAAATATTTGAGAGTTCATTATGGCCCTACCGTTACCTGTACCAGGCCCAGCTCATCAAGGGCGAGGCAGTTTGGATGAATAAGCCATGTCTACTGTCGGCCCTAACGCTGCTTTATGGCTAAGCCCGTCCGGAGTAAGTATATGAGATTAGTTAGTCTGGGGTTGGCAGGACGTAGAATCAAACAAAAATTTAGGACAAAATTATTTTCAATGATACAACCGATTCATTATTAAATTCAAACGTAAAAGGTTAAATTCCTCTTTTTTTAGAACTTTTTTAGCCACATTTAGGACTTTTGGTAAGGGGTAAAATTGTGGGTTCGCGTCACCGACATTCTCTTGACTTATTGCACGAGACTGACTTATATAATTTGTTTTAATCAACCTTAGTTTCAAGCCCAAAATCCCATTGATACAAGAAAATAATATTTAATTAAAATGACGTTTAATAATTGTTTATTTCATTGTATTCATTCGAGAAAAAAATCTGTAGCAATGCAACTCGTGAAGGGCCTGGAGTTCAGTACATGGTAGAGACTACTGTTTCTTGGTCAACGGTTGTGCAGGAAGGGGATTTGTCCTAGATCACTCTCAACCGTCAGATTCCCCCCTTATTTGGAATACCTACTTTATAGACGCTGGGTGAGCCACAGGAGGGTCCTAGATCACATAGGATCCATCTCCGGCCGCTAAAAGATAATCAGAGCATGTGGATAGCCAAGAAATAGGGGCAGAGGGATATAAAATTTCGTCAGTTACAGTTAGATTCTTTATCACTCCGACCTGAAGATGGTCTAAAACTTAGGTCGAAACGTAAACACAAATAAAATAACTCTATCTTATTTTGTATAATTTATCGTACCTCCTGACCATTTTACAATCTTCTTAAAATTATCCAGTCAACCATTTCCATTTAACCATTCTAATAATAACTTAAAAAAGAAATTGAACAAATCGTCTCCTCTAAAATACTTAATCTGTCATAGTTAAACGTATTTTTTTAAGATGCTAATAGATGCAAATAAAAAAGAGTTTTGATGAAATTTACAAAATCATACAAGAAATTTTAGTGCACCCCTCAATATTGACAATAATAATCTGGTTTATTTTATCAGGCATCATCTGTATCACTTAATAACAATAAAACCAAAGCTTAAAGTAGCTTTAACAAGAATTACGAGGATTCAAGAATTATTTAATTCAGACTTCTTAAATATTCAGATATTCATAGATATTCAGAAATTCAAAAAAGGGCACAGTTATTCCAAAGTCTTGAGTTTTCACTTCACTCAGCAGTCCTTTTGACTGCATATTTAATTTTTTTTCTTAATTTAAGAGAATAGACCATTGTTCGTTAATTTAATGTTCCGTTTTTATTGCTGATACATTTATAAACCAACTTATATAATGACATCATGCCTCTATCAGGTGAGTACCCAAAATAGGGGGAAATCTGGCGGTTGAGCGTGGCCTAGGACTGATCATCTCCCTGCACTACCGTTGTTCTAGAAACATTACAGTCTCTACCACGTACTGAAATCAATACCCTTCAAGGTATTGGTGGCACAGGTTTTTATTATATATTTTTTTATAGTTAACAACAAAATATGGTTTATAAAATCCCACTTATGTTCGATACAGGAAACCTTTATGCATTCATGCTGAATTCCAGTCAGATATAATTTTCGTTCCAAACTTTTCTTTTGATGCCTGGCCTTCGATTTGAAGAGGAAGAAGTTCCTTTGGAAATAATGGAAGAAGTTTCTCAACTGTCATTCAGTTCTCGTTGAGTTGTGTCAGTTTTCCTCTTCGGAGCCATAAATTTTGTACAACAGTTCCCAGCACTTTAGCACGACAGGCATCCTTTCATTATTACTTTGTTCGATAATAAAATACAAAAATAAGGAGATAAAAAAGGTTTTTCGAAGTGAAAACTCATGCGAACGCGTCACCAAGATGCTTGTGACGTACTGCGCTAAACTGGCGACGCCTTGATGCCTTTGTATGACTTATATGATTTGTTTTTATCAACTTTTAGTTTGAAGGTTAGAATTCGATTGATATATGAATAATAATATTTAAATAAAAGGTTGTTTAATAGTTGTACAATTCTTACTAATAATAACAATAACAGCTTTAAACATGAATAAATCATAAAAAGTTTAGTTTCCCTCTTTTATTACAGGTTTTAATATTTTGTATTAAGGTTCTTGTATTATGTGTTTTTGATTAATAAATAAACTACTTAGAAACGTATATAATTATTATTCGGAGCGCCAATAGACGTGAAAACCAGACAAGTGTTATTAATTTCAATTAAAAATTATGAAATTAAAATAATTCTATAATTAATGTAATTATAATTTATTTATAAATTCAAAAAAGAACTCAGTTATTCCAAAGTTTTGAATTTTCACTTCTTTCGGGAGTCCTCATGGCTGCCTATTTTTGTTTTCATTTTTATTCTTTTGACTTCTTTACCACATATATGAGAATGCTTCTGTATTCATCTTGGCTTGTTGATTTCTGCCTTGACGCTTCCAAACGTGCTTTAGCTCATATAAACGTATTCTTAATTAATTAATCAATTAAAAATATCCTAAATAAAAAGCCTATACCACTACAACCTGCGAAAGGTCTTAGGCTCAGTACGCGGTAGAGACAGTACTGTTTCAAGGACATCTACTGTGCAGAGAGGTGATTTTTCCTCAACCGCCAGATTTTTTCTTCGATTAAGGATACCTACTTTATAGATGCTGGGTGAGCCCCAGGAGGATCCTCATATCCCACAGGGTCCATCCCTAGCTGTTAGCTACAGATTAAAGAAATTATCTTTTATTTGATTAACCTCTTAACTTGCACGCTCGAGTTAATTCGAGCGCGCTAAACAGGCCAAACTGTTCACACTCGAGATAATTCGAGCGGCGTTGTATTTGATGCTGCTATAATTTTTCACACTCGAATATATTCGAGAATTGAAAATAACAATGTGAAAGCTAAGAAAAAGAATCGTGTTATTGATATTTATCATTTACATAGGATTGTAAGCTATAATACCTTCATAATACCTTGCATTCTTGCATTTCTGTACTCGTGACGACTGACTGCGATCCGTCGTAGTATTTTCGTGAATTTATATAAAGGCCATTGTATCTTTTATTTTACTATTTAGACGTGAAATATCAAACACTTGTTTCTGTTGTTTTATAGTTTAGTTCAATAGTTACCTAAGTGTTGTAAACTTGCAAAGATAAGTGTATCTTTATAGACAGTCAGTTATTTTGTGATTACAGAAAATAAAATTGGGTATATTGGATATTTATACAATTGGTATGTTTTTTTCATTTTCAAATTATTATTATTATTATTATTATATTTTATTTTATATTATATTTTAGTAAAATATATATTGAAAAATGAGCGATTCAGAATCTGAATATGAATACGCAAATTTGTCGGAAAGCGGCTCAGAAGAAAGTGATAAAAATTTTGATTAATTTTGAATTTTTTTTATTTTTTTGCCAAAACAATGTTCTAAAGTTTGTTTTTTTACATTAAAAAAAATTGATTTTTTTTGGCCGTTTTTTTTTTCAAAAATCTGTGCGTTAAGGGGTTAAGAGCCGGATTTGAACACGGTATCTTCGACACGACAACTCAGCGCTCTACCACTAAGCTACTCATTAGTTTAAATAAGTCATCGGAAGTTGATGTGCTTAAAGATACGTGGAAAGAATAAATGAATTTTCTCTATGACAAAAAAAAATATTCGAAGTGGGTCAGTAGAACGACTGAGTTTTCATCGCGAAACCGTTTCCGGCCAAGGGCAATGAAATACTATCGTGACATTAATTATTTAGAATGTTACGTGGTTTTTTTTATGTTTTATTGCTACCCATTAATAGATTTTATTACTATCTCTTCTCGGTTTTTTAGTGAGTTCTCTATTCCGTGTTATAGTATGCTGAGTCGGTAATTTTTGTTTTACAATAACCCAATCAACTGTATTGGGCTCATTACTTGATTTTGAAGTCCTCTTTTCTCGATTAATGGTTGGTGATTCGTCAAGAATCCAGTTCCATTGCAAAAGTTTTAGCATTGAAGGATCGAGTAGTTAGAAAAGTAATTTAATACAAAATAATAACGTGGACTAAGGAAATATTATATCTTGGAAAATCCTGAAGTTTGAGAAATGTATGAATATCCAATTAAACACATTTATTGATTGTTAGTGAAGTTGGAGTCCGGAAATTACGCTACATGGTCTCGTTGTCTTGTAAATAATATTACTTTTTTTGTATATTGTTCATTCCAATTATACATTTAAATTTTATATATTATTTTGTTGTTTATTCCAATGCTTTTAGTTTTAATTTTTATCATGTCTAACCAGCCCTTAAGAAGACCTTTCGATTTCTTAAAAATAGTTATCTAATATAGTTATCATTTAAGGTATTATTTTTTATATCCACCCAGACCAATTTCTTGTCTATATTCATAGGTAAATTAATAATTATTGTTAAATTAATTATATTATTTTTATTAAATTCATTGGTAAGTAGTCAGTGGAGTTGACGCTAATGGATATTGGTAAGTAGTCAGTGGAGTTGACGCTAATGGATATTGAAGCTGTTGAGTAATTGCTTTCCAAAAACGAATAATAATGAAGATTCTTCATTGCTTGATAAATTTATTTACTTTTTATGTGTATCAATACATAAATATATATTTTTAATTTGAAAAAAAAAATAAAACTTCTATTCACTATTTGAGAATTTACCGAACGAATTTTCCTATTTATTTTATTATTTTATGTTCTATAAATATAAAATTAAATATATTAAACTAAAATGAAATTCCATTCCAATTTAATATATTTAATTTTTTAATGAAATTATTCAGGTTCGTTGGGTGAAGTATCTAGCGCCTTTGTGAAGGCAAACCCGCACTACGTTCAGGCATTGCTGGCTCAGTCTAATAAAAACCCCTTCTCCTAGAAACTTCAACTAAAATTTCATTATTATATCAGCTCTAATGTTTAGTTTTTTAAATGTTTAAATAAATCGGCTTATTGATTTATATAAAAAAATAACTATTAGAGATAATGTTTCTATTTATTGCTAGATCAGAGAATGAGATGAAACAATGTGGAATACTTAAGCAGGTTTTTAAGCCATTGGGCTATTAAGGACAATTAATCAATAGTAACTTAAAATTTATTTAAAATATCAGAATTTTTCAGTCAATTTGAACACACTAAAATTAATGTGTTCCATAAATCTCTTTTCTTGTTTTTTTAAGTAGTAAATAAAATAATAAGAAGAAATAAAGTATAATAATACAATAATTTAATAAAACGTTATAGTTTAATATAACTATATTATATTATATAAAGTTCAGTATAAACATAAAATAAAAATTTGTTTTTGTCTAGTTATGAGGGCAATAATAATCACAAACAGTTTTTTTGGCCCTTGAAATCAAACAATAGCATCAATAATGATACAATATAAAATAATTTATATCATACTAATGATTAACTGAATTCTTATTTTATATATCACTCATTCAAAAGAATGTCATAACTCAAAATAACTAAGCTTTCAATAGAGGTATTTGTAAGTTCCTTGTGAGTTAAAAAAATTAAAATTCGAGTATTGGTAAAGCAAAGAGTATTGAAATTCTTTTTCAACTATTAGAAAATTTTTAAAAGCTTGAGACTTTTTTTATTTTAAGGTACTTTTAATTATTCCAATAAAACTTCAAGTTCAAAAATGCCAAATTTTGAGTTATGTAGTCGTTCTTTTGATGGAGCAATATTGGCATTCATATAACTAATAAAGTAAACTGTTAGTGAAGTTTTTCGATCAGAATTCATAAATGAAAGGTTGAAAGTAAGTTGTCCTGATCTTTTCACACATCTAGTTGTCTAGGTTTAAGATAGTCAAATTAGTTGTTCCGTAGTATGTTATGTTTTGTCAAGTTGTGTACTATGTTTAATCAAGTTTTGATAATTTTTTTTTTATTCGTTTCAGGAAACCGGCTAAGACATTTGCATTCGACCATTGTTTCAATTCCGCCGACCCTAACAGCCCGGATTATGCTAACCAGGAAACCGTCTTCGGCTTCCTCGGAACTGATATTTTGGATAATGCATTTCAAGGATACAACGCCTGTATCTTTGCCTACGGTCAGACAGGTGAGAAGTTTATATCAATTATTAAGGGTCTTATTTCATCATTGTTTTCCCTTACATTATTATTTATATTTAGCCACACAAGAGAGTAATTCATCTTTTTTTTGTTCATTTTTTTAAGTGGGCCAGGAGGAATTTGTGTGTAACACCACATTTGTCATATTTGTGTCTAATTCATTCATCTTTTTCAACACTGATTGGATTTCTTTTTAAAATGTTTTTTAGTAAACAAATAATCTGGGGCGACCTGTGGTCTAGTGTTTAGTATAACAGCTTACTAAGCCCAAGACCTCGGGTTCGTAGCCCGGCAGATTGCCCTAGTATATTTTAAAAGGGAGTAAAAAATCTTTAGTTATGCTTTCAAGAGATGTTTAATGGAATTCCCGAGCCTGTACAATGGCAGGTACTCGTTAAGAATATCTATCCTAATTAAACCTGGATAGGCAAAATTTAGAGCTCCCACTGTAGCATTGACCAATTAGCCAAACCAGCACTAAAGTGACTTTAAAATAAACAAACAAAGAAATAATTTTTTTAAAATTTAATTATATACCTTAATCCTATCTTAAGATGTTACTTAACATTAGTAATTAATTTATAATAAAATTATACTAATAGTTAAAGGTTACTAATGTCTATTATTAAACAAAAAGAGGGAGGAAATAAATAAAGTAACCGAAGAAGATAAGAATAACATTTCACGTTATAGGCATCAAAATTCTAATGGGTGTAATTGTTACATTTTAAGTGTAACCTGGCTTTAACCCACCTATCTAATCTGTTAGCTCATTCACTTGTAGAGCCTGATCACAGTGTCCATCAACAAGTTCTTGCCTCTTCTTCCAAAATATGTCTCTCTTCTTGTTGTACTTCTTGACTCCTTTCTCTCATAATCTTCCATTTGGTCTCCTTTGTTTCGAGCTCAAATGTTGCTCTTGCCACCGTCTTACTAACACGACACAAAAATGTGATATTAGATTCTTACGTCTTAGAGACAATGTTCTTGGGCTAATCATGCGTCCCAATAGATATTTTTCTGCGGTTCTTATTTTTATCTCCTCTTGTGCTGCCTTCAAATAACATGAGCATCACTTGCAATTTGCTTAAATGCTTGGCAATTGAGGGCCAAGTATTTCTTCTAAATTATTATATTTGTACATTGGGGGACCATTTTTTACAATTTATTAAAAATTTAATCTTAAAATAAATTAATGTTTTTTATGTTCTAAAAAAAATGTTATTTATAAAATTTAATATCACATTATGGTGCTATGCCTAATTGGTCGATGCTATGGTGGAACTCTTAATTTTTGCCTATCCAGGTATAATTAGGATAGGGATCTTTAACGAGTACCTGACACCGCACAGGTTCAGGACCTCCTTCCGAAGGGCAGCATAATTGAGTATTCTTTAATCCCTTTCAAAAATCTTAGAGCCACCTGCTGGGCTGCAAACTAGCAATCTTTGGGATAGTTAGTTATTATTTTACTTACCACTATACTACAAGTTACTCTACAGAAAAATATTTTTTTTATGAAAATTTATAATATTTTTCTCATTCTTTCTAATTTTCTTTATATTACATTTCTGAGGCCTAGTTGTTTATTAATTGTAGATAGTGATTAGTGCTTAAAGTTCAGTATTATTTATTTTTATTTGATTTGGTTACTATTCAATCATTATTTATTAATATTATTTTCGGGATGATAATATAACATCAAATTATCTATTTTTTTTTATTTTGTATTGTTTGCGTAAATTTTGTATATGTTGGATGTATATGTTGTTTTTCAAACTAGGCTTTATGCAGTTATAATTTTTATTAATGTTAAACTCCTTGAATCAAATGTTGTAATTATTAAACCTAATAATTTTTATTATTTTAACTTTATCCTTTGCCTCCGCAGGTTCTGGAAAATCATATACGATGATGGGGAGTCAGGATAACAAAGGTATTATACCAAGGCTGTGCGACTCTTTATTCGACAGAATCGCCAAGTGCCAATCGTCAGAACAATCATATAAAGTTGAAGTTAGTTACATGGAAATATACAACGAAAAGGTAACATAACATAATTGTTTGAAATTAATTTGGTCATAAGTAATTTTATACTGATTTTTACATAGTATACTTGAATAATTTGTATAATTATAGTATAATTTGAAAAATAATTTGCTATATTGGCTTTGCTGCCCAAACAATGATATCAGGGAAAAGTCAGATCCTTTGATCTGAATAATATTTAAATAATAAAATGAGATACCACCCTGAGATCCTTATACTTAATATATAATTCAATTAATATTTAATTGAATTAATATATAATTCAATTAATATGTAATTCTATATCATTAATCAATAAGAGACATATCCCTCTTTTCTCCAAAGGTTGACTTGGTTGACTGCCTGGGAGTTGTGTTGTAAATAAAGATCCTTTTCATCTAATTGAATAACATTACATTTACTGCGTGCTGATCATAGTTACATGTTAATTGTTTATCTACTTACAAAGAAAGAAAAGAAAGACCCTTTAAGTGACAGTCCTGCATGTTGTGTTGCCCTCTTCTTGCCAGTGACTGCTGTTGTTCTGTATCTGAAGGGTACAGGTACCTACCTGCTCAATGACCCTTACCCTATTTATTTAGAAAAACTTTTCAAATAATGTCACATATTGCAAATTTTATTGATCTATTAGAGATTTTAAGTGATGTATTAATTTATATAAATATGTCTGTAATGTTATTATGTTTTTTTTTTTTTGTTAGGTACATGATCTTTTAGACCCCAAACCAAATAAGCAATCTCTCAAGGTTAGAGAACATGCTGTTCTTGGACCTTACGTAGATGGTCTCTCACAGCTTGCAGTCTCTTCATTCCAGGTTTAGTAAAGTTTATAGTTAGTTTTATAAAATTGTTAGATGTAATACTTACCCAATAATAAAATAATATATTTGTTTATTTGATATTATTAAATGTTGTAAATCTGTAACTGCAAATTGGTACCACAGGGACTAGTCCAAGTTCCAGACTAGTGGATCATAAAAAAAAGAATCATGCATATAAAAATTTGAATGTCACATTTTTTAAAATTATGTTAATGTTGAAAAATTATTTACTCTAGTCTAGTTTATTACCTTTATTTTCATTTTTTTTTTAGGACATTGACAATCTTATGGCAGAAGGCAACAAATCACGAACCGTTGCTGCAACAAACATGAACTCGGAATCGTCTCGATCGCATGCTGTTTTTTCTGTAGTCCTAACGCAGACACTCAATGACCCCGTTTCCGGTGTGAGTGGTGAACGTGTTTCGAGGATGTCCTTGGTCGATCTCGCAGGCAGTGAAAGAGCAGCGAAAACAGGAGCTGTTGGTGACCGCCTTAAAGAGGGTTCCAACATCAACAAGTATTTAATTCTATTTATTTGTAAATATATTTATTTTATAATTTAGAGTTTGTTTCACCATAAGAAGAAAAACCCTTAGGTCATCTGCATCTATAAACATTTTCAGTTTTAAGTTTTTCAGTGATCAATCTTGATTTTACAATATATTTTGTCCTGTAATCTGCACAGTAAAAACTATATTTCTTGCATAAAACTATTGAAAGTTGCATCTACTCAATTATCAACTCAGTTAATTCGTATAAAAAAAATGTATATGTATGTATATATATATATATATATATATGTATATATATATTTATATTTATATGTGTGATATATTATTCATACATATGTTTTTATTAAAATATTACACACAAAAATATTAAACATCAAAAAATACTAATATAATATTAAACATCAAAATCATTATTGTTACTGAATATCCAATAACTCCAGGAAAAATATCTCTTTATTATTTATCCTTTTTTTTTTTTTTTATCACTAAGTATTCTTTGCATTGATGATTGGTTTAAAACTAATTAGTAACTAGTTGACACTCATTGAAGACAGTTTTGATTAAATTAAATCAATATTACTAAATTATTATTAGTTAACGTCAATTTATAGTTATGTTTATTTAAAGTTAAATTCAGTTTAACAAACTTTATTTGTTTTGTAATTCTTGTTTACTTTCCAGATCTCTAACAACTCTAGGGCTCGTGATATCAAAATTAGCAGATCAGTCATCAAATGGAAAAAATAAGGATAAATTTGTACCTTATCGAGACTCGGTACTTACATGGTTGTTAAAGGTATTAATGGCTTATTTATATTAAACACCTTGGAAAAGAAATTAAAATTGATTGCCTTAAAGAGATTAGGTGTAAATAATCCTTTTATGCTTTCATTTGTAAGTTTATTTAGAACTAAATTGGTAATATTGTGATCAGGACAATCTCGGAGGAAACTCGAAGACTGTTATGGTTGCCACAGTTTCGCCTGCAGCAGACAATTTCGAAGAAACCCTATCGACACTGAGGTATGCGGATCGAGCAAAGAGGATTGTCAACCATGCTGTTGTCAATGAAGACCCTAATGCTCGAATCATTCGAGAGCTGAGGCAAGAGGTCGAGACGCTCAAAGAGATGCTTAAATATGCGACTGGATCCAATTCAACTGTAAGTTCCCTTCTAAGTTTTTCTTTCTTTTTTTTTTATTTATACATTTTAAAAGGAATTTTCATAATTTATATGAAATATTTCATATTAATTATTTTATAAACATATATATGTAGGCAGATATCGAGACTAGTTGGCCAAAAGGTTAGGTTAGTCAATGGCTTTTTTTATTCTCTCCTAGAACTCTAAAATACTACCTCGCGATCAAATGGCATCCTACTCAGGAGAGAGTTTTCAAAAAGTTTTGAAGTGTCTTATGAGCTTCCATGGCAGAATGGTTTCCAAAAGTTATTTCTTTTTTTTTTTTTTGTTATTTTATTCCGGCATTGTCATCTCAAATAATTCTTCCATTCTTTGTCACATATCATAAATTTTTGTAATATGACTATTGTAGTGTAAACTTGGTTTTTGTTTTTATGGACCATGGCTGCCATTTTTGGTCAGTAATTATGGTTCTGAGCTGGTTATAGTTAAAGATGCTACATTGTGAATAAAAATGTTGTAAAATCAGAACGAAAGAAAGAAAAATGGCCTTTCTATATTACAGTACAAACAAAATTTCAAATATTGAATATCCTTTATTATATTTTTCAATACAAATCCTTGTTTGCAGTTGGCATTAGGTATTTTATAAGTTTCCAAACTGTGACGCTCCTCAAGTTTTCTCACTCTGTCAAAAAAAAATAATTATTTACTCTACATAAATGAAGATATTGATATAGAAGTGTTAGTTTACATTTATTTTTTGAAGTTAATGAAAAAATAGATAATGTTTGATAGTTTTAAAGCCATGAAAGCATTACTCATAGGTATAATAATAGTGTTTACAATGTTTATGTTAATTTATTCAATCTTATCTCTGTTTACGTAATGTGGTTGGTGTTCAAATTCTCTAAAATAGCTCTTATAATTTATTTTTGTTTTTTCCTAACTCCGGCTTTAAAATATTTAAGTATTTGGTCTTATTTTCGTTTCTTATTTTTTTATTTATTTATAAATATTTTTTAAATTGATTGGAGCTTTAGATTTATTTGTATTATTTTTTATTTAATGGTAGAAGAAGGAGAAGCAGGTTACAAATGTTCCACTGTTACGGTTACAACAAGTGAGATAATAGCGTGATTATAGACAAAATCTTTGAAGGTTATCGTATTTACTGATCATCCTCAATTAAGATGTTTCGAACTCGTCTCGTCCCATATTGAAGTAATATCATTTGAACAGTGAGCTGTTTGTGTGTTTAGATTGTTTAGATAAAAGCTTCCTTACTCTGTGATGCCAAACTAATGCAGTGTTTGAAAAGCAGCTGTGTTATGATGTTCATCTGATTTGTTTTGTTTTAATTAATGGTAAACATCAAAGTTGTATAAATCTAAGAATATTACTAACATTTTTTAACAAGTCTTATTTAATACAGTGACATTGACCATAGTATTATTAACTTTTTTAAAGCAATATTAAAAATAATCAGCATTTTGCCTTATTCAATGCATGTTGAACATAGTAATGTTGCTATGGAGTGTTAACAGTCGGAATATCAAAATTAGTGGCCAGGCTTGAAATGGAAAAATTGAGGTTGTTTGTTCAATTGAATGCTTCTATGGTTATTAAAGGTAAAAATGGATCATTTGTAATGAATAATATATATTGATCAACTTTAATTAATTATTTATATACTGCATTTTTTGAGGGTTGCTAACATTTTATAATAATCACAATGCATCTGTTAAGTTGTTTAAAATATTTATTCATCAACTTGGCTTATTTTGACAATGCACTTAACTAATGCCACAATCAGGCATTAGGTATTTTGTTAATGATTCCTAAAACCCAAATAACAAAAGTATCAAGAAATTTTACTATTTTTCATAATTTACTCATTTATATATGTACCATATACTAATGTTATACGTTTTAAACACATTAAAGTATGTTCATTTTTGTATACAAAAGAAATTCTTTAAGGATTAAAGAATAAAAGTATAATGGTTAAAGTTTTAATAATTTAAAATTATAGGAATTATCTTTATAATAGTTGATTCATATAAACTAACTCCTGATTTAATTTGTAGTTGTAATTTGTGTTCCTGTTAAGGTGCATGATTGATATTCAGAGTTTAGTTACTAAGAGACCTTGTATTGTGGTAGGACTGTACTATCCATAAGGTATCTATAAATATAAAACTAAGACAGTAATATGGCATCAGGATTATGTCATTTGCGTATCTGTTGCTTTTTTTTTTCTTTTAATGTATTTGCATAAGCTATTGATTTTTCATTTGTAAGTGTTCCCCCTTCCTCCACCAATGCTTAATTCTAGTTTGAATAACACTTTATTCTTTTGACGTTTCATGCGTTGATCCTTAGGAATCGCCCGTTATCGTAAGTATTCATGTTAGATACATTTAATTTTTTTTTATCTCATGGATTTAAATTAAACCTATTATTACAGCCACTAGATTTACATGAAAAACTGACGGAAAGTGAAAAATTGATGAGAGCGATGTCTACCACGTGGGAAGAAAAATTAATAAAAACAGGTAAAATATTTTTTAAAATAATTAATTCATTAAAAATTAGAAAAACCATTAGTGATTTTTTTTTCAATGTTTTTTACTTAGTATAAATTCAATATTTTATGTTTACTAATTTAATTTCTGACTAGTTTTTCTTTATTTTTTTTTAACTTGTCACTTGTCAAAATAGAAATTTATTTATTTATCAACATCTGTCTAAATATGTATTGATAATCCCTGCATTCAGATCTGAATCGGGTTTTAGGAACAATACTTAGTGTTAGATCTTCTTTGACATTGACCTATTTTAGTGATTCTAAGAGTAGATCTCTCATCCACATCCTTTTCAATCCTTCTAACTTACACAAGATGGCCATTGTTTCCATTATTGAGTTGTTTTTCCTTTTATTTTGTAATTCATTATGCAAATCCGTGTCATTAATGTTTCACAAGCAGATTGCGTAATAAGTTATAGAATTTTAAATTGAATAGTCTGCTGTCTTTGTATGTCTTATATCTTAGTATCTGAAGGAAACTTCAAGAAGTAAAACTCTAAACAGATTGAAGTAAGTGTGTTGAAGATTTTTATAATAATTTTAATTAAGAATTTCATATACAAATATTTTATTTTAGAAAAAAAACTATTGAGGTTATTCAATCTGTGCATTTCGTTCCTTACATTTTCATTTCATTTCACTAATATGCTAAAAAAAATTCACAAATAAAAAAAAAACTTTACTGTAACAACCTTTGGGTTCTGAATTTGTTAAGGAAGAGAGCTGGGTTAATTAAAATTTCAATTATAATCGTTGTTGTTCACCTTACTTATTTCAATTACTGTAATTTGAAAGATGTAAAAGTTTAGCAGTACTTTTCTTTTGTAATTGTTCGTAATAATAATTGTTGGCAGGAATCAAAGGATATTCTTAAATAAGAAAGTTTTTATTCATGAAAATCTGCATATTTTTAAATAAGGAAGGTATTAAAATTTATTATTGGTTTAGATTCTAAATATTTATAAATATGTGTTAAAATAGTTACATTCCTGAAAAGTAGGTAATGGTGAATATTGAAGCCTTTTTTAGTGTTTTTTTTGTTTTATTAATTTTTCTTATGTAAAACCAGCCTTTTCTAATGTATGAGTTAGGTTAGTAATTCAGTAGCTTTCATTTGGTTATCCCATTCTCTATGTTTCATAAGTAGAAACCATAAAAATATATTAATTATCCTCTCTTTTGCAAATTTATTTGTCTATTTTTTATTTAAATTGTTATGTTTTGTTCTGCAGAACAAATTCAACACGAGAGGCATGAAGCACTCGAAAATATGGGTATATCCGTTCAAGCTTCAGGAATCAAAGTCGAAAAGAATAAATTTTATCTTGTCAACTTGAACGCTGACCCTAGTCTCAACGAACTTCTTGTATATTATCTAAAAGAAAGAACGCTCGTTGGTGCTCGAGGTGCTCCTGTTTCACAAGATATTCAACTATCAGGATTAGGTATAATATTAATTTATATTTTTTCAGTTATGATATTATGTCAAAGATGTAAATTTCAACATAAATTTATTTTCATGATGGATTGAATTTTGGATGGAATGGATTCAATCCATCATTAGAATTATCCAGTCAACAATTTTCCACTCAAACATAAATTTATTTTTTTTATTTAGGTATTCAGGCAGAACATTGTGTCTTAACAATAGAGGACACAAAATTGTACATGATACCTATAGCAGGAGCTAGGTGTTTTGTCAACGGTGCACCTGTTTTTGAAAGGACTTTGCTTCACAACGGTGACAGACTGCTTTGGGGAAATCACCATTTCTTCAGAGTTAACTGTCCAAAATCACAAGGAGGTATGAATAAGTTAATATATAGTTTAAATTAATTGCTATTTTGATAATATATCTGAACATGTATTTTTAAATAAAGTTTTTTTGTTTTATCTGCTTAAAAGTTAATAATACTTTTATTTATGCATGTATTCATTAATTCAATTCATAATTTCTTAAGTAATTATTCCATGGGTTGAGTCACAAGTTTCAACTTTCCAATCGTTTCCCTTTTAATATTTTCCAAAAATACAAATTATCATGAGCTTTAGTATGGAAACGTAAACGTAATTATTGGAAATTTTTGTACTTCGGTAATAATTTCATCTAGAAATAAACCTTTCAACAAGCATATATAATCTATACTTTGAAATGTTAGTTGAAACTTTTATTTCTTGATATTATTACTGAAATATACTCATTACTCATAATTACATTTTATTTTCCATACTAAAGCTCACGATAACTTGTATCTTTAGAAAATATTAAAAATAAACGAATAAACGGTTAAAACTTGTTGTAACTCAACTCGAAGCGACAACCTGTGGGGCAGATACCGTTTCTTATATTTAGTCAAAGTTTAAAACCTTTGTAATAAAATTTACCACAGTAAAGCCTATTACATCAAGTTTTGTTGAAATATAACAAATTTTAGGTATTTAAAATATAAATCCAATACATATAAAGAATGGTTATATTTAAATTTTAGAAATTTTCAAATATTTAAACAAAATTACATTTTTGCAGTTCAAATATAGCTGTAATTATTTGTAGATTTAAGCTCATATGTACTAATGTTGACAAACTTTTTTTAATTCTAATTATTTTAACAATTTCTATGTACAAATCACAAAAATTGTAAAAAGCAATTGAGATTTTTTTTGTAAAATTGAAATTTTAATTATTGTTTTTAAGTATTTTAAAATTTATATATGACTTCTAATTTATTTATTTTTTATTATTTCTGTTTCCTTTAGTATCAACATGCAGTGAACCACAAACTCCTGCACAGACGATTGATTACAATTTTGCCCGAGAAGAATTAATGTTGAAAGAATTATCCAACGATCCACTTCAAGCCGCTATTGCGAAAATCGAAAGGCAGCATGAAGAAGACAAACAAGGTTTTTCTATTAATGATTATTTTAATTAATAAAAATAGAAATGGAAATTTAATAATTTTTATTCACTTTAGCATGTATAGTTTTAATATTTGAATACAGTTAAAAGTTATTATTTATAAATGATAAAATAAAGATAAAGGATTTATAGCTTAGTTCACTTCCTGCAATTTGAAGAGGAACTTTTTGTATTATTTTATTTTTAACATTAATTTTACCATCTTATAATTTTGTTTTCCATTGTTTAGTTATATCACTATTTTATGAAGTTATAATAGTATTTTTTAATTTTTTTATAAATTAATTACTTTGGTTAAATACTTAGTAATAATTTCCTGAAATGCAATAATTAGGTTTTCGATAACGTTTTTTTGTTCATATAACTTTACTTTATGCTGCTATGGCTAATTGGACGATGCTTCAGTAGGAGGCCTAAAACCAGGTTTAATTGGGATAGGGATCTTCAACCTGACATCTTACAGGCTCAGGACCCCTATTTCTTAAAAAATTTCATTTTGGATTAAAATTAAGATAAAATCAATATTAATTTGAATTTAACAATTTATTTATTACTGAGAGATATTCTTTATTATAATTACATTTTATTTTTGTGTTAACTCTTCTACTTAATATTAAAATGTATTAATTAGTTAATTTTATTTATTTTTTTTGTTTTCACAGTTGCATTAGAACGGCAAAGACAAGAATACGAAAGGCAATTTCAGCATCTACGAAATATTTTATCCCCGTCTACACCTTATCTTCCTTTCGACCCATTCAGAACAGGAAAACTAACTCCTTCTACTCCGACAACATTAATGAGAGTTGAAAAATGGGCAAAAGAAAGGTTGGTAACAGATTAAACATAATGCTCATTCTTATATGTTGTAACGTATAATTATGCTGTTATATCATCATATGTTCATAAACATTAACAAAATCCCCTAATAGAATGCCTTAAGATTCCACGATTAACCGGCTTAACAGAAAGCAAGATTAAATGTAAAAAATTAAATTTTTTTTTTTAATGAAGAAGAAAATGGTCTGGGTGGAGATCAGAAAAAATTGTCTTAGTGAGAAGAACTATTTGTTTTTAAAGCCTTGGTAGGTCTAACTCTAGCTGATTGTCTATATCTTGTTTTTTGCCCCGTTTTGCGGAATTTATACTGAATGATAATTGTTGACCTTGATACTATATGTGGAAGAAAGTGGCCCGGGTAGAGGTCAAAGAATTTCTCATATAATAGGAGAAAACTTTATTAAGTAGCCAATGTTTCGACCCACCTTGCAGGTCTTCTTCAGGGCTGTGGGCTTGATAGGTCTAACTCTAGCTGACTAAGACCTGCAAGGTGGGTCGAAACGTTGGCTACTTAATAAATTTTTCTCCTATTATATGAGAAATTCTTTGACCTCTACCCGGACCACTTTCTTCCACATATATTATCAAGGTCAACAATTATCATTCAGTATGAATTCCGCAAAACGGGGCAAAAAACAAGATATAGACAATCAGCTAGAGTCAGACCTTCCAAGCCCACAGCCCTGAAGAAGACCTGCAAGGTGGGTCGAAACGTTGGCTACTTAATAAAGTTTTCTCCTATTATATGAGAAATTCTTTGACCTCTTCCCGGACCAATTTATTCCACATTTGATGTATATACTTTACCTAGCATTTATATTATTCTATATTTAATACCTACATTCATATTTTATGTAATATAATTTCTTATGAATATTAATGCTTTTTATTATAAAAATAATGTTTAAATGCTAGGCAAAGTAAATACAACAAAATTAGTGGTATTCCTATTCATTTTTGGGCAGTTATATAATATTATTCAAAGGTCAATTATTATTATTCAAAACATGTATTTTTTCAATATTTGTTCAAAGTACATAAGTCTGTTATACTATAGTATATTTCATATGATTACTTGTTTAAGTTTTAACTATTTTACTGCAAAAACAGTTTTTTCAACCACAAGAAAGTTACTCTACTAAATAATAAAATATTTACTGTCAACAATGAAGTTCTATCATGTTCCAAATTTAAGGAACTTCATCTATCTAATTAGCTTTAACTATTTAATGTTGTTTTTTTTTTTGTTTTAAATAATGTATATTAATAATTATGTGAAATTTTAGGGATGATATGTTTCGTCGAAGTTTAGTTAAACTAAAACAAGATATCGTTAAAGCCAACGTTCTCGTCAATGAAGCAAATTTTCTAGCAGAAGAAATCGGAAAGCAAACCAAATTTAGCGTTACTCTGCAAATACCACCTGCTAATTTGAGTCCTAATAGAAAGGTATATTCTTCTCTGTATAGACAGGTATAATTTTTTTTCTTTTTTTTTTTAGTTTGTATTGATTTTTATTTTAGCATTAATTTCTTTTCTTTCAAAGTAGTTTGATTTTTTTTTTGTTTTTATATAATTAAGGTAAGTATTAAGAATTTAATATCTAGAATGAAGGAAACAAGCATGTTTTGTTTGTTATTATTATAGTATTTTTTAAAATTTAGAATATTTAAAAAAGAAGAGAAGTTACAATAATTACTATAAGGTTAAATATTTATAAAGGCATGAATAAAAAAATTCCAAACAAAAACCCTTGAAGTTTCTTAAACAATAGGAAAGAAGACAGGTATTTGTCTTTCCTATTGTTTTAGAAACTTGAGGCTTTTGTTTGGAATTCTCCACTCATGTCTTAGCGAATTTTTTATATCTCTTGTAAGCTTTTGCTTTTCTTTTTTAATTAGTTATTTATTTTTAAAACAAGTAAACTATTTATCAAACAATAGTATGTTGGTTTTACTAGTATTTTTAACGAGCATGTAGAAGTTCAATATCAAAGAAGACATGTTTAGTATGTCGTAATTAGAATTTTGAAAATATGAACTGTAATAATGGGATTATTTTTTCTCTCTATATAAATCATATATGCATATATAAAAAAAAGAAATATCTTTGAAAAATGGCTTTGAAATTAAATATTTATTTTTCAAGGTTTAGCATAAATTACCAAATCATAATTTTATGAATTAAAAAAAAATGTCTAATAACATGTTTTGTTTATAAAATAAATTCATAAAACTTAAATGCTCTTGTTTCCTATTAGGTAGAAAGCTCTCTGGAGGTAGATTAATGTATTTTACCAGGTCTGCAAGTTTAAAATGTCGTTTTAATTCCAATAGAATGCGCCCTTAGCCTATTGAAGGATTTGCTTATCTCTAAACGCTATTTTGTTTGTTAGTCATTTGTTTACAAAAGTCAGTTGTTTTTAAGTCGTTTACGTGGACGTATCATACCTTTCTTTGGTGTTAAAAATGTCTAATTTTAAGCCAAATAAAGAGCATTTGCGGCATGTCATGATTTTCTTATTCAATCAAAAGAAAAAGGCATCTGAATGTCATCGAATTCTTGTTGAGACTTATGGCAATCTTGCTCCAACCGTCAAGACATGTGAACGTTGGTTTCAAAGTTTCAAACATGGTGATTTTGATGTTACTGATAAAAAACGAGAAAATCGACCAAAAAAGTTTGAGGACGTCGAATTGCAATCTTTATTAGACGAAGACAATACACAAACCCAACAAATGATGGCAGAACAGTTGAATGTCACTAGACAAGCCATTTCCGATCGCCTGAGAGCTATGGGAAAAATTCAAAAGGTTGGAAAATGGGTTCCACATGAATTGGACGAACGACAGATGGAAAAACGAAAAATTGTGTGCGAAATGCTGCTTTTACGCCACGAAAGAAAGGGTTTTTTGCATCGAGTTGTAACTGGCGATGAAAAATGGATTTATTTTCAGAATCCCAAACGAATAAAATCATGGGTAACGCCAGGACAACCATCCACATCGAGTGCAAGACCGGATCGTTTTGGGAAGAAGACAATGCTGTGTGTGTGGTGGGATCAGAAGGGAGTAGTCTACTACGAGCTTCTCAAACCCGGCAAAACAGTCAATACCGACCGCTACCGACAACAAATGATCAATTTGAGTCACGCATTGATCGAAAAACGCCCAGAATGGGCTCACAGGCACGCCAAAGTCATTCTTCAGCATGATAACGCTCCTGCACATTCAGCCAGATTGACTAAGGAAACGATTTCTTCGCTTGGTTGGGAACTCCTACCCCACCCGCCGTATTCACCTGACCTGGCGCCTTCTGATTATCACCTATTCTCATCGATGGGACACTCATTGGCTGAGCAACACTTTAACAATTTGGAGGATGTAAGAAAATGGCTCGATGAATGGATTTCAAATAAAGATGAAGCATTCTTTTGGAATGGTATCCATAAATTGCCCGAGAGATGGACAAAATGTGTAGAAAGCGGAGCCAGTACTTTGAATAAAATATATTATACTTTTTTTTTTAAATTAAATTATATTTTAAGAAATAAACGACATTTTAAACTTGCAGACCTGGTATTGATTATTTATTTAGTATAATTAGTAGTTTTATGCTTGCTGTAGTTTTTTTTTTAGTTTTTTATTAACTATTTCAAATTTTATAACAATTTTGTAGAAGTAATGACGTCCTGATATCATATTAGAATATTTATTTGATTTCATTATATCATAAGAAAAGAATTGATATCTTCGGTATAACTTGATTCTGGTAGTATTAAACTTTATGGACTTGCATTAAGTTGAAACTGACAATCTTTTTTATAATCTTACCTTCCAATTCTATTAATAAAGTACTAAAAAAATATATACAAGGTGATACTTTAATCTTGTAATGTATGTTTAATATTACATGTTTATAATTATGGTATGTAGAATGTTTTGTAAATAAAATCAAAAGGTAAAAGAAGGGAAAATAGTTAGGGTAGTTATCTTGTGCGAGTTCACTTTAGGTTTTCTATCTTTTTATAAGCAACCTGTTGTAAAGGATGCATTTTTTTAAAGATTTGATTGGAAAATTCAGAACATGTTTTAGAAGTTTCTAAGAGTTTTAGAAGGCTTGTTTCTCGTTATATTAAATTAATTTGAATTGTTAATGAGAAAACTTTATATTAAAAAAAAAAAATCTGTTTATTTCTAATTTTTTACTCAATATTTTATTGATAAATTTGAATCTTTATTATGAAACTAAAACCAGAAATAGATTCATTATAGTCAGTATTCTAAATATCAGAACATCACTATGCATGAGTATTTTGTTGATTTATTTTGTGAAATATTAATATTTGTTCTATGCCCTTTTTTTGGAAAGGTGCACTAGTAAATGAGGCTAACTAATTACTTTTATTTATTCTTTGTTCTGCTTCAGAAAGGTACATTTGTCAGTGAGCCTGCTATTTTAGTTAAGAGGGCTGGAGTAGGAAGTCAAGTATGGTCAATGGAAAAACTTGAAAACAAGCTCGTAGACATGAGGGATATGTACGAAGAAAGAAAAGAAACAGGAACCATCATCGAACCTGTAATAATCTCTTGTTTTATTTAATAGTTGTCAGTTAACTCAATATTCATGTTTGAAGTGCTAAATAACTTTATTTTTTAAAGGATGAAAACCCAGCGAAAGTCGTAGATCCTTTCTATGAAAGCCAGGAAAATCATAATCTGATTGGTGTTGCAAACATTTTCCTCGAAGTCTTGTCCGAAGATGTAACTCTTGATTATCATACTCCCATCATCAGTCAACAAGGAGATGTAGCTGGTCGACTTCAGGTAACTAAATATTTGTTTATTTATTTAAATTTAAGATTTTACAATATTTGTTCAATAGCTGGGAATTGAACCCACACCACTTTAGACCAGATGATCTTGGTTCTTTATCCCAACAGCTTGACTATCATTGCCTTAACCGCAACTCTAGTTTTTAATTTTTCCTGAAATTTATTTGTGCATGTAAATCATTTGAAGATTGTCATAATAAGTGGTCAATATAGATCTGTAACAAGAGAAGTTTAACTAAGCAGAAGCACATGTTTTGATATTATTATTATTATTATTTTTACTTTATTTTTAGGTTGAAATCAAGAGAATAGCAGGAAAACTTCCAGAAGACAGGATGTGTGAATCCGGCTCAGAAAGTTCTGGCGATTCTGGAAAAGACGATATGGATTCTCAATTCACATCTTCAATCACCATCAGGGTTAGTATTATTTAAATTATATCTAATTAGTTTAAAATAATAGTTATTTAATTTAAATAGTTTTAAAGTCTCTAAATAGGTTATTTTATTTTCCTAATCCTATATTTAAAAGAATATTTTGTGTTGAATAAACTTTATTAAGAGTAATAATAATAAATATTATATAGTAGCTCAGTGGGTAGAGACCTGTGTTGCTAAACTGAAGGTTGTCCTTGAACCCAAGATCCTTCTTTCATGTGTTGAAGTGGTACAGACAAAAAATAAATAGAATTACAATTTTCTTTCATTAATATATATTGTACTATTAAATGGTGTAATAACCATGTGCTCTAATGAAGTTCATTCTTATTTTACTGTATTGACAAAAATTAGTTAATTACCAAGTGCATTAGTAATTAATTTAAAATATCAGTACACAACGATATAAGTTTTCTCAATGCATTGATAGTAAAATAGATATTACAAATTAAAGTCTTACAGATAAACCTATCTAATGCACTTCACCATTATTTATTTTACGACAATGTTTTGAAAGTTAATCATTATTATCTTTTAGGTCACAATAAAACAAGCATCTGGACTTCCTCCGTCATTATCTAATTTTGTATTTTGTCAATACACACTATGGACATATCCGGAAAACATTGTCGTCCCTCCTAAGATGAATCCCGACCAAGCACCGTCGATGCAGGGGACAGATTCGATGACTTTCACCTTTGATCATTCGAAAGAGTTCACGTTTCCAGTGACTGAAGAGTTTGTCGAACACTGCGCAGGTATAAAATGGTTTTAAATATTTTTCTCCTAAAAATAAATTATGTATATATATTTCAATAAGCTCCCTCAAGGGATATTAATCTTTAATTAATTCTTAAGGCTTGCCATGTTTTAAGGGATTTACTTATTTATATATTATCTTAAGCATTAATAGTTGGCCTTATACATATGGGGAAGAAACTAGTTTGGGTGGAGGTCAAAGACAGAATTTCTTTAACAGAGATTAAGTATATATTTGAAAATGATGTTACAACCCATATTGCAAGTGTTTGTCAGGGCTGAATAGACAAGGTACAAACAAATTAAAATGGTTTAGAGAAAAAAACTTGTTTCTCATCATCATTTCCAGTATTCGTATCCCATCATTCTGTTTCATATATTTTAAATAATGCCTTTATTTTAAATATATAATTTAAATAATCCCTCCTTTTATATATGGTTTACTCCAATAGTTTTAATTTTATATATTTTGTTCTTTACAATAAATTTTCTACAATTTTAATTTATTTGTATCTTGTCAATCCAGCCTTGAAGAAGATCTGCAATGTGGGTTGAAAAGTTAGTTTAAAATAAATATTTCATTTCTATTTAAGAAAGTCTTTCTTTGACCTCCAGCTACATTATTATACCTCTATATAGTAAAATGTAATATGTGGGTTTTAGAAATAGTTTATATTATTATGGACCCCTTGTTATGAGCCACCAGGACTAGGTTAGCATAATTCTTTATATATGAACCTCTCCTAATTATTATTATTACTAGTATTATTAATTATGTATTGATTTCTTTAACAGAAGGTGCATTGAGTATAGAAGTATGGGGTCACAGGAGCGCAGGGTTCACACAAGCTAAGCCAGGCTGGGAAGTTGAACAGCAACAGCTTGCTAAAGCTCGATCTCTTGCTGATAGGTATGTGCATCAGATTCTCACTAATTGAATGTATTGTAGAAAAATATAATATAAAAAAAAAATCATTTATTGATAAATGCTTTTATATGGCAGTTATTAATAAGTTAGTAACATGATAAGTACTTGTCACCTCCTTTGTGACATTCAACCACAGAGACAAAGAACTGTTGTCATATTAGAGGTCACTTATGACCGATAAGGGTTAATGTGAAGTTTTGTTAATTCTCATATTTTTAGCGTAAACAATACTACTACAAATAATGTATATAACAAAATCACTTTTCTATACTTTCATGGTACATTTCTTCATTAAATAACAAATGTACCAATTGCTATTTATTAAATAATAGCAATTTTTAATTTTTTTTTCTCTTATATGTTATTTTAATAAATAATTTGTTTATTAGGTGGAGTGAGTTAAGTAGAAAAATTGAATTATGGGTAGAAATAGAAGAACTGAACGACGCTGGCGATTATTCCAGTGTTGAAGTAAGCCCATCAAGAGAAGTACTCACTGGTATGTAAACTCTATTTTGTTTCCTATTTATTCAATTCCAATAATTATTAGCTCATTGAAAACCATTAGTTTAGCCTGATACATAAACTATATGACTTTTAATTGATAAATTATCACCAATTTCGAGCCATAAGTGTCATGCAATAGGATGATATCAGAAAATTATAAATGAGCCAAAACAACAAATGCTTTTTGCTTTTTAAAAAACTTAAAATACAAAAAATGTTAATTTATGTAAAGTAGAGTGTTGATTATTAGAATGTCAATTATCTAAACTGGCTTCGAGGAACAGTAGGAAAGAGGGGTTGACATTGCGATTCCTAGAAAATAAGTTTGAAGATTATTTTCTATAAAATTATATTTTCTACCATTATAATGAAACCCCAGTGTTGTGTCTCTTATTAATTAAATATTCAGTAGTACGAGGTATGTTCGTTTTTCCTTGAAAATAGTTGATGAGACAGACAGTCAACATTTTGTTACTAGGAACTATTATGCTGCTGATTACCAGACATGTGTAACACATAATTGGTGGTTGTTAAACATTTTTTAAAGTGTATTTTGATTATCTGAGCTTTAGATTATCCAAAAAACACCTGACAACATTATTTCCGATAATCAGCTCTGTAATGTATTCCTCTTTCATTTTGGAAGTTTTATGTGCCCTTCAGCCTATAATATCCCAATTGGGTGAGATCATGTATAAACTCCATAAAAATCCCTCCTCTTCTATAACCAAATGACTTCCAGACCTGGATTGAACTTTGTAATTTTATGATTGAATAATAGTTTCAAATTGCTATTACTAGGAGCCAACTGGATTTTGTAAAATACTGTCATTTAAATTAAATTTCTAGGAGGCGTATATCAGCTGAGGCAAGGCCAGCAGAGACGAGTCAGAGTGAAAGTGAGCCCAGTCATACAGTCAGGAACTCTTCCCATCATCTGCCAGGAAATCACTAACATAGCGCTTGGCAGTGTTTCTGCTCGGTAATTTAAAAATTTACTCATAATTTAAATTAGAAATTTTCCTTAGTTTGTTATTTTTCTGAATATACTTCTTGTCAACAAGCATGATTCTAATGTAGTTATACCTCTTGGTTTTGTGTGTTTTCTTTTATCTAGGCCTACATTTTTTATGATTTTGCTGTTACTGTTAGAATGTTAATTTTTTTTGTTTGTAACTTTTAGATCTAGATTGCAGAAGCCACTTGATTCTTATCAAGAAGACGACTTGAACAGGCTAAGGGACAAGTGGAGCGAGGCTCTCATGAGGAGGAGAAATTATCTGGACCAACAGATACAGAGGCTAATTAATAAACAAGGTTATTTTCTTAATTTTTGTTTATAATAATCATTTTTTTTTAAATAATTAAGTGAAAAGGAAATGGTAGCTTATGAAGTTTTAGTAATAAAAAAAAAAATGTGTTGGGTCCTGCTTTTTACCTTTTAATAATATAGCCAATATTAATAATAAAGCATATGTCATGGTTTATAGTCAGATGATGATGGAGACTCCAGAGATATCTCAATTAATTAAAACTGATTAAAATAATGAGGAGAAAAAGTACTTTAACTCCTAATAGGTCACTTATCCTCTTACCAAAGCACTAGTAACTTTTATTGTTTAATAATAAAATAAAATATCTGCTTTAATTAATATTACCCCAACCCCGGAAAATGCCAGTTATTCTTTTTTTGTAAAAAAGAATAAGGAGGAATTTATAATGAAAATATTTAAAAATAAAACAATAAGATCTGAAGTTTTAAATTGCTAAAACTTCAGATATAGTTTGTATTTTTGTTGTTGTTTTTTTTCAAATCTTTTGCAGTTATTTAGCATTTAGCCTTATTTTTCTTATTATCTGAAATTTAAACAATCATAGGCACCATTACTCTGGCCATAGTGACTGACATTACCAAAATCTCAAGTATCATCTTAACACAACAAATAAAAAAAAAAACAGGAACATAAAAGAAAAGACCACTAGGTGTTTAAAAAATAGGTATCATCATGATAGCCTGTAATCATGAGTATGAAAGTTATCAGAAAGCATGGTTTCACAGGTGTTTTTTTTCTTTAATTTCTCAATGTTGGCATCAATTTGTTGCATCATTTTATGGGAAAGTGACCACCATTACCCCTTGATTTCCAGTACCACAGTCTTCTCTATCATTATAAACTAAATATCTTTTTCTATATTTACATTACCTATTTTATATTAATTATCTGTAACCTGATTGATCTTTTTTATAATGGCCAAATTCTTAATAAAGACTTCTTATGCAGGTAAAAGTGAAAGTGATTGTGAGAGAGAGCAAAGCCTCGTAGAACAGTGGGTGAGCCTAACCGAGGAGAGGAATGCTGTGATGGTTCCTGCAGCAGGATCCGGCATACCTGGTGCACCCGCTGATTGGATACCTCCTCCAGGAATGGAACCGCATATACCTGTTCTTTTCTTAGATCTCAATGGTAAATTATATTTTTATTAAATTTTTGTTTAGGCATATCTCTTGTAGGGCCAGTAACTCAAGCTAAATTTGAAGCTGTTGATTGAACCTGATTTTTAATAATAAATTTTAATTAATAATAAACATCCCGTAAAATAATTCTCCATCTTCCTTTGTTTATTGAATTTACTATTCTCGGATAAAATCTCTCTCTTTCTTTTTCTTCTTATATATTTTTTTCAATTTAGGGATGTCAAGTAATTAGTTCAGAGTTCAGGATGTTGAGATTTTTTGTAAATTACAGGTTATAAAATACCAATAGTTGTACCAGAATAACGCCTATAGATCGGAAATCATCATGAGAATTGGATAGTTTGTTTGTTTTTTTATTTATATAAGTATTTTAGTTGGGAGCGGGGTAGCTCAGTGGTTGTGTGCTGAGTTGCCATGCTAAAGATCCTAGGTTTGTGATTAAATTATCTGCCACAGTCAGATTCACTGTAGCAGATAACTTATTTAATCTGTTAACAACCGGGGATGGATCCTGTGGTACCTGGAGACTCTCCTGGGATTCATCCAGTCTCTATAAAGTAGTTACCCTTAGAGGAGGAGAAACCTGGCGGTTGATCGTGATAATGGACAAATCATCTCCCTGCACAACCAAAGTCCTAGTAACAGTACAGTCTCAACCACATTCTGAGCCCAAGACTCTTCATGGGTTGTAGTATAGGTTTTTTATGTTAATATTTTAGGCATCTGGCTGAGATATTATAAAAGATCATAATTTTTCGTATTTTTTCCCATCATGTATGTATTTATCACAATTTTTCTCCATGTAAAACTATATACCAATTATTTATTTATTTTTTTTAGCTGAGGATCTTTCTGCTAACAAATGGGCAGGAGAAGGCTTAGAGCTTCCGATAGCTGGTCTCAATTCTATTTTACCGAAGGAACTTGGCAAAAATTTCCATTCCCTCCCGATAGTGAAGCATTGCGAAAAAGAAGTTTGTGCAATCTCTACTTGGGATTCTTCAGTTCACAACTCCATTCATCTAAATAGACTCACAGATGGTAAAAAGATTTAAGATTAATCACAATTAATTATTTCTTTTCATCAATTATTAATTTTTAATATTATATTTCCATGTTAATTAGGCAATGAGAGGGTATACTTGATTTTACGGACTACAGTCAGGTTGTCTCATCCTGCACCGATGGACGTCGTTCTAAGGAAACGTTTATGTTTAAATATCTATAAGCGTCAGAGTATAACAGACAGGATCAGAAGAAAAATTGTTAGATCCGATGGTCTTTCTTCTACAGGTGTAACATACGAAGTTGTCTCTAACATTCCAAAGGTAACCAGTTTGTTCTATAATAATAATAAGGCTTAGCAAGCCCAAAAGCTCAATCACGATAGCATTAATCTTTGCTTACAAACTTCCATCCACAGGCCACTACTCAAACCCACATCTGCCAGGTCACTCTTAACGCAATCCTCCCACCTATGCCTCGGTCTACCCCTCAGATGCTTCCCAGTTGGCACAGCGCTTATTAACTTTTTAGGAATTTGTTCGTTACCAAGCCCTGCAACTTTACAAGCCCATCTTAATCTTTGTGATGCTATCACTTCAATAATATTATCGGGATGCATGCTTCGCAATTCTATGTTGGGTAATCTTCTAAATTCTCCCGTGGTCTCATCCTTTTTTGGACCGAATATTTTCCATACATTAAAATGATGTTCATCCCTCAGCTGTTCTTGAATAGGTTTCTTAATTATAATCAGATCACTTATAAATAAAATTTATATTTAAAAAACACACTATTTTCCAGCTCTTATTATTTGCCATAAGATGTCTTTCATTGACTTTTTTTCTCAATTCAAATGCATATCTTCAAATACCGTTTGTTAATTTCTTGTTGCCTTGGAAAGGAGTATAAATTAACAAAATCAGAATTATAATGACTGTTTCGTACATTCACAATTTTGTGTCTATAGCAATCATTTATATATTTCTGTGGTTATTAAGATATTTTTATTCACGTGAGCTCCCTAGCATTTGAAATACAGCTTTTTTTTCTAGAGTTAATGCACTAAATCTGTGGGTAATGGTTTCTATTATTTATAGACTTTATTAAAATGCTTGTCTGTTATATATATTATTATTAGAGAAATGACATTATGGTCTTGTAGTGGAGACCATAAGGACTTATTTTCAAGCAGAGCTTAATTATTTCTGTGCATAGTTAATAAATTAAATACTTAATTGTTGAGTTATATTTTTAAAATAATAGAATAATCAGAAAGTTACTTCCTATTTCCTTTTTTGTTAAGATATTAAACTATATATTAAGAATCTTTAAAAATTACATTTTGTGGTGTTATAGGAATACATCTTTTTATAGATACTTTATTCCTATTTTAATACTGTATTTTCTTTTAGGCTAGTGAAGAATTGGAAGAACGAGAATCTTTGGCGCAGATTGCTGCGTCGGGTGAAGATGCATCATTGAGTGATGGAGAAACTTACATAGGTAAGGCTGTTTTAATGTCTTAAAAACATATTGTTGTGGAGTAGACGATTGCCATATCATCCAAGTAAAAAAAAAATTAAACTGATCTATTATCTGGAATGAAGTAGGCAACCAACATATGATCATTTTCCGACTAAGTTCTCAAATTCAATTATTATCTATATCTTTAGAAAAGTATACGAGAGGAGTTAGTGCTGTTGAAGATATCCTTACCCTTGATCGACTGAGGCAGAGAGTTGCCGTTAGAGAAATCCTACAACACAAGGGCGTTCCGCTAACTATGAGGAAGACTTGTTCTGTACCAAACTTCTCTCAGGTAAGTTTAAAGCTGCATTGATGCGACGAGTTAAAAGTACTCTTGTTCCAATAATGTTAACTAGAGTTTTTTGTGTGTTTTTTTTTTGGAGTTATTAGTGGTTGCAGGTGGTTTTGGAGACATTCTATTGGTTCTAGATGGTTAAATTCTACTGTACAAAAATAACCACATTGAATGAAATTTAATTGCTAAATTTATTATTTTAGTGAATTTTCAATCATTGATTCTAAGACAGAAATTATTGAGTCTTTTTGGGATAGAACTCTGGGTAATTTTGTCTTGTAAGGGTGCCACTGATAAAATTGCTTAATCTTACATTCCAATGCTAGCACATCTAGCATTATATCATATATATAAATTAAATAATAATAATATTTAATTAATAATAATAACATGTTTACAGGCCAATTTATGGCTATAATGCCTAATATTCCCTTTAATAAGCCATTCTCTTTGTTCCTTCATTTTTCTTATTTAATCACTTTGCAACAATTCCCCGCATTCATTCAATGGTTTGAGTTTGCACTCTGTTTTCTGGATTAACAAAATTGTTCGATTGGTTAACAATTTTATTATTTCATGTGTAAAATGAAAAACAAAGATGGCAGTCAGAGAACATTAACGAATCTCAAAAGATTTCAAGATTGCTGGTGCCCATATTTTTATATGGGAAAGGAAAAGGAAAGTGCCAAATTCAATATATAACTTTTCTATAATATACTTTTATAATCACTTAATTAAAAAAACAACAACAATTTTTCTAAGTTTAATGGAAGGAGACTTCTATTGTAATAAAACAAATTATCAATAAATTAACAAGTAATATGTCTTATTAATTATATTTGTTCATTTAAATTTAGTTAATGAGATTAGATGGAAGTAGCGACGGAGTTTCTCGCTCGGAAAGTGTTACTGATCTCAATAAGGAACTCCGCGGCGAACTTTCAAGGCCTAGAAAATCTCTCCCTGATGCCACAGACGTTCCATCTAAACAATTTGCCATTGGTGAGCTGTCTTATTTTATTTCTTATCTTTATGTATGGATCAAGTTAATTAATAAAAATTATTCTATATTTTGCAGGGTCGGATTTAAATTTTGGCCCTTTCTGTTTAAATAATAGAAAGTCTTAATTTCATAATTAATGCTATTATGCGATAAAATTAAAATTTTTACCATAAAAATTATTTTCTTGAAGAAAATTGCAGAGCCTTGGGGTGTCCTTATTTAAAAGTCGACCCTATTATTGCACTAATGATAATTTTAAATCTTCTACCAGCTATGGATCAGTCTGAAACAGTAAAAAAATCTTGCATGTAAAATGATATTATTCTATTTTTCTTCTGGTTATTTTAAGGTTTTATCCATTTAAATAAATATTAATTTTACTCGTATTTGAAACACATTTTTTTTTTCAGATCAATTAATCTGTGTATGTACTGATCAGACTTAATAATTTATCTTAGGACATTTATATTTTTCAGTATTTTATTTTTAATATCAGGTAAATAACTGAAAATATATACTAAAAAGTTCAATTATCTGTTTCTTTTTGTGGTTGTATCTCATGAAATGTCTCTTTTATTTTTTAAATGAATGATAATTAAGTTCTATAACATAAATATATATATATATATATATATATATATATAATTAGTAATTAATGAAAAGGTGCTACTCAATTTCACAATTCACTACTTTCTTTTCATTCCGTGTTCATAATTTTATTTTTATTTTTTTTTTTACTGCCTTACTGAAAAACCAATTAAGGTACCCTACACAAAGAAGTTGTGACTAATAAATTTTTGTGTTTACATTTCTTTCTAAGGAAGTGGTGTAGCTCAGTGTGTACAGCTATGAGTTGCTGAGCCGAAAGTCCCGGGTTCAAATCTTTATTAAACCAACAAAACCTTAATTACAGGAAAAAACCTTGTGGTTGAGTATGATCCCGGCGAAATCATATCCTTGTACAAACGTTATTCAGGAAACTGTAGAGACTCTTATCTCATGGTATACCCGAAACCCATCATGGGTTGCAGTGGTTTAGGTTTATTTTTCCTTCTAAAGTTACCCATTCGCAGTCCGTCTTTGTCTGGTAGTTTTAGAAAACATTATGTTTTGGCAAAATAAAATTTACTGAATAAATTGCAGTGATTTAAAAACTTTATATGACACTGACTGGAAAAATTATAAAAATTACTCAAGAATGGATATTATCCTTCTGCTAGATAGAAATATTTTGCTTTGTTAGTCTTGAAATAGATAATTTCGATATTGATTTAAATAAAATGGGTAATCATTAATTATTTTGATTTAAATATGAATAAATTGGTCATGATTTAGTAAGTGACATTTCATGTGATCCATCCAATTATATATCTACTCAATTATGTATACTTTTAAAATTAGCACAACAGCATTATAATTCAAATAAAATTTTAATAATAAATTATTCATTTATCTCTGTTATTCAGAAATATTTATATAACATCCTTGTTTTATTATCTCACTGTTATTCTTTTCATGTTTCACTCGCTCGTAGGACTTTTTTTTCCTTTGTGCCTATCCTGGCATCGCTGTCAGTTACGCTGTTCACCCAAAGGAGTTTCTTAGCTTGCTGACAGAGCGTTACGACACAATGCTTTATGCACATTTATCATTTCTTTTTTTTTAATTACATAAAAACTTAAGCTTAAGCAACAGCTTAGTGTAACTGTCATACAATTTTTTTTTTCAATAACAGATGATGCTACATCTACCAGAAACCTGTGAACATATTCCTTTCTTTTTATGACATGCACAATTTTATCATTTCCTTTTTTTTATTATAATTCATTTAGTTTAGTTTTAGTCAAAGTTTATAACTCAGATTAACTGATGCTTATGTGGCATTAAATCTTTCATAATAGGTGTTTTGAATACAACTTTTCTTTTTTTTTATTATTATTAAAATTATTGAATTATTGGAGTATTTTAGTAATAATATTAGGTAGAGGTTAGTTTATAAAGATATAGTGTTTTTAGTGATAGTTTTAAGTTATAACTAATAGCGATAGGTGAAATTGCTAAATTGCTCCAATGTGTCTTATTTCTCTTTTTTGCCTTCTTATCCTGATTATTCACTTTTGTTATTCTTTTTTTTTCTTTTTTAATTATTAATTATGTATACCTTTAATGTTATCACGAATTCAAACCTGCTTTTGATGTCTTGTTTCTTTTTTTTGCCCTCTTTTTTATCTGTAATGATGTCATTTTCTTCTGCATTATTACTTTCTATCTTTATATACATAGATTTAAATCGGGGATTGTCAACCTTGTATCCGATGCCCACTATGAAGATTTGAAGTCTTACTGCAAGCGGTTAATTTTGCAAAAATAATATTTTAAGTGTGAATAAGGATTGAACTTAAGTAAGAAAATATGTGATAATCTGAGAATGGATATTTATGGAATAATAAAAAAAAAATTAAATCATGAAACAATTTTGACACTTCTTTAAAGTATGCGCTACACACTATATTAATCCAAGGAAATAAGATTGTATTTTTCACGATTAATGGTGAAAAAAAACAGGTGTATAAGAATATCATCAAATCCATACTGTATATACTGTGACATATTATTTCAAAAAATGTCACTTCAAGTGATAACATATAGTAGAAGTACCATAAAGTAATGGAACAGAGTAACTACACAAAACTTTGGCAGTCCAAAGATCCTATAGAAAAAAGTTCATGAAAATTAAATATTTTCTAAGATACCTCATAAAAATTTAAAAACCTTTTCATAATAATATTAAATATGAGAATATTTAAAGTAATTTAAGTGGATTATAAGAAGTAAAAGGTTGATGATCCCTTTGTTTTTTATGTAACATTCATTAAAAAATTTTGCATTACCTTCAATATCAATTTCTGACTCGATTCCTAAACCCGATGAAACATCAGAGCTGATTTGAGTTCATGCCTCCGCAGATTCTTGTCTGAAAACATTATCTGCTTAAAACAAGGCATTCATTGATTAAGAATAAATATTGATTTGGTTTTTTCATTAAAAAATATTATATTTGTTAGAAAAATTATAAGCAATACTGTAATAAAGTCATCATTACTCTAGTATACTTATTTTTATTTATTTTTTATTTTTTATGATTAGTTGGAATATTTTATGTAATACCTACAATTATTCAGTACATTTATTACATTAAATAATGAATGCCTAATCTTTTTTTTAATGGTAACTTTTATTTTTAATTTGAACATTGGTTATTGGGCACTTCAGTATAAGCCATGGTGGGCGACTTTCGGACAAAAGTCACTTTGTATTCCTTGTTTGATCTAATAATATTTATCCTGAGAATAATCCAGAATAATATTTAATTCTGAAAATCCTGAGAATAATATTTAATCCTGACTCTCCCAATCTGTAAGTAGTCCAACCTACCAAAAGGGTCACTTTGCCAAATTAGTGTTCTTCACCAATTAACTGGTCACTGGAGCAATTCTCTTCTTCTTTGCCTTCCTCTTGTGCCACTCTTAGCAATATGGTTTTGCCTTTTTTTTCCTCCAATCCTCTCAATATTCTCCTGGTAGGAAATTCTGGGACATTCTCATGTTCTTTTATCAGAGGCCCGAGCTTCTATAACTTTACGGAAGGGTTTTTCTAGTAATATAATCTAACTTACTATTACTACTACTATAACTTAAACCTACTTCAACACCGGCAATATTCATGCCATTTTATCCTGTAACCTTATTATTATTATTATCAAATTCATCTAATCATAAATAAAAGTTACCATTTAAAAGGTGAAATCTTTAATTTTGTTTTCTTTTTTTTTAATATTTTATTTTCAATTATTTGCTTTGCGTTAAAATTCATTATTCATTCAAATTGGAAGCTCAGTACTGCTCTATTTTCTTAATTTATTTTAAGTTATTTTTATTTTCATTAGCAGTATTTTGAATTGACAAAAACAGTAATACAAAAAAACTAGAAAAGTCAATACAAAGCTATTGTCACATGTCTCATATTGCCTTTTTTCTTTGTGTTTACTTTTATTGTTGCCCGAACAGGCTCCATTTTGTCAGGTAATAGGCTTTTTATCTGCAACTAGGCATGGTTGTGCATCTGATTTAGATAATGCCTGCTTTTTTTTTTTTTAATTCATAAAACTATTTAGCTATTAGATCGCTTTATTCTTTAGTTAATGTTGACAAATTTATAATTAAAAGAAAAAATAATTCCTAATGCTTCTGAAATTCCATTTGTTATCTGACATAATAATTAATATAATTGTCATCCATCATGGGTTGTATAAATAAATGGTTGATCAAGATACATAAAAAAAAAAATAATAAGCAAGTATTATCGAAACCTAAATAAAAACCAGTCAAGAATATGTTTGATCTTGATAGATGTAGGAATTCAGGAATAGGCCGTGCAGGATGTGGGAATTTTTTTTTTCATGGTTAGCACCTCTGGCGTATAGAGAATTTCCTATTGGTCATTACAAATCATTGAATGCCTCAAACAATGTGTCACTACACTCCTTAATAAAAAAAGCAGCCTCTATTGTGTAGCCATACTCATTCAGGATGTCATGACGATTACATGAACTATCATAGGTCAGGCCCAAAGCCGCCCTCCAGGCTCACTCAAGGCCTGTTAATCTCATTTGGATGGGATATAGAGACTTACCCACCTTACTCTTCCAACCTGGCGCCATGGAAATCTTATTTTTTCAATTAATTAAAAAAGTTTTTGGGTGGACAACAATTTGCAAATGATGAGGTCTAGGAAGCTGTCGAAAAATGGTTTTAGTTAGTGGAGCGGAATGTATATGTTGATTATATACAAAAGCTAGTCTCCATACATCAAAAATATATTTACCTTAATGGTGATTATCTAAAGAAATAATATGTTTTTACTCATGTCTTGTAAATTTCATTATTTTTAATAGAAATATGCATTTTTCTAATTTTAACATGTATTGTAACCTTACTTTCTGGACATTCCTCATGGAATAGCTCACCTCATCATATGAAAACTACTAGGGATCTGAAAAAAAAAGAAATATCCAAATTATACATAGCTACATTCACGTTAAAAGACTTACAGATAATTTAATACATTTTGAAAAATACAACTCAAAAACTCAGTGAAGAAGCGGACCATTATTTGTTAATCCATTCAATACGAAATACTTTGCGCTGTAATTGTTATTAACTACCTTTTTTCCCTTGTTGGCTATAAGAAAAAAATATCTTAAAAATTCTTTTGATGTTTTTTAACTTAAATTAAATCATATTAATTCTTATTATTATATTCGTACTAGTTTTAAATATATATATAATGACATAATGTGAACATTTTCTTATTAAAAGAATGAAATTTATATTGTGTTTTTTATCGAGAATTGTATCTAATTTAATTTCTTTAATTTAAATTATAGTTTATTCTTATTTTTTGTCTTGAAATCCAAGATATCAGCTTAGATATGTTGATAAGAGACCTAATTAATCATTTTCGGTCTATTTAATTTAATCAATTTTATATTTCAACAGACATAGGCTTCAAAATACTTTAGTGAAAGAAAAAAGTAATGGCTTGTGCCATTGTAGTAAATTTGATTTTTGTAAATAAATAAAAAATATATTTTGGAATATTATTAAAAAGTGTGGTGCAGAGTCTTGACTGCTAATTTTATATTGATGGCGATGTTTGCCTATGTATATATACCTAATTATTGTAGTATATAACGTTGTAGCCTTTAGCTTGATATGAAGTCATAATACAAGCATTAACTCCAATTCAAGCCAAGGCATGACTTAGCCACTTTTGCACTATGAGAATGACACGGTTCCGCTTCCCTCAGTATAATAAATTCAGTTTAGACAAAATTCAACTTTACCACTTATTCACCGGGACTACCGATATGTTATATTTATTATGATATTCTTATGGAGTAATACAATAATATGTAAAGCATTATCACTGCTTTATTATTTTTAATTTAATTTTGGTTCAAATTGAATGCTTGTTATCCAAAATAAAATAGCTGGTATGAAAAAATAGTTTAATTTAGTAAAATAAAAGTAGTTAACAAGTACTTTTAATGTATTTAATTGCCATTAGAAGATAATTTAGTAAATATTAATATGGTATCAGTAACTGTTTTATAGTTTTGTTATTGTAAAATACAATAAAATATTAGATATAAATTTATATGATTCACACTTAGAATAAAGCGATTTAGAATGATATTACAGCCTGCCGTAGTTATGCTCTTGCATGCAATTTGCTTTGAATGTTCATTCATTATTTCATCTTCCTGGATCAATACCTGCTTAAATCCATAAAAAATCTTTTTTTTCCATAAACTATATCATTCGTATTCTTTCCCTCATATCCTCTGTGTCCTTTCAGTGTGGACTTGAAGTATGTGACACTGTAAATACCCACAAGTAGTTGTATCGACTGTGTCGCAAGTAATAAGTCTTCGATTGTTTTTATTTGGCCTTTTTTTCTAAAAGGCATGCACGATTGTTGTATATAAATATGTTATATTTTTTAAAACAATGTGGGGTTTCTGTATAAGCTGTTGCGCTGATAATATGTATAACTGATTCCGAATGACAATGTTGTATTTTAGTAAGTTATGTTGAAAATGTTAATGTTGTTTATTTATTTTAATTTTTTTTTACAATTGTATAGGTGATTGTATGTGTATGCCATAATGTTTAGCAATAATGATTTATTCCCTTAAAGACATATTGCTCATTAAATGATACCATTCCACCGATTAAAAAAACATAAGTTTTGATTTAAATATATTTGAATGTCTTATGAATAATAAATTAAAATTTATGAATCTTAAACTGTAAGAATAGCTCTTACAACATTAAATAAAAAGCTCTACAACATAGAGCATTTGTGTTGGTCTAGATGATATATTTTTTCTTCCTAGTTCCAAATAATTGTTTAAATTAACACAGAGTAAAGTAATACTAAGGAAACTCGATGGATTATAACATTGGCACTTATTACACCACTGTAAATAAATGCAACCTAAGTACTTTTAGTTATTATTACAAAAATTATCAACTTAACTTCAAACTTTTAGTATCCAAGTAAAAATTGTTTTAAATCTTCAGTTAGGTTTTCTGATTTATATATATGATATGTAATTATATCATATAAAATATGATAGAATATCAGTTCCGCAGGTTCTTGCTTCGAGTTAAGTCACATCAAGTTTTAACCTTTCATTCGATTTCTTTTTAATATTTTCAAGACATTATTTTTGAATAAATTTTGACAAATATTGAAAAGGAAACAAACAAAAGGTTAAAACTTGTTGTGACTTAACTCGAAGTGGCAACTTGCAGAACTGATACCTATGATAGCTTTATTATTATTTTATTTGTTTGTTTTATTTGAGTAATAAAATATTTAATTAGCGATATGCTCTTGATAATTGTATTTTAAAATTATATTATTATTAGTATTTTTACTGTGTATGTGTTTTTATGCACATATACATGTATATAGTATATTTTAGTGGTGTTTGATCAGTAAAAATATCAATTAAATTTCAAACCTGATTTTTATAATTTTTGAAACCTATTTTTAAAGTTTTTTGAAAATTTCAGTTATAAAGTAAGCATTTTTTCATATCAATTTACATCATTTGAATTTAAGTATAATTATTTTTTTTAATATAAATTATCTTAAAGTCCAATTTTTGTGTTTATTTCTAATGTAATTTCATTTCCCACTGACACAACATCTTGAATTGTTTCCTTGTGTGAGTGTAGCTTATTTTATTGGTGTTGGAATCATGTGTTTAATGGTGTTGGGATGTATTTCAGCTCGTCCAACGTTCCTCAATCTCAACATCAACTTGAACACCCTCCGCCTCCAACCTGGCTCGAAACGTATGTTACTAACGCTAAACATCCATTTTAACATTCTCTCTTCTTTTATTTACTAATCTATGCTACTAGGTTCTGTCTTATTACATAATTAACTACCATAATGCTAACAGTGAAAACCTCTTTAAACTTGTTGATGGGAATTTCAATTAAATTCAATCATCAGTAAAACTTTTTTACACACTTTTATATTTAGTATGCCATTATTAATCAACACCAGAAGATTATATTTGTTTCACATTTAATATAATTATTGTTTTATTATTCCAAAACGAGGTTTCATTGTTTTCATCTAGTAATATAATTCTAGTAATCATTCTTTGTTGTGTTCCTTACATTCTGTGTTATATCTTCCTTTATTGTGGTATTATATTGTGTTAACTTCTAATTATCTGTTTCTTCTATCAATTTCTTTTAATCAATCTTCCTATCCTATCACTTGACTCGAGATTATTTAAATAAATATAATTAATTTATATTCTTGATTTGATATGAGGAAATTTAATTTGAATTAATATCCCTGATATTTGTAACAGTTGAAGAAAAAAAAATACTACACATGCCAGCAGTGGTTATTTGGCACTGAGGTATTTAGAGGTGATATTATGTGAATTTTATAGCCCAGAATTAAAATATTGGTTAGTCTTCGCATAGCATCACAAAAAAGTAATATTTATAAGTATAAATTAATTTTGTATTTATAGATGTAAGTAATGTATTACTTATATGTATAAATATATCTATCGCTAATTATTTTCTCAGTTAAATCCATCGATCAAATAAATACTGAGCAGGTTTTTAGTTTTATTATTATTTTTTTAAACATGAGGCACATTACAAAAATGAGCAATTGTAGTTTATTTGTTTAATACTTATTTTATTTTTTATAATTTGATTGATTGGGAACTTGGTTAATGGAGTTTCCATTGAAAAAGCATTAATAATAAATATTTCAATTAGTTTTCATGATGTTTTTATCTTTAGTAGATTATTTTTTTAAATCAGTAATTTAAGTTAAAAATATGTTCAATTTTCTATCTGAACCTGTGTGTTTTGAATTAGCATCGCCAAACACTAAACTTGGCCTAAGGATGACAACTCTTCATGAAGAGCACTCCCGGAATTTTCCGTTAAGTGAAGAAGGTTTGATCGAGGAAGAAGAAGAAGGTGGAGAGGAAGAAAGAGAACCGATCAGAAGATTTTCAGAGTTCGAATCGTTTCAGGTACATTCTGAAATTTTGTGATTAATCATTATTCTACATATTTCATTATGATATTCCCTAAATATTTTTTCTAATATTATCATTTGTCCCATTTACTTGACAAGTTTACTGGTGACGATTACAGCTTCAATTATATTTTTAGGATTCTGAAAGATCAAAGCAGCATGTTAGAAGTTCGCTTCCGAGTTCGAGAACGTTAGATTCTCTCGTTGAACTTCAATCTACCAAAGGAGGAACACCTAGTACAAGTTCAAGGTTATTATTATTTTGTTTGTTCATTTGACATCAGTAGTGCAGTATATATTAAAAAACCTAACTTAATAAATATTTCAGATAAGGTTTAATTTTTTTTGTAATATGTAAATGTATATAAAATGTTTTAATTATACTTTGATTAACTGTTACTCATTTATCCAACAGTTTTAATTCCCTGTTACAGTCATTAGTCCCCATAAAAGATAGGAATATTTAAGAAACACTTAGTAATACCAAAAGTAATTTAATAATGTGCACAACATATTTTATTGGATAAAATTAACTAAAGAAAGTCAAATTATTTTGTAAAAATAATTATACCAATGTATTTAATTATACTCATAAGCTAAACCTCTCAAAATTATTTTTCAACTGAAGATGAAGGAACGAGAATCAGAAAATGAATTTGGAAAATTATAAACTAATCAGTTTTAAGTTAATGGAAACAACCTTCATCTTTAATCTTGAGAATGCTAATTTCTTTGTCATTGTTTGATATTCAGATTTGAAAGTTTTTTTTTCATTTCACTTCTGATCAAATTACAACTTAATTTTACAGTCTTCTGCTGGAGATTTTTCCGTCTCCAATATTCCTTCATGCGTTCACTGAACACTTTGAAAGAGTTTATTAAAAGTGTTTTTGATAAATTGAAATAAATGGTTCGATAACACTTCCTGAATGTTGTGGGTTAACTCAGTATTCTTTATATTTTTCACATACCTAAAGCATTTTATCAGATATTTTTTGTACTTCATTATGAAGTACTAATTCCTGTTGTAAATTAATTTGATAAAGTTATATCTCGTATTTTTCAGTGGTTATGGATCTCAAGCAGTTTCTTCTAGTAATCTCACTAGCGATGATTGCCTTTCGTTGAGATCGATGGACACTCCAGATGACGGGAAGCATTCTTGCCCTGCTGAAGAAGCCAAGGTTACTCAGACTTCAGTCGTAAAAGATGAATTTTCAAGTCAAGCTAATCATGATACCCAAAGCTCTGAGAATGAGACCCCTGCCCTGGCTCCTGGCAAAGTAATTTATCAATTAAATCTTTTTTTTATGTTTAATTAATTTTAATTAATACTAATTATTTCATTTAATACTTTGTTTTTAAGGTTGTAAGGAGGCGGAAGAACAGCACTGGTACTATTAGAAATAATAGCAACAGAGCTTCTTTTCCACAAGCCCGAGGACCGCTTTCCGAAAGCAAAGCAGCTCTCAGGCTCGAGAGGAAGTTGTCGGAACTGTCTAACGGCACCGAGAGCATATCGTCCTCAGGTGGTAACACTGAAGGTATGATTATTGATATATTTGTTTGTTAATTTTACCTCACTTAATGCTGCTATGGCTAATCGGACGATGCTACAGTGGGAGCTCTAAATTTTGCCTATCCAGGTTTATTTAGGATAGGGATCTTTAACAAGTACCTGGTATCGTACAGGCTCAAGACTCCCATTTAACCTTCCCTTCCAAAGGATGGCATATCAAAAGATTTTTTACTCCCTTTAAAAAATCCTAGGGCCAGCTGCCGGATTAGGAACCCGCGATCTTGTTGTTATGCTAACTACTAGAACACAGGTCGCCCTATTATTGATATGTCTGTTATTATTTGTTTTTTAACTTCAATAAAAATCACCATCTATATGCAAATATATATTAAAAATAAAATTATTTATTTGTCTTGAACTTTGTGATTGGTTATTAGCTTCCTTTCAACGATCTGGTAAATAAATTTATCGACAGTGAGAGTTTTATTTTTTTTTCACGATAACCTATCATCTTAAAAAAATTGTTATTATTATTATTTTTCTATATTGTTTGTTTTCAGATGTTATTTGATTGTAAATTTATGTTAATATATATTGATTTATTGATCTATTGTATAGGTGATGCTGTTCTGTTATTTTTTTTAACTCTTTAATTAAACATTTTTATTTTTTTTTAATGCATATCATTAACCTACTTAATTGTAAAATCAGAGAGGATTTTGCTACAATTTCAAAATATCGAGAATGATAATAAAATTTCATATTTTATTATCCATTCCTCAGTACTGAAATAAAATAAATTCTTCAGTAACATTGTTAAATTTATTTATGAATTGAACATTAAGATTTGTGAATTAACTAGTTTGAATCATTTATTGCAATAAAAAAAATTATGAATTTATAGTATTACAGAAATAGACATGACACAGTACTGACATTTAAGTGATAAACTGTAAGTTTCCTTTTGACTGCAAGTTATATTATACAAAAGAAGTGATGAAATATGTCCATGAGGATCATACTGATACAAAAATTGTATAAATAGATTGTTAATGGATGGCCAGTGAGCAAATATTATAGAGCATTAAATAACAGTGTTATAATTGAATAACCCATACACTCCCCTTCTTGATTTTTCACAACTTAAGCAAAAATCGATTAAAGATTTAATAAATTATTGCAAGTAAATAAATAAATTAATCATCATTTTGTAGTTAAAAACCTCCATGAAAAGATGTGGATTAATAAGAAATCTGAAATTTAATAATGCTCATTTATTTCTTTATAGATGAAACTGAGACGATTAAGGAAGCCCCACTTCCTGATTGGGTCTGCCTCGGAGAGAGCGTGCAAATCAGGCCTTATAACTCGACAGGTGTTATTGCTTATATTGGCCCGACATCTTTCGCATCTGGTACCTGGGTCGGAGTTGATCTCGATGCACCCATAGGTACAATATAAATTTAAAAAATAAATAAATTATTATTATTCAATCGAGGCCACTTCTTTTAATAATTACTGTTTATCAGTACTGTTTTCTCTAATGAGATGTATGTCAAAAAAGTAATGAAAAAGTTTGATTTAGTATTTTTCTTCATAAATAACTTTCTTGTTTATATAAGTTTTTTTTTCTTTTGTGCGATAATTGGTGGTTTATATAGTTGTTTTTTTTCATTTTCTCTTCTTTAGTTTATATCACGATAAATAACGATAAGTGATATAATACCTGTATAATATAACATTATAAAGCATTATAATACCTGTGTTTATAAAAAGTTAAAACATGAATGCTGTTATCATTACTTCTTAGTTTGGGCGCCAACTTTTCTTAAAGGTATATATCAGCCTAATCAAAAGGATTACCAACCAAAATAATAATAAATTATTAAGTCCTAATTGAAAAAAAATATTATTAATACTACCAACCCCCCTGCTTCAGATATGATAAGAAAATTTTATGGCTAGTAGATAATATAATGGGTCATCTAGAAACAATTGGAATCAGGTTAGCTCAGTATGTATGGAAAATGTACTACTAATAAGTAGATCTTGGGTTTGAGACCGGCCATGGCAGATAAATTATATATAGTCTGTTATATGCAGTGAATCAACCCTTGAGACCCTTCCAATAATTGCTGATCCTCTTCAAAGTCTCTGCTTGATTGGGGGAATTAACCTCGTTGATTGAGTATCTATGCTAAATCACCTCCTTGTTAGAAACAGTGTATCTGATCACAGGATTTTCCATAGGTTATAGTCAGTACTGTTTTTTTTTTTTTTTTAAACTAGATCAATCCAGAATGATGCAGAAATGAGAAAAATATATATCCCTTTTGTTAAAAAAAAAAGTCACAAGGCAAATGTATTTGGATGTAGTAGATATAGGTAGAGTTAGATTTTATATCTACCTATTAATTAATAAATTTAATATTCTCCTGGTATAAAAAAAAAATTGAAAAAGTCAAAATTCGCTTAAGTTACTACTATTTGCTAGTTAAAAAGGATTAATTGTACCGTTTATTTTTCAACCAAAGTATTATGTTCATTGGGATAAAACTGTTTTTGAAATTACAGCCATGTATTTATTTTTTAATATTAAACTTATTGATTTATCTCTCTTTAAGGAAAAAATGATGGGAGCGTAGAAGGAGTTAAGTATTTTGAGTCAAGGCCGAAGCACGGTATATTTGTCCGTGCGGACAAACTGATTCGAGACCGAAGGGGAAGAGCTATGAGGGATCACAAGCCTTCTAAAGGTAATTTTGAATTTTCATTTTATTTATATAATCCATTTTATTAATATGTATTTATTTATTTAGATATAATGTTACATGTTTCAATTTATTTTTCCTCTCAGCTTAATTCGCATTTTTTTTTAGATTTTTATTCTATTTTTTTTTCTTTACCAGAACATACTTTTTAGTTAATATTTATTTTCTAGTACTTATGTAAATATTGTATCATTCCTAAAATGTAGCCCCTTCGCCAGATATATATTCAATTAATTTTGTACACATTTGTAATTCTGAAGGAATTATGTTTGCCTATCAATCAATCAAAACTGGCTCTACAACCCAGTATGGGTCTTGGCCGCATAAAGGCATCGCTTCCACTCTTTCTGTCTTACGCCAGAGTTCTCCAAGCTCTGTATCCAACAATGCTGCCAGCATCCATCTAAGTCGTGGACACCCACGTTTCTTATTTTTCAATTTTTCCATCGATGTACCCAAACAGAAATCTTTTCTGAGAAGCATCGTCCTCCATTCTGGCCACATGCCTGTCCCATCTTAGCCTGGCTATTCTTATATGCCACATTTTTTTTTTCCGAAATAAGGAATTTGGGAATTGTATTTTCTTACATTTTTTTCTTAAATTTTATTGTGAACTTATTCTTATTATAGGGAGTGGGGTGGCTCAGTAGTAGAGCACTGAATTGCCACGGGTAAGGTCCTAGGTTCAAATCCTGCACGCTGGCAGACTTTTATCTAATCTATTAGTGGCCGGATATGGATCTTATGAGATCTAGCTGGGGCTCACCCAGCCTCTATAAAGTGGGTACCGAAAATAAGGGAGGTAAATCTGGCGGTTGAGTGTGATGTTGGACGAATCACCTCCTTGCACAACTGTTGTCCAAGAAACAGTACAGTATCTACCCATATACTGAACCCTAGACCATTCACAGTTTGTAGTATTACAGTTTTTTTTTTTAATACTTATTGTATATTTTAACTATAATTTCTAATTATTTATTTTACACTTAAATAGAAAACTCCAATCTTCATCGATCCCGAAGCAGAGGAGAAGGTCTTAGCAGTGTTGGGAAGACAGCTGGTCGTGTTATCGGGAAGTAATAACCTTTTATCTATATTTCTCTTTTCGCTTCTGTCAGCTTATTTCCACAGGACTGGTTTATTTCCACCTCTATGGCTGTGTCAATCCAGAGTATAAAAAAAAAAGAAATTAAAAAAAATGATAAAGAAAGTTAAAATTATTGTATCATGTGCATGGAGGCCCATGCCTATTTTTCATATATCTAAATATAAATATAATTATGTATAGGTTATTCATAAAGTATGTTGATATTTCTTCAAATGTTAATTTACAGTCTTAATTCTAAGTATCATGACCTGTGAAGGGGTACTACAAGTACTTACTGTATTTACGTAATGAAATTTGCAATGTACGATATCTGTGACTGTATGAGGCTGAACGAGATGAAAATGTGCCAACTTTCATCGGAGGTTGTGCGATCCCGGCCATGTCTTATAAGCCATTCAAAATAAACCAGTCATTATTATATATCGAGAAATCCCTCTCTTTTAGTGTTTTTGAAATGAAATAATGGAAGCGTATAGCTCTTGCCAGACTTGTTATTAATTTAATGTTAGCTAGCTTTAGCAAACCCGTGATCCGTTGTTTAGAATTTCATTTTTTTTTTTTTTTTTTTTTTTAATGCACATTAATTTATCCAATGCTCACCGCAGGTTGTTTTTATATTTTATAAAAGTTATAAATTTTATTTTCAATAGTTACGGTACAGATATCACATGCTTGCTACTCAGTATGTTTTGTTACATATATATTTTTATTATGTATATGCTATATCGACTTAAATAGATTAAGAAATAATGAACTGTTTTTTTTTATTGTAATTTTTTATGGTTTTTAAGATTACGGGTAAGTAAATAATGACAAAACCTCTCATATTGTCGATAGCATATCAATTTCCAACTTTTTAATCTATGTACATTCTTCATAAAGTCTACAGATATTTATATTTTTTAATATAGGTGTTAAAGTTTACTATATATTTTGCAAAAAAAAATAATAATTCAACTTCCAGACGGCGTTAGTTGGGCATTAATGTTTTTTTTTTTAGATTAATTGACTTTTTGGGTATGTGCAATAATAATTAGTAAGGGTTATCTATGAACTTACTACTTAAGCCTAAAGCATACTTAAGCTTTTACGTTATTAAATAAGAGGCGAGATGGAACAAGTACTTAATGTTAAGGAAAATGCCTAATTTAAAAACAATTTGTAAAAATTATCTGTATGAGAGGCTTTGTCATATTTACCCATAATTCCGTTTTGCCTTCTTATTTAAATTTTATCTGTTGTAATATAAATTAAACATTTTTAAACAAAAAAAAAGAAATTAATATTCATAGTCTTTTCAATTGAACGGCATTAATGGTTGTATTTTCAATCCTCTTATATGTAATATATTGTATTATATTTAGAAAAACATTTATTATATTGTAATTATCATTTATAAGTATTTAAGAAGAGCGTATAAAAAATAATTATTATTATTATTAAAAAAAATAATAAAGCACAAGAATTATTGTATTTTATGTGAAAAAGCTAAAATCCCTGTCAGCAAAAAAAAAAAAAGAAAAAAAATACAAAGCCAAAAAAATATATATAGTGAAATACCAAACCCTTATTTCATTTAAGCCAAAATCCCAGCTCGCTTTATGTGTTTATATCACGAGTGAGATTCTTGTTTGTGATAATTAAATTCGCCATCCAATTTTAACAATAATTGTATATGTAAAAAAAAAAGAAAAGAAAAAAAATCCATTATTCCATCCTATGAAATGTCCAAAATTATCAATTTCATTATGTCACTGTCCAGTCATATAATAAAAAAACAAAATGTTGGTTATGGAATCCTGGATACAGAATGAGTTACTAAATACATACTGTAATTACTGTCGTAAAAGTTTATGTGAACTATCGTAATTTGAATATAATAGTCAACAAAAATTAATCTTATATGAAATTCCCGTACGCTCCTCAGTATTTGTGAATTGTTCATTTCACTCTCTCTTAAGTTCATACTTCAAATAATTGCCGATGATTATAATAATTAAAGTAGTACAATTATAACTGAACCAATAGAAATGTTTAAAAAATATGTAACTTTTTTCAATTTGAAATTATGGATGTACCTTTCCCTATCTGAATCAAAGACAATCTCTACATAAGTTTATGTATGTATACTACTTCTCAGAACTTTAGATCTACAATTAAAAAATATATTACTATTCCTGTTATTCTGAAATGATGAAGTCACTATTTTTAGTAGAGTGTCTCGGTCTTAGCTAGATATATATAATAACATTTATACGTCAGAAGTCAATTTTATCCTTAACTTTATTTGGATGAAAACTTATTTGTTTATATATAGGATTCTATAATCAGCATTTTGGTTTATGTATCCTTTTGTCCATGATAATCTATGTCCATACACTGTGTAGCGTTAAATGAATTTTTTATTAAGAAAGCAAAAGGGATTGTGTTAGGGTGATTTAATAGTATAGTTTTATAGAAATCAGTGTGCTTGAATGTCGTTACCATAGCTATTAATTCAAATGTAATTTTTGTGTGATTTTAGTTAATTGTTCATCTGTTTTAATTATATATATAAATATGTGATTTTATTTTTATGATCAGGAAAATTAACAATTATGGAGATGTAATTATGAAATGGTTGGTTATTATTAACTTGTTATCCTAATTTTAAAATTGTTATCTTAGGATTTTTTTTTTTTTAATTCCTCTACTTTTCTTGCCATATAAAGTGTTTATAGTCTTTCAGTTATTATGTTTTCCCTTTAGGAGTACTTTATTTTTAGTATGATAAAACCTCGATTAACCAACTTCAGAAAATAATAAGATGTATCTTGATAATCAAAGTTTATTAATGCACATTATTAGTCGGGACTTAAGCTCTACAATTTAACACCTTCACTGCGGTAATGAACATAGTGGTTTCTTTTACTGTGCGTTATCGGTCCCCAGGGACCGATAAATTATTTCTATTCAATTCTGCCTATAATTTTCCAATCACACTATAACTTGATTTTTATTATTTCAATTTGTTTCGAGTCGTCGTAAAATGAGCATCGGTCCCTGGGAACTGATTCCGCAGTGAAGGTGTTAAAAAGATATTATAATTCCTGTCAGTCTCAAATGAAGTTACTAATTTCAGTAGAGTACCTACTTTTGGCTATCCCAAAATTACTCTATTTAGAAGACTTTATCTTATCTCTAATTCACATAAACTACTAGTTCTGGGCTTGTGTTCAGGTTGAATTCCCAGATCTAGAATTCTAGTAATTAAAATAGAAGTCCATAAAAATTCTATCATAACTGCAGGCAGGAATTTCCTCTCGAGAAAATAGTAGACGTTGGTTGATCAGCTTACTCATGCTGACAGTGTCTCATCTATCTTCATATAACTGATCTTATAAATTTAAAATATTAAAAATTATTTGTTCTTTTTAATTTAAGATTATGTAATTTTAAATGCCTATGCATTACAAAAAAATACTGGACATTGTAAAATTATAGAGTATGAGATCATAAAATTATCCCCATCTTATTCAACAGACTATTGTAGATTATTTAAAACTCTCGAATCTTTAATTTATAGACAAGTTAGACTGGAGTAAAGTTTAATTTGTCTAAAAATTGTTTAGTTTTACCCTTTTTTCTGCTTATATCGGGAGTTACCAATCTTTGGGTACTGAGTTTGAGACGTATAAACTATTTATTCGAGTATGAACTATCTACAGCCTCCATAAAATGGGTACCATCGATTTAGGAAATAATGAGGTGGTTAAGCATAATCTTGGCCTAATAACCTCCTTCCAAAAGGTTAAGAAGAAGAACCATCATGGCTTATTGTGGTTCTAGCAATAAAACCTTGAATCAAATTCCTTCAATGCTCGCAGGTTGAAAGTAATTGGCTGACAATCTAATTAAAAGTTTAATTCGTTCTTTAGTTTCTCAATTATTTAATTTTGTTTTATTTTATTGTTATATGATATAATTTTTTTAATATTTCTAAATATTTTATTTGAAAAGGAAAGATATGACCAGGACCGGGTCTCTGACTTGTGGTGGTGCTTAGCCATCTCAGCCATCCTGGTTCGATTCCCGGTCCTGCTCATATCTTTTCTTTTCAAATAAAATATTTAATATTGTTATTAGAAATTGATTGTAATATAAATAAACTTTATTTTTTAAATATAATTTTTATTGTTTTCAATTGGTGGATAATAGAGGTTTTACTGTAGTTCCTTATTTTTGTTTTTATGTCCGTCCAATTAAGCATTTTTATTTTATTTTTTTCTGTTAATTTGGAATAAAAATTAAGTTCGGGCCTTAGAAAGGTCTTCAGTGTTCAGTGAACCGAATTTAAACACATTATGTCATATTTTCTTGTACTTCAAACAAGTCCCTCCTAAGTATTAATTGTACTTAATCTCATAAAAGTACTCTAAAATTATTGGGGTTTATACTGCATGAGGTTTCATTATTTTCTTTAACATACTGTTTGTCATCAGAGGACCTTATGTAAATTTTTTTCATGATACTGCTACGTATTTTAAACTGGTATAAAACTCATTGTAATTTTCATTTTATCAGAACTTGCTCAACATCACCCGTTCATGTTTTGTTAAAATTGTAAGCAAAAATGCACAAATTTATTTTTATTTTTGTTATTGTATTATTATTTATTTTTTATTAGTTCATATTATAAATATTGTGTATATTTCATCGGATGTCTTTATTATATTGTGTCACCCGAAATATTTTTAAGTTTTTGTAAAAAAAAAAATAAATGAAAAAGTGACCTTACAAAGGGTACAATAAATTGGTATTCCACGAGCATGTGTATTAGTTAATTAATATTATGTAAAAAAAAAGTAATAATCATAAAAAATTTAATGTTTAACTTTACATTCCAGACAGATACCTAATATTAAAATGTATTTAATTTTATGAAGAAGAAAAAAAATAATGAATTGTAAATTTTGTAGAAATATGGTTTTGTATATTTGATTGAGTAAGGTTGTGATAAAAAGTGAGGTTATTCGCTGGTTGTGGGAGTGTTTAGAGAATGCATTTGTTTCATGTTACTCAAACCCCAGTCATGTTTACGCCGATGGTACATGCAGTCGTACATCAACGGTTAATTACAATTGTCCCAATGGAGTAAATACCTTAACATTGATTAGGCTAGTCATTCGTCTTAAAATGGACTGTGAGCGTGCTATCTGTTATATTCTTGTGCTATAAAGTTGATGAAAAGGAATTTTTATTGCCAAACTCAGAGGCATTTATGTACATTTTTGATGTCTGGTAATAAACTATATAAATTTTCTTGTTTTGTTTTTTATTATTACCTTCATTTTAATACTCATGTATTAACAGAGATACATAAACTATATAACCTGTTTCTATGTTCTTATAAATTGAAACCCAATGATTAAAACACTAATTTTTCATTTTATGTATATCCTTTGTTTTGAATAGGAAAGAAATTAAAGAAAAAATATTTATTTAATTTTTTAAAATTGTAATTCTTAAGAGAAATAAGTTTTATTGTGCCAAAACTGCTACTGAGCAAACAAATTTAGGCTGAAATTATGTTTGAGATAAAAAAAAGTACTATTGATAGTAATATTATTAAAAATATTTTTAGTATTTATTTTTTTTAATTGAAAAAACTGCCCAGATAAGATAAAAATCACATAAATTTATGTTTTAATAATCTCAAAAAAGTATAATTTCTATAAACATGAATTTAATATTACGAGATTATAAATGTGAACCATTTTCCTGAGCAATCGTATGATTCAATTATTTAAGTTTTGTAGGAGGGCAAAAATAAGTTTCATATCACACCGTGTTGCTTGTGTATATTGGCCAAACTTTATATTCAAAGTGTTGAATATTTTTTTACTCTTTTAGTTTATTTATGATGCTTATACTCGAAAAATATAACTAGAATAAAACAATAAGAAAGTCAAAATCAATGGCATTGGATTTCACTAATGATATTCAGAACTACAGTAATTCTTATAAATCGTTTAATTATAAAAACTGTAACAAGTTGTTTATACTTTTGCTCTACGTAAATGATACTCATTAAAAAATGTCCCCTTACACAACTTCTTGGTTTTCAAAATTGTCTTTATTAGTAATCTATTCCATGGATGACCTCGAACATCGATCGGGAACAAAGATCTCAAGGAAGTTATGGAAGAAGAAACTCCTCGCCGTTAGCGGAATGACTGTTTCCATTTATTATTCACTTCTTTGTACAAAAAAAAAAATAGTATTACATGGGTAAGAACTTAAAGAAGCTTGAAGTACTTAAATACAGCAGTTTTTAAGTTGATATGTGAAAAATGTGAATTCCAGGCTTTGCACCAATTAAACAAAATTTAATGACCAGCACACTGTTACAATATAAAGCCTTGAAGAAGACCTGCAGTGTGGGTCGAAACGTTTCTAATAAATAACGGTAGAAAATTATCCGGGTGGAAGCCAGGAAAAAATTCCTTAAATAGTGAGAAACTATATTAAAACCAATGTTCCATCCTACATTGCAGATCTTCTTTAGTTAGGGCTTGTGCTGTAGGTCACAAGTTTCGAACCGGGCCGTTTTCCTCTCCATATACACAATCATAAAGTAATTCAAGATGTTTCTAATAAGTAGTTTATCACTATTTTAGGAATTATTTTTTTGACCACCTGGTCCATTTTCTTCTCCAAAATTTAATAACAGAAACAGAGTGGGGTGGAAGGTCATTTCGAACATAGATTACAATATTTGTATATAATATTTTGTTTAATTATTAACTTGATGTATAAATATATGATTTGAATTAATATTCTCTTACACCATTGACCTATGATTTCTGGGTATCAACTATGATGAATAAGTTGGGTTCTACTGTATAGTTTTTTATAAAGATCGAAATTAAATCTTATTTAATTATGTTTAAAGTACATTCATGCATATATTATTCATTATCCATCTCATTAAAACGTGTTTAATCAGTATACCTCTTATAATGTACAGATTAGTGCCTAAATTTCAAATTACTTGCACTAGAATCCTGAATCTTTTTTTTCTAGGATTGTTATTAACAGCTCCAAGGGAGATGTTAGAGAATTGGACTTGTTTAGAACTTCCAGATTTTTCTGGAATGGTTAGGAAGTCAGGAATAAAGGAAAGTTTAAACAATCGGTTTAAGATTGGACCTCCCGGAAGGTGTTTCTGACCACGTCGTAATTCTTCTTCATCCAAATGTTTACAGGCGGCTATATCCGGGTCTAGGAGTTCTTAGGGATACGATAACATTGGCTTCCTGCCCATTGGTAACCATAGCAACAAGGATTAAAACTTCCATCTATGCCATTATTATATTATTAAATATCTTGCTTAAACTGTGGAATCTTGGAATCCTCGTGGAGAATAGAACCTGGCGATTGAGCGTGATGTAGAAAAATCATTTTCCTGCACAACTGTTGTCATATGAGTAGTACAGTCTCTACCATGCACTGAATTCACAATCATAGGTTGTTTTTTATAAAATAAGTTTAACACTTCAATTATTTTCAATCCATGGTTAGTAATCCCAATGAATCAGAGGTGTTATAAATAAAAATCATCAAAAAGAACGGCAAATTTTTTTGTGCCCGGAAAAATCTTATCTATTAAATTTATAATCGATGGAGACACGACAAAAGGTCTTTTAATATTATTTTTTACTACAATAGAGCCACCAAGTTTGAAGACTTAGTCAATCATCCTTATCATCATGTGTACTATATATCTACAGCCTCGGTGAATAAGTGTTTAAGTCAAATTTTGTGCAGAACCAGTCAACTGTATTGATGGTAGCAGGATGGTGTGTCGTACTTGTAGTTTTTGCCTTGAAGTGGAGTTGAAATATAAGCAATAACTCCTTCTCTAGCCAATGCCTGAGTTAGCCCCTTATTCACTACGAAAATGCACGATTCCGTTCCTTAAGCACAAAAAAAAAATTTTGGAGAAAATCTTTAACCACTTCTTCACCGGGGCTGTAGATATAATACCATCTATTGGTTAAAAACTACTAGGATCTTTTGGTCCATCTAAGGTACAGCAGATGGAGGTAAGAGAAATGTTGTTAGAAGCTAAATAGTTGATCAAACAAAATCACCAATGGCGTCATGCTTTATATAATAATACATATAAAGAATATTCATAGTCATGCAGAGAATAATCAATTATAAAGTAAAGGAGGAGCGGGATAGCTTCAGTCATGCTGAAGGTTCCTTGTTCCAATCCAGCTGTTGCAGATAAATTATTTAACCTGTTAACAGTCATAACAGGATGGACCCTGTCGGTACCCTTATGTTTGTTCATTTAACGTCACTTTATGCTGCTATGGCTAATCGGACGATGGGTACCCTTAATTGGGAAAAAACCTCGCGGTTGAGCGTGGTTTCGAACTAACAACCCTGCACAACCGTTCTTCTTGAAACATTTCATATCTCTATCATTTATTGGGTCCAAGACCCTTCTTGGGATGTAGTGGGTTTCTTCTTTTTTTAATTGAAAAAAAATTAACGAGACTTTGTCACCAAAGAAACTTATTTTGGAAGATCTGTGAGGCTGAAAACGATGCCTTATACGGATAATGTTATAGATAGGCCTGGATGTTTACAAACATGGACGGCTCGAGGTCAGACAAAGCGGGACACAGACGATATATATGTGCTACTCGGATATTCAAATACTGGTCCATCATTTTTAAGATCAGGAGATTTGGCTGAGATCACATTCAACCACCAAGTTTTTTTCCCGTTCCTTGGAAGGGTACTCACTTTGTAGAGTTAGGCAATCCCCCAGTTAGGCAATCCACTGTTTGTAACTGAATAAATAATCAATCTGTTCCAACCGGTCTTGAACCCAGAACCTACTGACTAGTAGCATAGTTATGAAAATATATGTTTAGGGAAACACTAAGCTAAACTTTTTCTATTGTTTCTAGACGATCTATTATCTAGCCATAACGTATTCTTATAACGTCTTAAGCAGGAGCTTGGTAGGATTAATAGTTTTTTTTTTCAACCGTGATTTTTTTTGTATGATCTCTGACAAATCACCTCCCAACACAACCGTTATCTTAGAAGCAGTGCAGTCTTTACCACGTACTGAATCCAAGACTGTCGTAGTTGTACAGTTTCTTTTTTTTATTTATACTTTTAAGAAAGTCTGGTATATTTAAATTTGTTTAATCTAATTTTATTTATCGTACAGATCAGTAGCTCCGAGCTATATTAGTCTAGCAACCCCTTTCTCATTACTGTGAAATTGATATATTTATTTTACCCGTTTAGATGTATATGTAGACATGAATACCTAAGACATACATGACCCTGGTGTACTGACATATCTTCCAAACGGCTATGATTCCAGTTTCTGGAACTCCAGTGATCCCATATGGGACTCCTACTTACCTTAACCCACTCTCCAGATATGGGTTACCCACTGTCTCCCGCAAAGGCTATCTTGTTCTTACCCAGAACCCCTACCACTTCTTCTTCCAGCCAAAACACTGACTAAGATTTCTGTTATAGCAGACTGAATGACTCTTGAATAGTCTTATATAGGCTTGCAATTTTCTTATAATGTGCATAATTAAATACTTACATGACTCGATTAAAAATAAAAAATATCTCGTCATTCAGAAAAAATTCGTTTAGTTTTATCATTCATTATAAATCAGTTTCTGACGAAATCATTTTACAGGCCTGCTAGTATTTTTTGTTTGATAGTTCACGTGGATTTAAAAAAAGTAATACTGGTAATTACAATTATTCATTTATAGCAGTGGCAGTGGGGGGGGGGGGGGAAGAACCCATGTCAGGGGGCGCGAGACCAGTTGAAAATTCTGAATTATTTTTATTATCCCTCCCTTACCAGTATTTCTTTACCTTAAATTGAAACCTTAATTCAAATGTTTTATCTTGTGACGGTAAAACTAAATATTTTGTTTTCAATCTAATACTTTTTTTTTCTTTCCCCCCATGCCCATACAATGCATTGTGCAAGAGGGGGGGGGAGCGTAGGAGGAATTTCATTTAAACAAGGGGGGCTTGGTACGAAAAAGTTTGGGAACCACTGATTTACAGTATTCCACCTTTAATCGTTGTCCATACTTGAATATATCATTTAAGATATAGAATAAGAAGTAGAGAAAAATTAGAAAGAACAAATCAAAAGTAAAGATACTTCGTGTGATCAACCTATGACTTCATTATACATTTATTAAACTATAAAATGTTTATTCCAAAAGTGATCCATATAAAATTTTAAAAAAGTATTCGAATAATAGCATGACATAAAAGGAAGTAAAGAAAATGCCCTGTGGTATTACTCAAATAACAAATACTACATAATGAGTCACGAGGCCAACTTCTTTTCAAAGGCCTCGGAGGATTACCAGAAATTGAAGAGTTAGGTAGATTTGAAACAAGTGGAATTGAGTGGAAATAAAGTTTGTCATGAAAGGATTGAGTCGGGTTCGGGCTAAATCAGCAACTGATTGGGCATTAAGGTCATTATGGCTGACTTAATTAATAACAAAGTAAGGAGCATTGAGGATTTTACGAAGGATTTTGGATTGTAAGGATTGGATACGAGAGGAATTCGATGTCTTAGTGGAGCCCCAAAGCTCTACTCCGTAAATCCAAATAGGTCGTATGATGGTCATGTAGATGAGTCTTTTGTAGTTAATTGGGAGCTTAGAGCGTTTGTCTAGTAAGTGTTGAAGTATCCTGAAACGTCGAGCGGTTTCTCGTCTTTTCAGTCTTGTATGAGGATTCCAGGTTAATCGTTTGTCAAGGTGCAACCCTAAGTATCGGATCTGTTCTACAGCCACCAGTGGGATATTATTAAAGGATACTGAAGGGCAGAAAGTCATTGGTTTACGACGTAAGGTAAAAGAGATTTGATGCGATTTTTGAGAATTTATTTTAATCCTCCAGTTTTGACACCATTCTTCAAGATCAGTGATATGGGATTGGAGGCTTTGGGATTCAATAGCTAGATTGGTATTGACTGATAATACACATGTATCATCATCATACATATAAAATTTAAAAAAAGTATTCGAATAATAGCATGACGTAAAAGGAAGTAGAGAAAATGCCCTGTGATATTACTCAAATAACAAATACAACATAATGAATCTCGAGGCTAACTTCTTTTCAAAGGCCTCGGAGGATTACCAAAAATTGAAGAGTTAGGTAGATTTGAAACAAGTGGAATTGAGTTGAAATAAAGTTTGTCATGAAAGGATTGATTCGGGTTCGGGCTAAATCAGCAACTGATTGGGCATTAAGGTCATTATGGCTGACTTGATTCATAACAAAGTAAGGAGCATTGAGGATTTTACGAAGGATTTTGGATTGTAAGGATTGGATACGAGAGGAATTCGATGGCTTAGTGGAGCCCCAAAGCTCTACTCCGTAAATCCAAATAGGTCGTATGATGGTCATGTAGATGAGTCTTTTGTAGTTAATTGGGAGCTTAGAGCGTTTGTCTAGTAAGTGTTGAAGTATCCTGAAACGTCGAGCGGTTTCTCGTCTTTTCAGTCTTGTATGAGGATTCCAGGTTAATCGTTTGTCAAGGTGCAACCCTAAGTATCGGATCTGTTCTACAGCCACCAGTGGGATATTATTAAAGGATACTGAAGGGCAGAAAGTCATTGGTTTACGACGTAAGGTAAAAGAGATTTGATGCGATTTTTGAGAATTTATTTTAATCCTCCAGTTTTGACACCATTCTTCAAGATCAGTGATATGGGATTGGAGGCTTTGGGATTCAATAGCTAGATTGGTATTGACTGATAATACACATGTATCATCATCATACATATAAAATTTAAAAAAAGTATTCGAATAATAGCATGACGTAAAAGGAAGTAGAGAAAATGCCCTGTGATATTACTCAAATAACAAATACAACATAATGAATCTCGAGGCTAACTTCTTTTCAAACGCCTCGGAGGATTACCAGGAATTGAAGATTTAGGTAGATTTGAAACAAGTGGAATTGAGTTGGAATAAAGTTTTTCATGAAAGGATTGATTCGGGTTCGGGCTAAATCAGCAACTGATGGGGCATTAAGGTCATTATGGATGACTTAATTCTTAACAAAATAAGGAGCATTGAGGATTGTAAGGATTGGATACGAAAAGAATTCGATGGGTTAGTGGAGCACCAAAGCTCTATTCCGTAAAAGGATCTTATAATAGTAATGTATATGAGTAGTATTTAATTAATTGGGAGCTTAGAGTGTTTGTCTTGTAAGTATTGAACCAGCTTGAAATGGCTAATGTTAAATACTAAATTATTTTAAATGTTTTTCATACTACTGTTTTTTTTTAAGTTTAGGGGGTGCTAAAGTTGAAGAACATGGACCAAATGCTCATCCAAACGCCTGGAGGTCGAAGAAGAATTTGATCGGAACTAAAATAACGCGGTCTGTACACAGAGAACTAACTAGGTCGGGAGGGTATTATTAGTTTGGGAGGATTTTTGAGGAGGAACAGGGAGGAATAGGGAGTAGGAGTGTGTGGGCTAAATATACTCGTATGGTTCGAGGAGGATTGTGTTTCCCGGATGCCATGTTAGAACATTGATTCTTTTAGTGTTAGTGAATTTTCCAGTTTTTTTCATTTTTTTTTTAATTGTTAAAACATTTGAAAACTATCTTAAGTAAATATTGAGTTCATTAATTGCAGTTTAAAATTATAGATATTTCGCTGTTATATATATATATATATATATATATATATATATATATATATTTATTTAAAGGGAGAGGAGCCTAAACTGGACCCTCTTCTTGTTTTACCTTCCTCTTATGCCATTTCTAGCGTTGATGTGCCTCCGTTTTATTTATTATTTTCTTCTTTTATGTTTGTTTTTTCCCTACGGAGGCCTCCTGTACTCGAGACAAATGGTCTCCTATTATGTCTCTTCAGGAGGAAGGGTGGCCGGGCTATACCCCCTCCCCCCGGCACTGGGTTCTCCCAGGATCAGTGGCTGATCAGCCAACTCCCTACGCCAGTAGAACGGATACCTATGAACGGATATTTAGCTCATCACTACAGGGTAGAGTCTGTACTCTCCCCAACCCATTGTTTGGGAGAGGAGGTTAATAGGCCGAAATCACCTTCGACCGCCTTCTTTTTCCCCCAAATTAAGGATGGGCACGTTATAGAGGCTGAGTTAGCCCATGTAGGGTCTCCAGATCCCTCGAGCTTTTAACAGAATAAAGAGTTATCTCGGACTTTGGATTCTAGTTATCAGTAACTGAGTATTCCACGTCCTGAGCTTCTCCACTTCATTCAGTTAAAAACAAATTTCAAAATGACGATGTTTAAAGATAAATAAATTTAAGAAGCCCAAAAGATTCCTCTCTACTACTTAATTCATTTATCAATATTTAACTAAATTAGGAGGGGCTATAGAAATGTGACTTAAATCTGAAAAAACTAGAATAAACATTTTAAAAAATCTTTGGTATCGAAATTCCATGATATTGTACTTGCTAGAAAACAACAGAACGTATTCAATTAATTTGAAAAGAACTGTGGGCAGTAGCCTATATGTGTGTGTGTGTGTGTATATATCATAAACATTTTTTATTAATTCGCAAAAATCCGAAAAGTCTTTCTGTGCATTCGACCACATCAGTTCTCCAAATCCGCTAAACCTCACAACTGTTCAGTATTGCGGGCGTTACATACTTTCCCGTCTTTATTTCCATATAATATAAGGAATAATATAATATAATATTATATAATATAATATAATATAATATTATTATAATATTTATTGATATATCGATAGTAATTTTAAAGTGTGCCTATTGTAAATACTATTCTATCTGCCAATATGTTTTTAAGGAGTAATAAATAAATAAGACTAGATAAATAAATTGTATTTCGAAGTTTTTCTAATGTGCGGATACGTCTAAGAAATCTTATCGCAAATGAAATATACAGATATTTATTGGGTTTTTGAGCGAAAGTTATCAATCTATGTCCAAGTTTATAATAAAAAAAATTCATAATTTCACTTAGCGAAGCTTATATGGATGGTTCTTCCAATACAGAGCATTTAGGGAGTTAAATAGTTTTTTCACACCAAAATCATTTTTTTTTTTTTTGCATTCGCCTGCATCAAATCTGGATTATAGTTTTTCGTTTACTTAATTTATTAAATAATATATTAATAATAAAACAGTTAATTAATACAATGGATAGAAGTGGAGTGGTAAAAGCTATAATTGATTTTAACCACTTGGTCTATCTAAATGTTTTTCACATATATTGTTCAAATAAAATTCTTCTAATTTAATGTTTAGGAACTAATAAAGTTAATATTTTAATAGATAATTCCAACCTGAAAAGTAGATAATAGTAGTTGTAGATAACAAGCATATTACACTACACGATTTTCTCTCACTTATACAAAAAATATACAGGAAGATAAGGCTAGATATTATAAAGGAAAATCTAGCCTAGACGTCTCATTGTACTTACTGAGGTAGTTAAAAGTTTTAAAAAAATCTAGTTCGGACCAATGGAATGAGAATTGAATGGTTTACTAATTTTTAAATTACGAAATAATGGCGTTTCTGAGGTGTAGTGGTTAGAATAACATTAATCCAAGGACGCGGATTTGCTGCCAGGCAGGTGGCCTTAGGTTATTTTAAAGAAAGTAGAAATCCTTGGTTATGCTGTACTTCGGAGGGGACGTAAAATGGAGATCCCGAGCCTGTATGGTACTCGTTAAAGATCCCTATCCAGATTATACCTGTCTAAGTAAAATTAAGGACTCCCTTAGACGCAGCATAAAGTGACGTTAAATGAACAAACAACAGATCATCTATTTCTATCTACATTGATATACTGACTGAATATTAGATATCGTGCGAACAACGTAAGGGTGTCGGAAAATAAACGATGGTGTGGAGAAAAGATATTAACCTGTCAGGGAATATTTTACGAAACATTCTCGGCTAAAAGCACAAGGTCGGTCGCCATTGTTTGGCATCACGCCATTTTTTTCCTTCATACTATCATTGGCGTAACTAGAGTTGACTCATGGGGGGGTTAACCCCCACCAGTCAACCACTCCAACATGTTACTCTCTTCAAAAAAGGTGTCTCGTAATATAGGTATAACATGTATTATACTATAAATCATGTAGCTTCAAATTAAATAAATAGATTTTAATTTTTTATAAATGTTATTTTGGAAGTTATAAATGTTATTTTCAGAAGGGCAATCAATAAGTAGCTTTAAAATACAAGTAACCCTATTTATTGGTTACAATAACTTACAACACTTAATTGCTTAGGGAACTTTCTAGACCCATCCAGACATTACTTCTAGATTCTAAGAATTGTCTAAACTGTTCTTCTCATATTTACGATCTTATTGTTACCGCTAGATGCCACTACTACCGCTACAATAATATAATTAATTGTAAATAAACGGTATTACGTTTCAGTTTGTCATTTTAGCGTACCTACCTTTTATTCAACTGTATTTGCACTTTCTTTGTTGTGTTTTGGCATTATTGACTCTTACTTCTGTAATCCCACAATAATAACTTTGAAAAAGTAAAATCCTTCAAAGTTTTATTTTTTTTTGTTACAATTTTTTTTAAAATTTCTTCTAAGCAATGGGGGGGGGGGTTACATTCCCAATTATTTATTATGGCCCTAAGTTAACAAAAACAATTTTCTTTCAGAAAAAACAACGTTTTTAGTCAGAAAGCAAACGAATTAAAATAAGAAAATAAACGTCGCCAATATTATAAATAAAAACATGTACTATAACCCATGAAGGATCTTGGGTACAGTACGTGGTAGAGACCGTACTATTTCTTGTATAACGATTGTGTAATTGTGCATTGTTCTGGCTGCAGCAGGATTTGAACCCAAGATTTTCGGCAAGGCAACTCGTGCTCTACCACTCCCCAATAATAATATATATACAATAACGTAAAAAATAATTCTTGTAAAGCAGTATTACCGTGTTACTAATAAGCACAACTAAGAAATAGGCAATACTAGATTAATCAAAAACGTAGTGTTTGCAGGGGGGTGTGAGCGCTTCTTCTTGTATGTGTGCATATAAAACGTTTATATGTCTGATTAATTAGTAATTGGCACGGTTTTGTGCGGTTTCCAATTCCCAAACTGTCCTATATTGGAAGAACCTCCCATATATAAGACTCGTTATGTTAAGAAATTAATTATGAATCTGAAATAGTGGTTTTTTTTATATACTTGTTTATACGTTGATGAAGAACAGGGAGCATCTGCATATTTATAAAATTTTCCAGAGGCCCCAAAGATGTATATGCTCATTTTAAAAATTTTGATTTCGATTTAGTTTTTTAGCCTTATTTTTAGCCCTAAAAAATATATTGGCAAATATTCTTAATACTTACTGAAGTATAGATAATTACGTATTCTTCTTTTTTTTGTTTTTTTTCTTTTGTTTTGTACCACGAAAAGAAAATATACAGTCTGTTCCTAAGATATGGTAGAAGGGTTTCAAGATGTCACCTGATAAAGAGGAATGTCCTTTCGCAATCCTCGCCCATCCCGATGCTCCAGATTCGCGATCCATCCTCCGAAGTGCCCTCTAGTTCTAATTTTACCCCAGGCGTGCTCCAGATCGCCCTGTCAAAACAGAAGAGGATCTCCTCCCCTCTCCGACGTAGAGGGGCTACACCTCCGCAGACCTCGAGTGGCCAGTTCTCAAGCAGTCCGTAGTCAGCCGCACTATCATCATGTCTCGACCCATCTGGCAGGTAACTTGCCTTTCTTCCTCCTTCTATGTCTCTACAAACATTCCTTTCAACCAAGGACCTTCTGTTTGGGATTCTTCCTCGGATATTTATTTGCTCTGAGATCTGTGGTATGTTTAGAGTTTGAAATAGAACAACGGACTGGTATTCTGATAAACAAGCAAGGGTTTTGTTTGCATTTCGTTTTCTTCGGCCACAAGACTCGGAATAGCCGATTAAAGCATTGGGAAATGTGTTGTCAACAATCAAATAAAATAACCATTGAATGATTCTTTAGTAGTTCTCTTGAGTAAAAGTTTTCAAGTTAATTTATCAGTTTATATTTCCTACTTCTGAATTTATTAACTTTTATATTAATTATTTATTTTTTCTTCATTACAATATATTTATCTATTGTTTAACATTATTCCTATTGATTTTCCAAGTTTTGACTATTTCTATTTTCTGTGAATTTTAAAAATTTTATCATTGTTTTTTCTATATGTTTATCTGCCTTCTTAGTTTTTCTATATTAATTTGTTTTGTATTTACTTAAAACTGGCATATTGAACCGTATTTAATATACTGTTTTGCCATGATTATATATATTGTCTTTAACTTATTTCTTCTTAATTATGTAATGTGCCACTAAAAAGTTATAGAAAGAGCATAACCATTCATTTACCACGAACTAGTAATTAATTCATAATGAGATATTTTGAAATTTTTTCTTTAAGGAATAATATAAATAAAATAATAAATCAACGAAACTATAATGAATATACATTTTTAAATTTTGTCTCCATTCTTCGTTGCTCCTCAACCTGTAACTCAACAGAAGTACTTTTATGTAAAATTTCAATTAAATTTTAACTTTTTTTAGAAACATGATATGTGGTTAATCTTGAGTTAGTTCAGCCATATTTCTTCATATTTAATATTAAACACCATTTATGTTGATATCGTTAATGTATTTGTTTTTATTTTATTTTTAAATAAATAAATATATAACAGCGTCTTTTTAATGAATGGATCTTTCTGAATCAGTTTTAAAATGGGCCAGAAAAACAGCAAGCATGACTCAGCGTCTATGCGAACCTATTTTAAGTAAGAGAGAAAACCGTAATAGAATTCACCAATAATTTTTTTTTTTTACACAAGGACTGTTATTCTCTAAATTTGAAAAACAAAAGCTAGAGAAGAAAAACGTTGCTTTTGTTTTGTAGTTCCAAGTTAATGGGTGCTTGTGGTGGATATGTATAGATCAAGATTTATTTTTTTATTCTGTATCTAAAAAATTCTGAAAATAAATAATGAAATAAATTTGTAATTAAAAAATCGGTACAATTATTATTATTTGTAGATTATTAATTTTTCGTAATCATGATTTCGGCGTATAATGAAGCCTGAATTCGCGAAACGTTGACTGATGAGTTACTTTTTATTATTTTGGACGCTTAAAAAAAAGTATCACTACATCTCATGAAGAGTCTTGGGGTTCAGTACACGATAGAGACTATACTGTTTCTTGGACAACGGTTATGCAGAGAGGTGATCTGCCCGAGATTAAGCTCAATCGCCAGGCTTTCCCTCAATTAAGGGTTGCTTTAACCCACACACAGAGGCTGGGTGGGACCAAGGAGGATCTTCATATCCAAAAGTGCTTCCTTCATCCGTGGCTGTTGACAGATTAAATAAATGATCTACTACAGCTGGATTCGATCCCAGGACCTTCAGCTCAGCAACTCAGCGCTCTACATATTAAAATACCCGGCTTCTACGAATGACTACATCTTGGAACGGATGTCTGCACCGTGCATCATTTTTATATCTTTATTTTTACTCTAGATATTTCAGGATCGGCTCTTTGGTGTAAATATTGGTACCATTTTTTCTTATAGATTCTGCACTGTAAAATAGTATCTTTAAAAACAAAAATTATATATCAATCGTTCCTGGAAAATGTTTCTCTCAATTCTGCTGGATTGTAGAAAATTAAAGAGTCAAACTAAAAGATCTCTAGCCTTGGAAATGAAGAACTGATATAACGAGTTATTTCTCGACTCCGATTATAGACATACCCCAGAATATGAAACATAGTTAAATAAACCTCTACAAAATTGAAACAATGAGTCTGAAATGGTTTCGGTAAGTGAAGAGGATGGAATAAGGATAAAGGCATGAACGAGTTTCGCAAAGGAAACGAGAGAAAATGGACAAAATTTCGTACAAGAAGAAACTGGCTTAAGGAAAAGAATGGTGGAAAGAGGAATGCGTAAAGGCGTGGCAGAAACATATATTTAATAACGATATAATTCTTTTAAAAAACTGTGAAAGTCGTTGGATAAAAAAACAAAACAATAAAACTATAAAAGACTTTGTTTATTTCTCATTCTCATCTCAGCCCTGAGGAAGTCATCAGCATGGTTGACGAAACGTTGGCGAGAAATCGATTTACACGGTCTAAACCAGAAGAAATAAACAAAGTCTTTTGTAATAATAGTGGTCGTGGAAGCCTAAAAGAATATTTAATAAAACTATATTTTTATTTTTTACGAGCTAACTTGTTATCAGTTTTGGGTCGACCCTGTGAGATCTGCAGGCTCTTTTGGTAATCATCCAGTCTCTATAAAGTGGAAATCTGGTGTTTAAATGTAATCTACAAACAAGTGACCACCTTGCACGCCTATTGGCTAAGAAACAGTCTATACTATGTACTGAACCCAATACAATAACGGGTTGTGATTCAGATTTCTTTTTCATATCTTCCAGACTATTGCTTTTCTGTATAATTGGTAAAATTAGAGATTTGCTATTTTTTTTAATTGCATACTAATGACTCACGATAATTATACCATAATTCGATGTTACTACAAACTTAAAAGCCAATCATGTCAGCAATAAAAGATACGTTCGACCGTGAATATATCGCCTTGACACACATCTTTTAAGGGCCTGTTCTAAAAATATGCAAGGGTTTTTATCTCTGTTGAGTCACCTAGTTACTGGAATAGAACCGTGAATCCTATGTTATTTATTTACGCTTCTCCCGTTTGCTCAACGATTCCTAAAGTTAGAAGTGAATAAACCTTAAGTGAAACCTGAGGAATATTTAGTCTAATAATAGAGCGAAATTCTTCAACAAAATCTTATAAATAAAAACAATTCACTGAACAAGGAAATGATACAACAATGCACAGTACAGAAAAGAAAAGGGACTTCTATCCAGCAACTTGTCAAAAGTATCAAAGTAAGCTCAGTACAGTTCGCAATTACATTTTTTTGGTTTCAAGCATAATCACCAAACTGTCAGACAGTTGTTTCAACAGAACTATTCCTGAGTGTCAGAACAGTATTAATCTAGTAGAGAGAAACAAATATTCTGATTTTTAATAATAACAAAACTTAGCGAACTCGAAGGCTCAATGTCGATACTACAACCATTCTGCTTAGAAACGGTTCGCAACCTAGACTCAAATCCAGTAGATCATCCCTAACGCTTATCTCTCAGGCGTTTAACAGTCGGCCCAGCGCTTATTAACTTTCTTAGGAATTCGTTCGATAACATGCCAAACAAATAAGTTCACCTTGTGTGCTCTGCAATGCCGCCTTGTGTAACCTTTAAAGTCACCAGTGGTCTTATCCTTTTTCGGATCTTATATTTTACTCAATGCCTTATTTTCGAATAACATAAGATGCCGTTCATCTTTGAACCTTAACGACCATAGCATAGTTTAAAACATGATAGTTTTATAAATTTTGGTACTCTATTAATGCAGAGACCGAATAATAACAAGTGTTTCTTACCTTTGACCACGCCTTTATTTCCTTTTCAATTTTGTTAATAAATTTATTTATTGAAATTTAAGACTATAACAAAAGTAAATAGAGAGAATTAGAATCAGATTCCTCAGAGGATTATCCGGAATTGAACAGGTAGCAAGGTTTGAAAGTAGTGCGTTCGAGTGGGAATGAAGTTTGTCAGGAAAGGATTGATATGGGGTTCTGGTAAAACAGCAACAAATAGGAGATCAAAGCCATTACAGATGACTTCAAACATAACGAAATAAGGAGCATTGAGAATTTTAAGTACCACTTAATTGACCTTACTGATCAAATAACTGCACATAGAAGAATGTTTTGGCTTTTCGGCTGAGTTTGATCTGTCTCATTTAGGAATATATTAAAAATGTATCTTGTTAGTTTTAGTTAATTCAATAATTATCTATTTTGTTTCTTATATTTTATTTATATTGAAAAATCTGATGAAAACATCACAAGAACTGATGACATACAGACAGACTCTGGAGTTTTTTATCAGGCTGTTCTATCTTTAACAAATTACTAGTATTTAATTTATATATGAGATATATACATAAAATAGATACATGTATTTTCCTCCAGGAAATGCAAAAAAAAAAAAAAAAATACTAGCAAATAGAGAGATAGCCCATCAAATAAAGACAGTTCAATATATTCTCATAAGAAAACAACAGTATGACAGTTTTGGTCTCATTCTCCTTTCAGATGGAAACACTATAAGAACTGACGGTTTTAAATTTGGTTCATAGTGGTAATAATATTTTTATGCCGAAATACACATCCTTTAATAACAATAAAATTATTAATATTTTTTAATTTAAAGATAACTTTATTTGATTTTGATTGTGAATAGTAGACTTCTAATTTTTTTAATATGTATTAAGGTATGGACAAGTTTAAAGCCCATTAATATGTCGGTATGTTTCCACATTTGGTCTGTCAGATGCAATACCTTACCTTGAAGTTACCAGTCGATGACTCACCTGGGAAATTAAGGTTTAGGAGCAGAAAGACTGCCATAGATGGAGCCTAATACATTCATTCCTATTGACCTCATTCTGGTTCCTGATAAACCAATCACCTTTCGAAAAACATTTCCTTAATTATTTTCCGTTAGTACTTTTCATTTATTTAATTTTATAAACCTATTACTTTTAAAAAATTATTAATTGTTAGTTGTAATTTACAAGTTACCTAATAATTAGTGGTATATATTTTTTTAAACTTATTTATTGAAATTTTGCAACTAAACTGCGCCAAAATGAATATGGGTACGACTAATTTTGTTATATTTACTTTACCTAGCATTTTAATATTATTGTTATTTTAAAAAGCATTAGTATCTATTAGAAATTATACTAAATTAAATATTAATTATATAATAATATAAATGCTAGGTAAAGTATATACTACAAAATTAGCAATATTCCTTTTCATTTTTGCGCAGTATATATTATTACAACACAACAAGCAAAAATAATGAATTATAAATAATGGCATGGATAAAGGCAAGTGGAGAAACTTCCCAGTCGTAGTATTTAAAAGTGATAAAATTAAATCACAATTTAAAATGTCTAATTTATAGATAGCTAGTATTAAGATGCTGTAAGAAATAATGATTATATCGTCATATCATTGATTTTTCTTTTAATTCTAAAAATTTAAAACTTTTTCAGGATTTTTTTTGTATATTAATATTTATTAATTTATTTTTTCTATTTAAAATAGGATTGAATTAAATGCTTCAATTTTCATATTAGTGGAAGCCTTATATTATTATTTAATTTAATAAAAGTAATAATATTGAGTAATTATAAGTTTATCTTAAATAAATAAGGAAGAAAATGATCTGAGTAGAACTAATTGATCCAAAAATCAATTCCTTAAATAGTGATTAACTATATCAGGCTATAGCCCTGAAGAAGATCTGCAATTTGGGTTGAAGCATCAGTTTCTAAGAAATAGTTTATCACTATTAAGGCATTAATTTGTTTACCTTCATCCATTTTCTTCCCCAAAAGTTATAATAGTTAGGGATTTTACAGATATATTTTAATTTTAATAAGCTATAGGATCATATTATTAATTAGAGAAAAAAACTTTAAGAGCATCATTGGTGATCCCTTCAGACTTATATAGAACAACAGTGATTGTCAAATATTATATGAAGTAACTAAAATCCAACATTTTAATTTTATTATTTCATTGGCCTACTAATATTACTTCAACAGTCCTCTCTTAGCCTTGATTTTTGTCCAGTGATCCTTCATACATTCCCGGTGTTGCTGTTTTCTTCCTTTCCCCCATTTCTTTACTGTCATCAGCATTGTTTTGTTTTTTTCTGAAAATCCTGGAGGTCAATCAGTTTAAAATCCATCATGTTATATAAAGATCCAACTGCTCCAAAGGAGAAAACTGATAGAGTTGTTTGTTTATTCATTTAACCTAACTTTAAGCTGCTACGGATAATTGGCCGTTGCTGCAAGAGGAATCCTAAATTTTGCCTATCCGGATATAATTAGGATAGGGATCTTTAGTGATTATCTGACATCAAACAGGCTTGGGAGTCAAATTTTATGCCACTTCAGAAGAACGGAATAATTAAAGATTTTGTTGCTCCCTATAAAAAACCCTAAGGCCATCAAAATCGATCTTGTGCATAGTAGGCTGTTATGCTAACTGCTAGACTACAGGTGACCCTATGATAGAGATAGCGTTGAAAAATGAACTGCACAGTTTTTAGTCAATACTATAATAGTAATAATAATAATAAATTAAGATTGTTGTTCATTAATTAGAGTGGTGTTAAAATTTAAGATTATAGATATTGAATGTATATTTGTTTACTTTTCTGTTAAGTCTAAAAATTAGTTTAAATATTCCTTAAAATGAGATAAACATTTTTATTGGATTTATAATGTTCATAACACGTCCAATTTTTTTCCAAATTTCTTTGAAATGTGGAAGGGAGCGGAGTGGCTCAGTGATAGAGCCTCAAGTTGTCATGCCGAAGATCCTGGGTTCAAATTCCGCTCACTAGCAGACTTTGTTTAATTTTTTAGTGGCCATAGATGGATCATATGGGATCTAGGACTCTCCTGGGGCTCACCCAGCCTCTATAAAGCGGGTACCCAAAATAAGAGGGAAAAATCTGAAAGGTTGAATGTGGTCTAGAACAAATCACCTCCCTTCACAATCATTGTCCAAGAAACATTACAGGCTTTACCTTGTACTGATCCTCAGGCCCTTGACGGGTTGCAATGATATAGGTTTTGTTTTGTTTTTTGAAATGTGAGTTAGATTAAACTAGTTTATGTTTTTTCTATTGTTGACACACATTTATAACCCCATCCTAATGTATTTAGATGAGAATAAATAAATCCCTATTGAAAGATGGATAGAAATATCAATCGTTTGTGATGCTTCGAAATTATATTCACTCCAACAGCTCCAGCTGTTCTACTTCAGTGTTGCGTGTTCCATTTGGAATGATTATCAGTGGCCACCTTTAAGATTTTATCTGAAGATTCCAATTAAAGCCATGAATCTTTTCAGTAGCTGACTTTAACTAATAAGTCAACATTTTGACAACTCATCAGAGATGAAAAACAAGATAACATATATGCCGAACAGCTAGAGCATATCTAAAAAGAACAAAAAAAAATACTAGGAAATAGAGAGATAGCCCCTCAAATCAAGACAGTTCAATATATTCTGATAAGAAAACAACAGTATGACAGTTGGGAGTGATTTACTTTCTCTAATCAAGTAGTGCTTTACAGAATAATGATTAAGGTGTGTGTATCTCTAGTTTCAATATATCTTAGTGATTTTTATTCCTCTTGATGCATAATTTCATGTAACTTTGCCTGATTATTAATCAATAAATATTTTAATTATTAAATCAATTAAAAGGAGTGAAAAATAAAATATATACATAAATTATAAGTTGGAATGTAATAGCAAAAATCCCCAAAATGTTCGTGTGTAGCCTTCCTTTGCTTCAGATTTTTGTGAAATGTCTTGGAGCAAGGTTGCTGTCTCTATTTGATAAGTCTGTTTGGACTGTTGATGTGAGATGTGCTGCACTATGTCTTCTTTGATGTGATTTTTCCCTTGGTATATGTTGTGATGATACCTGAATTGGCAAAACATTCACTGACTATTTTTTTTTTAGTATTTTAGAAATTGAAGGCTTTACCATTTGGGATTTTCCCCATTGCATTCCAAGTTAGTTATTCAATTAATTACTTATTAAATCGAGATTTTAGGCTTTATTTTGAAATTTTCCAATATTATATATTCCACTTGAATAATAACAGTTGACCTTAATATATGAGGAAGAAAATGGTCCGATTGGAGATCAACAAAAATGCTCTTATATGGAGAGAACTGTTTATTGGAGATCCAATGTTTCGACCCACATTGCAGGTTTCTTCAGGGCTAAATATACAAAATAAAGACAATTAAAATTACATATGGTAAAATTTAAAATTAAAATACATAAGCATCAAGGTACCTGAGCGGTGGAACATACCGATGGGGGGAGACCCTGAGCAATGTGGGTCGAAACATTGGCTCTCCAATAAATAGCTCTCCCTACTTAAGAGCAATTTTATTTACCCCCATCCGGATCATTTTCTTCCTCTGATTATATATTCTAATTTATTATTTTCTGAAATTTATAATATATCATGGTAAATATAAATAAAATATAAAATTATCATTTGGGTTAAAAAATGAGAATGTTACTTCAAAATAGTTTTACTTCAATTAAGCTGAATGTTCGCATTAGCAGAATTTAAAAATAACATAAATCTGATTAACAACATAAAATAAGTTAGCAATAATAAATATATAAATCATAAATGCAATACACACTATATAATATATAAATGTTTGATTTATCAATGTAAAACATTGGCCTAGAATACATTAAATAATGTAATTGTTGTGTTCGATTATGTAGTTAGGTGATGATGTTTAGTGATAGTGTATTATTTTTAACAATTGTTGAGTGATGTATTTCATTGTGTGTATTTTTCTACATTGGAATCATTAATTGTTTTTCTTTATTTATTTTGTAGTAATACCTAAATATAAATAAAATCACAAAAAACAATTATAATGATATTAAACTCAATTATAATAAGTTTAAAAATCTTACATATTGCAAACTTAAGCTAAAAAGCGTATCTTTAAGCTAGTTACAGATTTTCAAATTTATTAATCGATATCTGCTATACAAATGTTAATTTATCCACAGAAAGTATTTTTATGGACTAATTTTATAATTATTCGAGTCAAAAATATATTTTTTTATTAAATCATATTTGATATATAATATTTGAAAATATTAAATATATGACTGAAGTAGAGATTTCAGAAATAATATTCTTTTTCTTCCTTTTATTTTATTATTTTCTAAAACAGTTTGGAAATTATTTTATTAAACTTTCAATTGCTGAACTTTGGTAATATGATATTTAAATAAAGTTTTTAATCTTAGCAATAATAAATGGAAAAATCCAGACTAAAATTTCATTGTTAGAAACACTTAGTGAAAACAGTAAGTTTATATATCACTACGACAAATAATATACGTTTTATTGATGTATAACTTGATTTTTCGCATCGTGTTTTTTAAAACTAGCATTCATAACCTCTGTACAAAGTTTCTTTAATTTATTATTTTTTCCAATTCAAGTTAAGATATCGTTAAACTTTTAAGCAAGAAAGCACTTAAGGTTTAGAAATTTTATGTTAAAATTATGAAAAATAATTAAGTTATGGGGAAAACTTTGGTTACAAGATTATCATGTTAGGCCATGAATATCATTTATTCCATTCTATAACAATATATAAAAGTAAAGTTAGAACTAGAAAATTATTTTTATAATATTAGAAACATTTATAAAATAACTATTGTAGTACTCAGCAAAAACCTTAGAAAATTTTAAAATAAATTTAAAAGTTAGGACTTGAATTTATAATAGGGATTTCTATCACTTTTGTTGTAACTTGCACAATTGTTAATTTAAAAAAAAAAGTAAGTTATTATTTGGGGGGTTCATGTCTCTTCTAATTTCACTCCTCTATTTATTTTTAATAATAATAATAACATTTAACAATTATTGAATTTATAAGAATGTTAGGTGTTCTAAGTTAGTTAATGTTCTTTGTAAATTGAAATACGAATTCAATTAAATTATTTATAAGAAACTGTTGGATGCAAACTCTTTTCTTGCAAGGATTCTGTTTATAAATAAATAAATAAATATTTTACAAAATTAAGCAAAGGACTAAATTTTATAAAATTTTGTAAGCTAATAATATGGGGTAATAATCATTGGCATTACTGATATATAAAAATATTTGGTTATAATCGTACATTTCGGTTACATATGCCTGGTGTTTCCAAAACCACCGTGGCCGGACTGGGATGCACCTTTGTTGTAACCCATCTGAAGGCTCAAATGTGCTTCGCTGGCCCTCAGCTGTTCTTCGGAGAACTCTCTTTTGTGCTCATCAGCCATTTTAGGGCCGAGTCTAGGTCCTGTATATTCAGGATGCTTCTGGGTCTAAAAATTCAAATATATCATCATTAAAACAATATATAATAGTTGTTCAACATATTGTAAATACACAATATATTGGTACAACTAACAAGCATGCAATAGTTCCAAAAAATACCTAACTTTTTTTTGTCAGTACTTCAGTACACTATTACACTATTACGGCATTAATGAAAACAAAAAAAAAAAAAATTGATTATATGACAATTTTTGTTGTGATCATAAAAAAAAAATCTATAGAATAAAACATACTAGCTGAAAAATAGAATCGTGTTGAAAATAATTGATTTTCAGTTAATAGTATGGTTAATTTTTTTTTTAGAATAATAATAATAATAATAAGAATAATCACATAATCATTAAATGAATAACACTTGCCTTGATTGAAATAATAATAATAATATAACACACATTTATATATATATATATATATATATATATATATATATATATATATATATATATATATATATATATATATATATATATATTTATAATAAGGCTATGATCGTAGTTTAAAAACTAGTAACTTTGTTATAAATAATTCCATTAATTGTTGTTTACACACCTCTCTTTCAATTGAAACCACCAAAACCCAAACCTATGAGAGATATATTCTCCAGACATTTATCCATTGCATCAGTGGTTATAGCAATTTTTCTATTAATCTCCTTAATTACTTCAGTGTAACTATATTAACCATCACAACATTATTACTTTGATTACATTTCTCCGATTCAAATCCTACAATTCCTTCCTACAAAAATCGCATCGCATAGCCTTCTAAAACCATCATTGGCACACATCATCTTGGTTGAAGAATTTGTAATAAAGAATTATTCAAGATATTTGTCATTACTTCCCTGTAGTAAAGGGTTGTAAGCAATTAGGATTTAAACATGGGAGCCTCACTAAGTTTATATGTCGTGTATTATTATGGATTATAATTAATAGAACCTAGCAATCGGTGATTAGGTGATTAGACATAACTCAAATATACTATCACTTCACTTATATGGTATTAAAAATAAGACAAGGAGGAAGTTTGTTTGTATATTTAACGTCACTTTATGCTGCTATGGCTAATCGGACGATTCTATAGTGAGAGCTCTAAATTTTGCCTATCCAGGTTTAATTAGGATAGGGTTTTTTAACGAGTACCTGACATGGTACAGGGTTGGGATCCCTGTATTAATATCCCTACTGAAGGACGACACAACCAAGGTTTTTTTACTCCTTTTAAAAAATCCTAACACCACCGGCCAAGCTACGGACTCACGATCTTTATTGGTTGTTATGCTAACTACTACACCACAGGTAGCCCCCAAAGAGGAAGTTATTATCACTGCTCTAAAGCCTATTTATAATAAAGTAATATAAAATATATATTACAGATATTAATTTATGAGAAACTATATTGATTTTAAATATTTTTTATTTTAAAGAGAAAAGATGTGTCCAGGGCCGGGATATGAACCCGGGTCTCCCATGTTTCCGTCATGGTGCTCTACCACCTGAGCTATCCTGGTTCGTATCTTGGTCAGACAAATCCAGTATCTTCGCTGATCCCATATCCCCATGTTCTCACAATTTGCGATGTATACAAGGGGAAGAATGTTCATTGAACATGACTTTAATTAGGATCTTGTTGACTTACGTCATTATATATTATTACAATATATTTTATTTTATCTTTTTATTAATTGTTATAATTTTAAATATTTTTTATTTTGAAGAGAAAAGATATGCCCAGGGCCAGGATTAATTTTAAGTTTTTATCTTATTCTTATTGAAAAATTGATCCGTTTTTTGTTTTATTATGTATTTAACCAAGAAAAAATTAGATTTTTCTTCATTCTGTTACCATTCAAAAGTGGGACCAGACTAAATCAATGCTCTTAAGGAAAAACAACTGTAAACTCTTAGCACTCATAAGAACACCATACGAATCATTAACATGGACCAAAAAGTTTGATTTGTAATTAATATATTTATCTTGGAATTGAGAAATAAATTAAATTTCAAATGTTTCTGATTCTATTCGAATTTTTATTCAGTAACTGAGAGCTGTAGGTGGATCCATACTATCTGGTAATATTGATTATTTGTTTATTGATAAATAAAACCACATAATAATAGGAGTAATAATCCAATTTTACCTTTGGAGGGGATAGAAACTTGGAAGTATATTTTAGTTTCTATATGTGAAGTAAATATTTAATAATATCTATCACCTATATCAAAAGATTAGGTTAACTGTTCTCTGAGATGACTATAGTCATACACAAATATGTATGGTGAGACTGGTAGAAGGAATAACAAAACAATAGATGGAGAAAAACTGCATCCTTCTATAGGAAAACAAGACAAGAAAGATGCTGTAACCAAAGATGGCTAGATCTAAATGGGCATAATTAGACAACTTAGCTATCGAAGAAGCCAAATTTCCTGTATTTATGGATTTCTGTAACAGAACATGGTTCAATGGCTCAAGATAAAAACATTGAATTTTCATTGATTACCCCTAACATTTTAAAAACAATTTTATTGATGTTTTAAATATATTTTTCTGTTTATAAAACTACGATGAGTAAATATGCGAACTTACAATTCTTCCAAGAGCATACAGGCAAAGAGTAACTTGAGGTATGTTTCGTCTTTCGAAAAGATCTGCTGTTTGGAAAATTTCTTCTTCTGGAACACCGTATTTTTTTATCGCAGCCTGGAATCTGGAAATAATAAAGCACAATAATTAAATATTAATAACTTGTCTAAGATAAAATAATAAAAGATGATGTAAGGTAAAATGATAACATAATACAAGAAAAATAACAATATAATGGAAGAAAAAATAGGAAACTTGAAAATAAGATAAAAATAAGAAAATAAAATAAATCAATCCAACAGCCTTAAAGGCCAGGGACAAATTTTAATAGATATGCAAAAAGATATACTTAAGTCTTGTTTTTGTCGTACTTCCAGACTGTTTTATGAGAAGGAATAATTTATTTATATTTAAACATTTATGCATATTTATAGTTTTGCAAATATACCAAATCTCACTTTTGCAACAATATTTATATTATTTGTATATTTATTTCTAAGTCATGTACTAAATCTTCTCCACAATTGTATTTTATGTTTTACATAAAAAATATTTTTTTATTTTAAAGAGAAAAGATATGTCCCCGGCCGGGATTTGAAATTGAGGTTCCGGGTTCGAATCCCGGCCGGGGGCATATCTTTTCTCTTTAAAATAAAAATATTTCAAAATCAAAATAGCTGACCAATAATTATAAAAAAATAAAAAATGTATTGTGTTTGTTTTTTTCTTTTTTAAAGTAGTGGAGGTTTTTCCTTTTTGTATCATTAGAGATAAATCTGTTTGTGTGTGCAATTTAACGAATACGGTCCCTAATTATCATGATTGTTTGCGCGAGGATTTTAATAAGTTTCTGAAATGCACACAGTTTTTAAAATTTATATTCTATATTTTGACATCTACACTGTTTATTATTGATAAATTCATTTAATTAAAAAATAGTACAAAGTGGCACGTACATAAAAGAACAAAGCATTTATTATTGTAGGATACCAATTTCTTTTATTTTATTTTTATTGTTATAAATATATATATATATATATATATATATATATATATATATATATATATATATATATATATATTTATATTTTAAGAATGTATAGTTACAATTTTTGTTTACTTTAATATTATTAATTTTTTTTTCTCTATTGAAAGTATTTTTGGTATATTTTTTTTCTTTAATTGTTTATTATGATTCTGTATATATACATTTAAATTTGTCCAATGATGATTGTTTTTAAGTTTGAGACTTGTCTATTTGGTACAGCATATAATTTTTGTGAATTGTAGCAAATTATATAAGAAATAAATTTATAAAAAAAAAAAATATTTTTAATAGATTCTTGAGAGGTGTCATATGCTTAAATCCAGAATACATGAAGGATATTCCAAATATAACATTGACAATTTTACTATCTAGATAGGAATGAGTGGGAGGCAACTGGTGTATTATATATGTTATATAAGTGATGATAATTACGACATGAATATTTGAAAACAATATTTTAAATTAAAGTTGTATTTTAATTTATGTACATTAAATACCTTTGAATGTTTTCCATAAGCTGAAAATTAGTTCCTTTGGTTTGAATCTTTTTTACCGACCCTGGGGCGATTTTGTTAATTAGGTTACATAATACAACACCATCCTTTAAGATGTCCTCATATTCTTGGTTGGGAAGTTTTTCACCGATGACATCGGAAATCCACTGGATCACTTCTTGTTCTTGTTCCTTGTTTCTTCCCTGAAACATAAATTATTATATCTTAGAATTGTCTTTCATATTCATCCATATTAACGAACAAATATTATGTTATTAAAAGGTTATTCTTATAATATCAAAATTTTTATATCACCATCTATTTTACATCTACTAAAATGTGGAATATAACTTGGTATTGGGGAGACTGTTGTACCTTAATGATAATGTGCTTCAAACCGCCCTTCAGTTTTTTAACAGAGGCTGTTACAAGACAAAACTGTACTAAGACAAAGATTTCTCAATTGGATGCAAGCAAGCAGGAGAGTCGTTGTATATGTGCTATTATTTTTTATTTATTTTTTTACAAGTTGCTATTGCATTTTGTGATTTAATCTTGCTCCACTATACTCACTGCTTATTGTTGAGTTATTTGTTATGCTATATTCCAGTTTTAAATATTATCTTGAATGTAGGAAAAACTCTACTTGGAAGAATTAATAAAAAACAAATATATTTGTATTCTTTTTCTTAATTTCAATGTGAGAGGTGTGCTATGTAACCTCAAATATTGAATCTTGCCACCTATTTTACGCATCTTTCACAAAACAAAACGTCTAAATCTCTTAAAAATTTAATTGGAAAATTTTGAATATATTTTGACACTGAGCCTTTTGAGGCTGATTTATTTTTTGGCATTTTAACAGATTAATTAAACAAAAAATTTACTACGATATATTCTCATATTGTCTCAATATGAAATGTGATGAATTTTAAATAATAAAATAATAAAGGAAGTGACTTTTAACATTTCCCGACTTATAGGATAACATTTTAAAAACATAATTTTATTTATTATTTTAATTAAATAGTAAAATATATACTTCTGAACACAAATTCATTGCTAATAATTTGTCATAATTAATGTTAATAACTACTTTATCAATATAAAATAGTGATAATGTTACCAGAAGAGATTCTTTCAATTGTTATATTTTAAAATCTATCTAAATATATAACATACTAATTAATATTAAAAACTTTTTTCATTTATCAAATTTCAAAGTAATGTTATGCACTTCTTCAATTGTTTCAAAAGAAATAAGCTCTTTAAGTTAAAAGACAGCTGACTAAAAAAACATAATCTACTATAAACAATATCTGCTAAAAAAACATAATGCATTTGGCATGTGTTCAAAAAGAAACTATTTCTTTGTTCCTTTTTTCATTCCAAATATACAAAAAGGTTTTTAGTATATATATATATATATATATTATTTCATATTTCATGCATTTTGATTTATACATTTTGCAATGATGTTAATATGAAGAAAATCTTGGCTGCTAAAACTGTCTTAATTTAACTTCTGAACTGCGCCCAATTGCTACAATTTATCAGCAAAATCTAAATAAACACCTATTGCTTACGATTTGTATTTACTCAATGCATGTAAATGTTTTAAAAATAGTGCAGGAAAACATATGTTCCATTATTCTTATTGAATCGATGAATTTCCTGAAGATGTATATATATATATAGAGCTCCATTGACGTCAAACCATTAAAAAAGAGTTTAGATTTTTAAGCCATTTGTTTAGAAGTTTGTAGCTAATTTTAGCTTTGCTTAAAACTTCTATTCCGATCTAAATTAGTTAAGAGTTTACATTTGAGTATTCAAAAGCACAACGATTGTTTGGAGAAGGTTTAACATCAAGCAGAACATGTTGGCAAAAAAACTAGTCTATAACTAGATCATAAATTTTAATGTTCATACAGGAATTGTTTGTTATAATAATATTAAGAATATTTATTTGTTATTATTATTAAAAATATTATTTACAAATTTAACCACTTCTTACAGTTTCTTTTATTTCATACTCCTCTGAGATTACTTAAATGGTAATTTGAAGTTCTACAGAATTTCTTTCGCTTTATTTTAGTTTAAAACCAAAACTAATTTAATGTCATTATTGTCATTCCGGATTGAGGAAGTGGAAGTATGGAATAACAAAAGCCAGAACTAATCCATTGGAACCATCACTACACAAAGTGATCCACTTTTAGAAAATTTTAGCTCTCTAGTTATATATACATTTATTTATTTTGGTATCTATTGTTCTTGATAAAATAAGTTTTTTCCTTTGATTCTTGTGATTCAGTCAGTACTTATAAAACTTTTGGCGAAAAGAAAAAAATAATAACTTTTTGCATTTAAAATTAAAGCATAGAACTATTATTACAATTTTATATTGTTTGTTAACGGTTTATTAATAACTTGTTGAAGTATTCTAAAATAGTTTAAAAAAATTAGTCATATTTATGAAGGTTTTTATATATTCACTTTTGTTTTAAATGTTAAAATTAAATGTTATAGCATTTACATCTAATATTTTAATAAGAAACCAATTATTCTTTAAATAGGAGAAAAAACATATTTCCAGTTAATTTTTTTAATTAACTTTTTTTGATTAATTTTTAAAAAATTAAGAAACCAAGGTATTAAGTCAAGTGTTTGTTTATGTGTTCCATCTGGTTTAAAAATGGTTCCGAAAGCTCAAATATTTAAAAAATAAAAATGGCATATACTTAAGTTTCGCAAAGGAAAAACGTAGTTAAAGTTGGTTTGTACATGGTTATTCAATGGATAACCACTGCTATTTGCTGATCGCTATGATGATGATTACATATTACACTAGTGTTTCTAAAGTGACACATTTCAAAAATCGGTTGTGGGGTGCTGCCATGAAAGAAGTGGGTAAATATATTTTTATAGTCCATCAAAACTACAGATGGAACCCCAACCTAGTTTCAGAGCTTGACAGCCAGAAGGCACTTGTGTCACTCTTAGTGTCCTAATGCTATTCCAACCTCACTAATAGTTTTTACTGTTTTCCAAAATTGTAGGTTTTTAAGTTATGTGACTATGGAAATACTAGTGCTGTATGCCAGCCATTATTCTATTTATCGTATCCATTCTTTCCATAATCTCTATTCTTTCCTCTGGGAAATATCTATCCATTTTTCTTTTCCATATTTCTGTCTTCCAGTGTCGTTAACACAATATATGTTTTATTTAATTTTAACTTCTTTTTAAAGGCAGATTTATATAAAGATTTTTAAGAAATACCTATCCACATAAAAATGTAAGTTTAGATAAAGATTTTTTTGTTATGTAAACAATTGTTTGTGTATAACTCATTCTATCATTGTCATACTTTCCAGTAGTTCATAATAGAATCTATAATGTCCAGAGCAGATGCCCGCAAGGTGGTGATAGATGGCAGTAGTTATCCTAAAATAGACATTACGTCGGAGAAGACATTAATGAGAGAGGCTGGTGAATCGCAGCGCTACTAGAAGTTGGTTGGTTATATTTCAGATTTGGCGCCTGAACACTCGGTATTTCCCGGACTCTTGGCAGGGCGGCACCCACACCGACCGAAATATCCCTCCGCCCCAGGAATAGCCACCCTAATTTACCTCATGGGAGATATCCTGACCCATTGGATAACCTCTATCTTCTTCTTCTTCTGGTAACAAAGGCACTGATTTATTGGCCTTTCCAGTAGTTTATAAAAAGCCAGAAGGAATGGTTTCAAGTGTCAGGTTATCAAAACTAGGAATGGATGCGATGGAGCTATACCAAGTTGTGATGCCATATTTTATGATATCGAAGAACTCGCATTTCGTACAAGTAAAAGTTGTAAAGAAATAGTATTAATCTAATGATAATAAAAAACATTGATATTATTACATAAAGTCAGCCTTATTTTAAGAACTACGTCACGATTTACGTGTTTTCAACTTTAATTACAGGTGTCACCTGTAGTGTAGTGGTTAGGATAACAACCCAATATCGCGGATCCGCATTCCAGCAGATGGCCTTAGGATTTTTTAAAAGGAGTAGATGTTGTTATGCTGTCCTTCAGATAAGTTGCAATGTCATATACTCGTTATTTTTAAAGGTTAAAGGTCCCCACTTTTGGCAATATGTTTGACTCCCACTGTAGCATCGTAAAATTAGCCATAACAGCATAAAGTGATTTTAAATGGAGCATACAAAGGTTAATTATATTTTCAGGAATTCGTTCATTATTAAGCCCACTGCATTATCTTCTTACTTCAATTTTACATTACTTTCACATCAATTATGGTAACTGGTTGAATAATATTCAATATTCCGAATTATTTCGATACAAAAATAACAATTGCAGTGGCTTTTAAACTTGCTTATCCTTCTTTCTTTACTCTAATTTTGAGAATTGTAGATCAGAGATGGTTAAATTTCTCAATGCTTCTCCTCAAATTCAAACGGGACACTGCTACTGTTTGTTTTGCCGTATTTAATCTGAAGCCAAATTCACTGCCTGTTTTATTAAACAAAATAGTTTTCACGACTTATTTAACAGTATATTTAACGATTATATAGTCTAAAGTTGATTTTTCATTTTTGAGTACAAGTAAGATATACTCAAACACTTCAACAGTGGTGTAGTGGTTAGCAAAACAACCTAATATGCCCAAGAACGCGGATTCGCTGCCCGACAAGTAGCGTCAGGATTTTTTTAAGGGAGTGAAAAATGTTAGTTATGCCGTCCTTCGGAGGAAATGTAAAATGGTAGTTACGAGCCTGTGCTAAATCAGGTACTCGTTAAAGATTCCTATCCTAATTTTATCTGGCTAGAAAAAAAATAGGATTCCCACCATATCCACATTCGATTAGCCATCAGATTCATTCGATCAGCATAAAGTGACGTTAAATGAAACAAACAAACTCTGATTACACTTTCAGGAACTCCTTTGTTATTAAGCCTACTACTTTATAGGCATCATTTTTTTTTTTAAATCTCACAAGAACAATTAAAGGATAATACTTTTTCCGGTTTGGCACAATTTTATTCCTGGAAAAACTAATGCACTTTTTGTAAAACTGGCATCGACCTCGTTGTTTTTGGCTCTTGATTTAAACAGCTGTTGAAGCTATAAACAATTCTCGCTTGACTTGTCAGAATGCACGCTATATTTTCTAACACATTCGCCGTCATTATTTCACACATTTCGAAATCTTTCTTAAGTTATATAATTATTAGTTCAAAGAGCTACAAAGCATAACTCATCTTAAATCTTTTTATTTGAAACATAAAAATATTTTTAAAAACCTGCACCATTACATTCCAAGATCTTGTGTTTACTACATAATAGAGAATGTACTGTTTTTAGGACAACGGTTGTCCAAGGCGGTGATTAGTCCTAGTTCCACTCAAACGTATCAGCACTTATCAATTCTATTTGTTATATTTCCTAATTGCCTAACTGATTACACAGGCCAACAAAAAAATTTTTTTGAAAACTTTTTTAACTTTAATAGTCGATCTTTACAGATTTTTGTGCTGAATCTAAATCTGGCCTTAGTTTTTTTGTATCACCCACAGTTTTAGAGCAGTACAATAAATCACCTTCTTGTTAAAAAAACTTGGAAAATGGTTGCTCTCTCTTCCTGTACACATAAATGCTGGTTCCAACCGCCAACAAGTTATTTTCTTTTAGTCTAGAACAAAGCAATTCAGCTTTTTCTTTCGTTAAGCCAAGATCCCTAACCAAGTCGTTAAGCTTGATTTGAGTAAACAGTTAAGGCTCTAGAGTTTCTGTAAAACATTGGATTTTTCATCATCTTGTTCATCTAACTCCGATTGTACATCAGAAAATACTTTAAATTTAAATCATCTGGTGGTTCGGTTAGGGTAGCTTATTACCTTCTTGTTTTTTGAGTTATGAGCAGTAATATCGAAACTGTAAAAGTGACGATCGTCGGAATGATTTCTTGGATCCCTCCATATCATGGGAACAGCAAATTTAAAGTTTTTTTCTCTCCTTTTTCGACCATTTTCTTAGATCTTCGACACATACATCACCAAGTTTAGTTCCAATGTACGATAGATACACCTTTTTGACAGTCTGTAATGTTTCTTTGGTGTTTTTTAATCACAAACTCACCACAAATATAACGAAACTGTCAGCAGAGTTTTTACAACCGCGATTAGACATTGTACTTAGCACATATACAGGAAACGTGAAAGTGAAGTCAGGTTGACAGTAAACAAAACATCAGCTGTTAACAGAAAAAAACAATCAGCCTTTTTTGGCCAGCAAATGTGTTTCCGCAGTGCTACCAACTCCATCCACACCAATAGACCTAGTTTTTCAGTTATTTATTTTCAATATTAAAGCTGTTCAAATCTTTAAAAATCGCTTAATTTAATAAATTTAACTACAAAATGTGAAGAAATTGTGGGTGATGACAGCTTTTTTAATATTATATTTGGATTCAGCACCCTAAAAACTATAGGAATAAGGCATTTTCAGAACAAAAGTTTTTTCATCTTTGGCCTGTGTTACAACTAAATTTATTTCAAGTATCCTGATGAGCGAATGTTGGATGTTAATCCAATGTTTGTACGATATATGATATTATCCGCACAAGATTTTTTAACCGTTCTATCTATGCTTGTTTTTTTAAGTACGCTGCTAATTATTTGCATAACTAACCTTGCTAACTCTAAAATCATCTGGGGTTTCTTTTCACTAACGACCCGATGGCACTGATCCAGGATTCTGACTCGCGATAAGAACCAGCAGATACGAGGGAAAGAATTCCGATATCGCTCGAATTTCGGAACGATGAACTCTAAAGTGGTAGAACTCATCAAGATATCAAAATACTGAAGCACTTGGCACTTTTCCAGACAGCCATGTTTCAGGGAATAGGGAAAGAATAAATGGTTAAAGATTTTTCATGTGATATTTATCTATCCAAAAATGACTGCTACATCTGCTGCATTGCATTCCTTGAAACTATAGGACTGAATTGTTCCTTATAAATTTTCTTCGAATTCTACAAGATCTTATTCATTTAAAGTTTCGTTTTTGTTTAATATTAAAAAAATATTCGTAATAATAAAAAGGTCCGAGTTTCGACCAGCTTTGGCAGATAAAACATTTATTCTGTTAAAAGTCGTGAGTCGACTCTTTGGGATCTAAAGACGCTCTCTGCCTTACCCATTCATTGTAAAGTGATGAAGAACCTGATAGATCGTGATCTCGATCATATCATTTCCTTGTAGAACATGTTTAGAGGCAGTGCAGTCAGTCCTTAACATGTATTGAACCCAAAACCCATTATAGGTCGTAGTGTCACCAGGAGGGTATGTCTCCCAGGGTCCATCCATGTCTGTTAACGGATTTAATAATTTTTCTGCCAAAGACGGATTCGATCCTGGAAGCTTCAGCATAGCATTGAGCACTCTACACACTGAGCCTCCCCGCTCCTGATTATTTCAGTTGATAGAAAAAGGAATATAATATAGGTTAGTACGATAACTGAATGCTCAGTGGTAGAGCTGAGTTACTATAATTTAGTTGCCGGGTTCAAATCCGTCTGTAGCCATTGGCGGATTTGAGGGGGGGGGGGGGGGACATGGCCCCGCTAGAGTTCTCATTAGTTGATATAGACCTGAATTTTAGTTGGTTTTCAACAAGAAAAAAACACGTTTTACACACCAAAATTATTCATTGTATTGAATGTTTTCTCAATGGGTGCATCTAAAATCGGCGATCCCGAACCCTTTTATGTTTTTCATTCACATATAGATAGCTTCCGCTTTCATCAAGGAGCTTATTTTATCTATGTTATTGCTTTCTGACCTTAGTTGTCATGAATTAGGATTTGATATTTTGAATTAGGAATTTCATGTATCTTCATTCATATATGGGCCGTACCTATACAATGATAATAAATTCACATTGACCCATGCTCCTCTGAAAATTCTCCTAGATCCGCCAGTGTCTGTTGCTGATAAATTATTTAATCTTTTAACAGTCACAGGTCCATTCATGGGAACTCCAGACCCTCAAGGGCTCACCCAGCCTCTATAATGTATCCTTGAGCACGATCTCAGACAAGTCACCTCCCTGCACAACCGCTGTCTTAAAAATAGTACATTTTCTACCATGAAAATTCATGTTTTTTTTTGTAATTTCTTTGCTGTAAATCAAACCCGAAGAAATGTTACAAAAGAAGTAAATTATAACAAAACTTTGCCTAATTATTATTTATATATTCATTTTTTCATAACTCATTCACATTAAGCTAAAAATATTTTTCTGACAGCTGTTGGATCATTTATCATTCCTGGGCATGGTAAATAGTACAGAGAAAAAGTCATTTAGTTAAATTTTATTTATGGCTACCATCAAAAGGGACGGTTCTGTTGAGAGAATAAATATAAATAGCTGTATTAAAAATAAATTCCTTTTATTTTATTTTTTTTTTAGGAAATTTTTCAATAAACTGGACTGGCACGTGGCCAGAGTTTGCTCCATTGCTTCAAAAACCACTCCCACAAAGTTATTTCTTTCGAGAATTAAAATAGATATTTTTTTAAATTTTACTTTCCATCTGCTTTCTTAAGAAATTTAGTGTGAATTTTCTATGAGGTAGATAAATAATTAGACAAATTAGTTCATTAATAATGGAATAATATCGATTCGGTTAACACACCCACCCCAACTAATGACTGCTGTTAAAACTAGGAGTGATTTATCTTGGATAATTTCCTCATTATATGACAACTTCCTTCTCTTAGATTTGTCGGTTAAGAAAATGCAATAAGATATACATATTTTTTAATTTATCTATTGAAATTGACAACAGTACAATAACGATACAATAAGTTAATATAATGAATGATACTGTAAGATAAAGGCAGGTAGAGAAACTACCTTGTGTTACTACTCGAATAACAAATTCAAATTAAAAGGTCACGAGGCCATCTTCTTTTCAGACGCCTCGGAGGATTATCAGGAGTTGAAGAAGTAACGGGATTTGAAACTAGTAGGTTTGAGTGGGAATTAAGTTTGTCATGAATGGAATGATGTCGGGTTCGTACCGAATCAGCAACAGAAATAAGATAAAACACATAAAATTAATGAAAACTTTTGTAATTATTCAAATATTTATGTATTTTCACATTAAATACGGTGGTGTATTATTTTGATAAGTAAAAAATAATCAACCCCCTTAACTTCTGAGTTTCTACATCTGAAAACATCTATCCAAGCAAGTATTAGTCTAGTGTGAATATCCGAATTGTAATTTTCTGTATATATATAAAAAGTCTAATTATTGGGAAAGATACAGCATATTGAACTTTTTTACTCATGTCTAACAAATTATTCGTGGAGCAGGGTATTTCAGTACATAAGGAGTTACTGAGCTGAAAGTATCGACTTGGAGACTGACTGTAGTAGATAAATTATTCTTTTAAAAGCAGTGGATCCTCACGGGGTTCATCCAGCCTCTTTAAAGTGGATACGCTTATTTGGGGAAAAAATTTTCATTTTTTTAAAATAAAAATTCCCTATAAAACATATGGTTTTGGGTAACGATCATAATGTACCGAGTTCAAGACCGACAGAGACCGAAAAATTATTTATCTGTTCGCAGCCGTGATTCGATTCTGTGTGATCTGGAGATCATCCTGGGTCTCTGTAAATTGGTTCCTTCAACGGGGGGGTAGTATTCGACCGATATTCTGGCTAAATTTCCTCCCTGCACAACTGTTGGCTTGGAAACGGTATAGATCATATTATATACCGAACCCAATACCCTTCATGGGATTCAGAAGCATAAGTTTTTTGTTTTGTTTTTAATAAATAATTGCACATAAATACAAGTTGACTATAACACTATATTCGAGTTGATTGTGCATATCAACAGCTTGAAAAAGTTTTAAATGTATTTAAAAAAAATAGTGATTAGTAAAAACATCTTCTAATTGTTTATCCCCTAAATATTTGTCCTAGTCGGCGCGAATACAAATCCCTTTGCCAACAGTTTGAACCTGAATGTCGCTACAATACCGAATTAGAATTATGATCTATGTTTCTCTCTGCCTCATTTATTTTAATACCATGTTTTTTTTTCTTTCTTCGATATAATTGGATTATATTTAGAAAGTTAATGCAATCTCCTAAATTAGTTTAATAATTTATTTATTTGATTTATTTATGATACATCAAAAAAAAAAAAAACACTACACAGTATCATGTTAAAACCCATTAACTTGATTTTTATTTAATCAAAATTATTGTCAGTTATTAAAGATAGAGTCACTTAGGTATTTCGGTCAATCAACTGCGATCTGTATGATGGAATGAATCATTTATGATAGAGTAGTCATTGTAATAAAACAATAAACAAAAAAATTAAAGTTTTACTAACCATGATTACAAAAAATATTATCTATATGATTTCCGACGCTTTATACATCATTATAATCAAAACATTTTTAGTTTCATTAATACATTTAATGTTATAAAATTAATTCAACAGTCTGTCATAATTTATAATAAATAAAATGATTTATATAAGTTATCTTGTGAGCCACTCTGAATATGCATTCTATAATAAAAAATAATATATCAACAATTTATTTTATTGAGCTTACAAAATATACCATTACAATATACTAATTGTATTATTTATTATAAAATGATAATTTCGTTTCAATAAATAATGGATATTGTAGGAGCAGTTTAAATCTAAGTCCTTTAAACATATTCTAATTTTAATACTATATTTTTTATTCATAATTAATTAAATATTTTTAGGGTTATTCCAAATTTTATCGGTTTTCACTCCTTTATTCAGTTCTTCTTTCAACAATGAAAAAAATGTAGTTTGAACAATTTAAACATTAATATATTATGACAGGTTTCTGTTTCAAATTTAAGAAAAAAAAATATGATTTTCTTAACCACCAATCTTACTAATATTATAAATGTGAAAGTTTGTATGTTTGTCTCTCTTTCACGCAAAAACTGCTGAACGGATTTGGATGAAACTTTAATTTAATATAGGTTATACATCAGAATAACACATAGGCTACAGCAAGAGCGGATTTATGGGGGGGCATGGGGGCATGGGTTTTAATATCCTACTAATATTTTATACGCGAATGTTTGTATTTATGTTTGTTACTCATTCACGCAAAAACTACTGAACAGATTTGGATGAAACTTATTGAGTAAAATAGGTTACAAATCATAGACTACAGTAAGGGAAGATTTATGTGGGGGCACGGAGGCATTTGCCCGCCCCCCGTTATAGTACACAATTAAAGGCAAATCAGGAACTTAGTATCTTGAAATTTGTAGATAGGTTCTTTGTATAGTTTAAGAAAGAAATTTGGATAATTCCACCCCAAGGGTTTCCCCTTTAATATAATAGGGGGTTCAAAGGTTGTATAGAATCCGTCAGTTTTGAAGTTAGACATCTGAAATTTTGGATGTACGAGTAACTTATATTTTTAAATAATAATTAAATTACTTATTTTAAATGATCTTTCACGAAACTTTATGTGGCAGACCAAATTCCACGCGAGCGAAACCGCGGGCATAAGCTAGTATAAAATATTTATTTTAATTAATAGTTATGCAATTAAATCACGCGCGAATAGAAGGAAAAATCCCCAAAAGGCAAAGCCTCAAGTCTCTAAACTATTGGGAAAAAAACTAAACAGTCAGCATTACTCCAATTCTGACATACTATACACCAAAAACAAAATACAGAACATCTCACTTCAACAGTTCAAACAGGCTTAACTCTTAAGGTCTTCAACAATCTATTCCTAAGGCTTTGTAGATTTTTCACATTGCATTCTAATTAATATTATGTCTGTTTTTATTTTTTGTCTCGTTTTTTATTGATAACTAGCTACGATAACCGACTTCGATTTGTCAGAAATGTTTAATAATTTTGGTTTTTTTGGCTTGGCTTAATAAAGAACTAAGAGTTACTCAATCCCCACAAATAGAAGATGAGCAGACATGTGTTTTCTGGAGTAGAGAATTACGAAATAGCGAAATTATTTCTGTCCGTTACGTCTTTCTAAAATTCTTTCCCTTCTGTTGGCGTCAGCTATGACAGAACCGCAAATATTCTCTAAAGATAATTTACAGTCGTTCAAATATGGCGATTTTTCGGAACCTCGGTTGCTATTAAGACGTTCACTTGTCACTTCTGGCCGAGATACAGAAGGGAAAAAAAGAAAAAGAAAAAAAACTTTGGCAAGGAAAAACTAACTCGTGCTGATTGGACGTTACGGCTCAACCTACTAATGACAGCTTTGGGATTCACGTTCACACACAACTGGTTATTTACGTGCTCCGAAGAACAGGTTACTTTGTACTTCGTAGGTTTTTAAAATTATTAGTGAATGAAAGATGCTAAAGAAAAAATATAGCATGTGAAGCGTAGCTAACTATAAGGAACCTATAAGGATTATGTGTAGGAGAGAAGTAGAAGATAATTGACAGTTCCAAAACTATCGATTAAGGATCGAGCTAATGTGAAGAATAATTAAAAACGGAAAGAATTGAAGATTAGTGAGGTAGAGATCCATGCAAGAGAGGGAAGGAAGTAGTGTTTTAGGGGTGTAATGTAAGCTGTGATAGAGAAAATCTAATGCCTAACGAGTGTAATATAAGTATTGATAAGGGCGGAGTAGTATCTTAAGGGTATAATGTAAGCTGTGATAAGTATAAAAAGATCTCTTAAGCGTGAAATGTAAGCAGTGATAAGGCAGTGTCTTAATCAAGTAATTTATGCTGTATTAAGGAGAAGATAGTGTCTTGATGGTGTAATGTATACTGTTACAAGAACTAAGGTGTTTCTTAAACTAAGATGTGATGTATACTGTTGTAAGAAACTGGGAATGCCCTAATGGTTTAATTTAAGCTGCGATTAGGATGTAGCTGTGTCGTACAGGTTTAATGTAAATTTTGATAAGAAGTAGGAAATGTCCTAAGGATGTGATTCAGGCTTTGATAAGAATCAAGGAGTGTCATAAGGGCGTAATGTAAGCAGTGATAAGGACGAAGTAGTATCTTAAAGGTTTGAAGTAAGCAGAGATAAGATCGAGGTTGTGTTCTAAAGGCGTAATGTAAGCTGTGATAAGGAACGAGGAGTGTTTGAAGGGCGTAATTTAAGCTGCGATAAGGACGTACCCGTTTCTTAAGTGTATAATGTAAGCTTGATAAGCCTTGAAATGCCTTAAGGATGTAATTTAAGTTGCAATAAGGATGAAGCAGTGTCTTACAGATTTAACGTAAGTTGTGATAAGAACGAGATAATGTCTTGATCATATAACGTAAGCGTTTATAAGGACTAGAAAGTATTTTTAGCTTGCAATGCAAGCTTGGTAAGTTCGACATGGTATCTTAAGGGTGAAGTGTAAACTATGGTAAGGACCAATGAGTGTCTTAAGGGTGTAGTGTAAGCTGTGTTAAGAACTAAAAAGTGTCCTAAGGGTACAATGTAAACTGTGATAAGGGCGGGGTAGTGTCTTAATCCTGTAATGTATGTTGTGATAAGGACTAAGGAGTGGCTTAAGTGTGCGTTGTAAACTGTGGTAAGAACTAAATAGTGTCTCGAGAATGTAATATAAGCTTTCGTAAAAACTGGGAAGTGCCTTAAGTGTGTAATATAAGCTGTGATAAGAAGGGGGATATATAGTGTAAACTGCAATGTAAGTCAAGTACTTGGCGAGTGACAGATTCTCAAGAATTTTAATAAATTTGAAAATTTCACTCTACGGTTTGCCAATATTGTTTAAGATTCCTGCTTTTCGAAGATTCCCTAATAAATAAATCCATAATTTTGTACGATAAGCTAGTTCGTATCTGAGGTCTCGAGTTAACTGAGTTAGTGATAAGGAGGTATGAATAGCTGAGAAAAGAATGCTCAAATACCAGCTTCTTTTCAGATTGTCGCAAATCAGCATAAAGGTTAGAAACCAGTGGATTTGTGTGGTTCTAAATTTAAACCGAATAGGTATTTTAAAATATTTTTGGCTGTTCCAAAATCAACATTTGCGACAAATGTCGAGATGTAAAAATGACTGATCACCTTAAAATTAACGCAAACTCTATAAATGGTGTTTATTTTGTGTCTTATAAATATAACTTGAATCGGTTTGAGAATTTTTTAAATGCCTTAATTTTTGTTTCAAAGAATAATACCGAAAATAATGAAAGGATATATTTAATTAAGCTTTTAGAACAATTATAGCATTATAATTATCAGTGCAGTAAAATGGATGGCTAAGTGGGTACCCTCGTAAGAGACGTGGAACCCGTGAAGAGTCGAGGGTTCAGTACAAGATAGGAACTGTAATGTTTCCAAGCCAACAGTTATGCAAGGAGGTGATTGGTTTGTTGGTCAACCAGTATATTCTTCCCTACATTACATTAGTTGTCGCCCAAATTATGTGGTTCTATATCAGCCGGCTTCTATTTTGGCTGTTTCTTGACTTTTACCGGGTGTGAGGGAAAAATCTTTGAAACGTTTGAGGGGTCATGTTGAACAAATTGCCATTCCCTTGGCAACTCTACGTTTGTGAAAATTATTACTTTTCGGAGCACAAATAAACAGTTTTAATATGAGTTGTGTTGTTTTCGTCATAAAAAAAATCCATACAATTACAACTAAGAAATTTTATTAGGTTAATTTGGCAGGGAAAGTACATAACTGATTAACTCTACGTAACTCTAAGTAGACCAAAACTTGTTCGTGTAAATGTGGTCTAGATTATGCCCAACAGCGAGATTCATCCCCTAATTGAGGGTACCCATATTATAGGTATTGTGTAGGAGCCAGGAGGGTCTCCAGTTCCCTTAGGGTCCGCCTTAAGTTGATTACGAAATAAATAATTTATCTTCTACAGTCGATCTCGAATGTAGAGCCTTGAGATTTATCGAATATATACTTAAGATTCCTTCCCTATATCCTAATATATAAGGTAATTTTTATTCCTTAGAAATTTAAAAAACATAATTTATGGCTATAAAATTAAACTACGAATTCGTTTTCAAATGGGTTAAATAAGTTTTGATCTGACAAGTTCTTAGAGTTATTTAAAATAAATAATAACACGATTTTTGGAGTTTACTCATCAAGTAAACACGGTACTTACTATATATTGTTTATATTATATATATATATATATATATATATATATATACAGAGAGAGAGAGAGAGAGAGCGAGGGAGATAAAATGGAGTTCAGTTGACAGTTTTAGTGTTGTAACTAGTCACTGCTCCCACTATTTGCCTTGAAGATGGCCTACAACGTAGGCCAAAACGTTGGCACGATTAATAAAAAATATATATTTATAATTTTATACAAATAGTTCACATTAATTTAAAATATTTTTTTAAATAGTTTACAAATAAAAAAAAAAATACGCGATGATCTGTATCAGTTGAGAGCGATTAATTGTTAAGAACGCTTTTAAAATTCATTAGAAACGGAAATGGGTAAACTCCAGTCGCGTGTCGGAGCTGACACACACACTTTTTTTTTTAGTTTTGAGTTCGTTAAAAATAGAGGCATAATCGCAGCGCATTATTTTAAAATGAACATAAAGATAGTTAATGCGAAACAAACTATAATTATAAATAAGTAAACCTGGCAAGTGAAAAAAAAACTTATATAGGCATTATATCTAGAAAATACTTTGGTATTTTATTCTGACTGACAACTTTTCCTGTCCAATTGCAGTCAGATTTAGTTCGAAAATACATTTCTGTATCTCTGAATAATATATTTAATAGTCTTTCAGGTTTGGTATAACTCGGTAATAGCTCTCATTGTATATACAATGTGTATGCATATAAGTGACAGTCTTCTACTGTCGGCACAGATTTGTCAGAATTTATCAATTTAACAAAGCGGCACAAACTGTTCTTCTGGTAGTTCTTATAGTCACCCCTGATGATAGACAAATTTCAACCGAAACGTCGGATATCAGAATAAAGATATAAATATATATTACATGGCATTGAATCAAGATCTTGAAGATCGTTTTGATTCAAAGGATTTACCTAAGGATTAAGAGGAATATTGTTATATGAGACACAATTTGGAACATTAGGAGTTCCTTAATGAATAGGGTAAGGGACATTGAGAAGGTAGATGTGTCCTTTAGAATTGGCAACTTAACCCTTAAGATACAGAACAGCAGTCTTAAGTAAGAAGCGGGCCCCCCCTTTTCATTCTTTGTAAGTAGATTTATAATTTAACTTGTAACTATGACCAGTGCACAATTAATATAATATTTTTTATAATTATTGGTCATTTTTTATGAGTTATAAATATTTTTATTTTTTAAAGAGAAAAGATAGGCCCTCGACCGGGATTTGAACCCGGAACCTTTGTCTCACCGTGACATATCACCATGTCACGGTGAGACAAAGGTTCCGGGTTCAAATCCCGGTCGAGGGCCTATCTTTTCTCTTTAAAAAATAAAAAATAAAAATATTAATATAATATTATTTGATTAGATGGAACAGGACCTTTATTACAAGGCCTAGTCTGTCAACCTTTGGAGAAGAGAGAGACACATCTCTAATTCATAAATGATATAGAATTACTACATCTCCAGTATAACGATCTCAGGGTGGCATATTATTATTTAAATATTATTCGGATCAAAGGATCTAACTTTTTCTTGAGGTCGTTGCTTGGGCATTGAAGCCAATATTGCAAATCGCTTATATATAACTAGCTAAAATTAAATGAGGGATTTAAGAAAATAATATTTTATTATTTATATTTGACAAAACTATGAGGTTGTAGCTTACTCACCACCATGGTGCTACTTGCCCGGCTGCCTCTCGTTGACTGCAGCCCCACCCTTGGCTCGCCCTACTCCACGGGTTTTATTTTCATTCATCTCTAGTGCCCTGTCTTCAGAAATATATTCACTCTGTCATCTTCTTCTTGAGGAGGTTCACCAATCCTTCGAGGTTTAGGTGCATTCCTCCTTCCAGAGGATATTTTAACACGATCATCGTAGATTACTCCACCCACCCGGATTCCTTGCGAAGATGCGTTCGGACTAGAATAGTCCGTACAGTGCATTTAGTAATCTGTATAAACAAAATATATTTACAAAGAATAAAATAATATAATTATAAGATAAGATTTAAATCAATAATAGAAAAAAATATATAGAAAAGGCTAATAATGACATTAATGATTAAGCTTGAAATAAATTAGATGAATTTTTTTTTCAACTCTAGTCAATTTATTTCAATAATCAAGTGTTCTACACCATAATCCATTTGAATTAAATATGACGTGAAGTTCATTTAATCAAATTATTTTTTTAAAAATCCTATACCGTCACGATGTGATAGATAGACTGTACTGTTTTTCAAAGATTGCCCTCTACCGCAAGTTTCTCCCCCTCCCCCACTTCAGGGTAGCTACTTTATAGAAGCTGAGTGAGCCCCAGGAGGGACATCAGATCCCAGAGGGTCCAACCACAGCTGTTAAAACCGTTTAAACACTTTACATGCCACAGCCGGATTTGAACCCGAGACGTTTGCCACAACTCAGCTCTCGACCTCTAAGCCATCCCGCCCCAATGACTTTATTACAATAATTAAATTTTGGTTTGTCATTTTAGTGTACCTTTTATACATTAAAATAACTGTGTTTGCACTTTTTTTGTTGTGTTTTTGCCATTATTGGCGTTTACTTCTGTAATCCCACAATAATAACTTTGAAAAAGTATAATCCTTCAAAGTTTTATTTTTTTTAAATTGTTACATTTTTTTTTTAAATTTCTTCTAAGCAATGGGTTACATCCCCAATAACCCTCCCCCTCGTTACGCATATGGTGTCGACTCATGGCATTATTTTTGATTTTACCTTCATTACAATGTTTAGTATTATAATTGCCTACTTTCTTTTTCTGTATGTTTACTATTCTCTTTTTTTTTTGTATGTACTATTATTTTTGTAAAACTTCTAACCAAATTCTGTCTGTATTTTACCAATGTAAAAATCATAAATAAATAAAATAAAATATTTCATAAAAAATCAACTCCATTTTGTCCGTATTTATTTCGAACCCGAATTTTTTCAAGTATTTAGTTATAACGTTTACGTTGGTGTGAGTAAGTTGCTAAATTTAAGACTAATTTGAGAAAATATATCAATGAATCGAATCAAATCAATCTGCTTCTATAATCTGTCTCTACAAATAGCAATGCTTGAGATTAAAAGTAACCTATCCCATTAAAGTAGAATCGGTTGTTATTACTAGAAAGAGGCAATAAAAACAAAATAAAAAATTTAATAATGTTAGGTCATAAAAGATTTCTTATCAATATTGAGTTATCACCGACTAGTCACAGAAGCTTAAAGTGATGATAAATAAAAAAAATTACTAACGACAGGTAATGGACTCTATTGATCGTTTCCACTGGTGACTTTAGAGATGGTCTAGTAGATTTAAAATATTATCTATGAGCTCATCGCTGAGTTTAGCAATCTATTACTTTTGCTTCTTCACATAATAGTACCTTATCACCTGCAAGTTCACGTTTTACAATCCCCGTGCGAGTTTAAATATAATATTATTTTCATTTATATTTTTATGATACCTTTTATAAATATAAATATATGCCAGATTATGTAATAATTATGTTGTTAATATAATTTTATACTTGCAGGTTGCAGGTAAACGCGATCCAGCTCAAGAAGCAGAAGCACAAGAATGGATCGAAACTATAATTGGAGAACGATTCCCTCCAGGTCAGTAGAAAATACAACAATAATAAACTTAGGAGTATTCTGAATTATTTAAATTTTATTACTAAATGATATATTAAACTAAAATTCTTGGTCTTACTTCACCCTATAATACTTCCAAATTTTTCACAGGGATCCTAAATTCACATTTTTTCCATAGTGAATTATACACTAATTTTATATGTTTCGAAACATTTCTTGAATGCTTGAATTCAGTATTTTTGTAAACGTTTCATTTCCAGTAAATAATTTTATATAGTCATTAGTTTAGTTATCGTAATATGATATTAAACCTTCTCAATAGAGAAATAAAGAACAAACAGATTTCTCTTTTTTAAAAAATAAACCTTCTTCCTTATTGAGACAGCTTTACATTGTTCAGAATTATGGATGGTAACAAAAGCAGAAGCTTTGACTTAAACGTTTTGTAGAAGATTCCAAACTAAAGGTCTGGCAGAATCTGCTTTGAGAACAGAAAAGAGATACTGGTTATCTGATTGTAACACAGTTTTGGAAACCGAAATAATACTAAACATTTTTCAATTGTAGAATATTAGACCATCATAAAATTATTGATGATTTTGTAACCTTAATATGATTATAATAAATAATATTGTAGGTTTACCGTATGAGCTGGCACTTCGTGATGGAATTATTCTCTGCAAGCTGATGAATCGATTAATGCCTGGCTGCATACAAAAAATCAACTACTCGGGCGGAGACTACAAGATGATGGATAATATTAATCAGTAAGTTGTTACTATACTTCGGAATGTTAGTTACAACTTTTATTTCTTGATTAAATGATTACTAAAATCTAATCATTGCCCATAATGACATTCTCTTTTCCATACTAAAGCTTACGATTACTCGTATTTTTGGAAAATATTAAAAAAGAAACGAATAAACAGTCAAAACTTGTATTTAAACTTGAAGCGACAACCTTCGGAACAGATACCGAAATTTCATATTGAACGGCCCAATACTATTGGAGAGCAGGAATGTAACCGGTTACCAAAATGTAACCGTTCCCCTCGTCACTGCTACCTAATAGCTGGAACGTGAAGTAATAGTACCTAGTAGCTCCTGTAGGATGCTGAACCCCTGATGCTAAAACCGCCAGTTGCAGACAGCTGGCCTGTCAGATTTGATGGACGTGCTGTCCGTTGCCCATGGCAACCACCACAACACACCCTCCTTCCCTTTCTCAACCCTTGGGGAGGAAATATTCCCGCATGCTGGGGGAAACCTACCAGGAGCACAGCTCAAAACAGGAGTTAAAAAGAAATATCCAATATTTTTTCTCTTCTTTTAGCCCTTTCCAACCCTTTCAATAAACATTACATATATTTATATCATTGTATGAAATAAGTATTACTTTTGTTTTCAGTATTTACTTAGAACCCCATATGGCCAATTTTAACTTCCACACAAGATTATATTATTAGGTTAAACCTTCTGTAATTACAAAAAAAATGCCAAGTTATTAAAAAATAAACAAATAATTTCAGTACAGATCAAATCATCCTATATACAATTAAAGGTAGAAAGAACTATGAATAATAATAAAATTATGATGAAGTGTTAAATTATACGGTCATTAAAGGTTGTGTAACTTCTGTAAATAAAAGTTCAAGTTTCAAGTTATTCACAATTTTTATTACATATAAATCCGAGCCCTAGTTATAAATACAGGCATAGATCACAAAAAATCATAAATCAGTAATACACAAAACTTTTTTACATAAAAAAAAACTATGATCAAAATACTAAAATAGAGCCAAAAACGCCAAAAGAAACACTATTATTTATTATAATGCAATTGGGAAAAACCACAATGCAAAGCCTTATGTTTCAAAAAATACACCTACTTACCAGTCGACGTTTCGCCTATTCAGGCATTAACAAGACACCAAAATCAAAAAGGGGTTATGTGAATCGCATCTCGAAGAAAAAGGTGCAAACATCCCAACGATCAACAGCCCAAACAGGCTCCAAACATGAGACAGCACCCCACGACCAAGACGTTCAGTTGTATGTTGAATAGGCGAAACGTCGACTGGTAAGTAGGTGTATTTTTTGAAACATAAGGCTTTGCATTGTGGTTTTTCCCAATTGCATTATGATCAAAATAGTTCTCTTGCATATGTTTCATTTTCTAATTCATTCATTCATGCATGTAATTAGTAACTAAGTAATTATGGACCTTGGCAGAGGGGAAAACATTTTTTTTTTAAAGAAGATTAGCTAAAATCAAGTTATTATACACGTACATAAAAAACATCATTTTTTTTTATTTTAAACTATCCACATTTTTTGTCATGCACTACAATACGATTTCAAGGCAATTTTAAGGCTTAAACCTTTTTACATATAATTAAAGGTTGAATAATAAATAATAATAAAATTATGAATATATTTAATTTATCGAGTTATTACATTATTAATTAAAATAGGTTTTATTTAGTATTTTAATCATTAACAAATAAAAATATTCTGATAAGCTGATTACATGAAATTATTATTATTATTATTATTTATTTTATTTCAATGAAATTGAAAAAAAATATTAAAATGAAATAATTATGCTTTTATGATATAAGTAATGTAAATAATACTTTTAATAATACATATATAATTGGTTTCTATGACTCTTTCTATTCCTTTTGATTTAGATTTTACATTGAAATTTGATAATAATTTAATACATGGAATACTGTTCAAGTTTAAGCTCACGACATATTTTTGTAACCTTCACAGCTTCTCTATTAATTTTATATTAACATATCACAGGAAGTATAATGACACAACTGCAAATTGAAATTGAAATTTTACAGGACAAGCAAAATAAAAATAATTCTAATTTGTCTTAATAGAATGACCTAAAGATACGGTTTAATTCTTCTATTGGAGTAGTTTATAAACATATATGGGTTATATTGATCCATGAACATCTAGTGAATGCATTTATGAGCCCGCCAAGACAATAAAGTCAACTTCACAAAATTTTACTGTTGTGTCATTATACTTCCGGAGCAGCGGTATGATCTATGACTTCCTAATCACAACTTAACAATATTATTTATGTAACAAAACCCATTTTTTGAAAAATTTGCACTTAACACATTTGTGAACTAAGGCATCGGTGTGTTTTTTCCATTTCTTCTAGATTTCTGCATGTTCATTGAGGTAGGGAATTATAACAACTTTTATTTTTAAAATTTAAAAACAGAGTTTTTTCCCTCTGACAAGGTCCATAATCCCGTAATTACTAATTTTTGTTCATGAATTGATTATAAAATAAAACATAAAATTACAAGCGATGTAGTTATGTAAACATATAAGATATTGTTTTATATGTAACATGGTGTATAAAAAAAATGCCCATTATTACTTTACCTAGCACTTATGTTATTGAAATTTTTATTTACATTTTACAATATTTAATGTAGTATAATTTCTAATAAATATTAATGCTTGATATAAAAATAATATTAGAATTGATAAAATGGATACAACTGATAAAACGGTGATTTTTTTTTTTATACACCCTATTAAAATAAAATTGTGTACCACTGATTTACGAACTATTTATATTTTTTTGATGTATGCCTCTATGTACTTATATTAAAGTATCTATGCCTTAAAACTAATAATATTACTTAAAATTTAATGATGAAATTACAAAAGAATAAATGTCAATCGCTAATGAAAAAATCCTTCATTCAAAATTAATTATTTAGGCTGTATCATTGATACAAATGCAAACACATTTTTTTTTTATCTATAATGTTTGCTACAGGATTGATAATTGATTTTAAATTCATACAGGGTCATCTCTGAGGTACAAAAATAACGTATAATGACATAGATGAAATCCGTTTAACGCACTGATTTTTAATGAACCTCGAAACATTTTTTTTTCTCTCCTGAAAAGTTTTTTTTCAGTTTTGATGCTTTACATTTGTATCAATCATATCAGTGATTAAATAGTATTATTGATACTTTCTTAGAAGCATACTCGTATTTTAAAAATCAAAATGTTTTATTTTTTTTTTTTAATAAAAAATATATAAATAATCTAGTCCTTAAAAGAAATAACTTTGAGCAATGTCGACTTATTACTAATATTAGTATGCTCTTTATGATTGTTTTAAATTTTAGACAACATTTATTTATTTTTTATAAATCTCTTGCAAATAAAGTTGCCTTCACATATAAAAATAGTTTTATAACACTATAAAATGTCAATATTTTCGAACTAATAGTTCCATTCTATTGACATCAATATCTTCACAGTCGGAAAGTTTGTTTGAACATAGGATCAACTTCAGCCTTACCAAAACTTTTCAACTGGCTTATGACTTTACAAATCTAATCATTTATATCTTTGTGATGTCTTGATGTTTTAAATGTATTTTACTCCTATTAAAAATAACATTTTTATAGTTATTTTTAAGTGATTTTTCTAATTGTTCCAGGTTTCAGAAAGCTTGCATAAAATATGGATTAGCAGATGTCGATCTCTTCCAAACAGTGGATCTCTTCGATCAAAAGAACATCGCCACAGTGACAATGACCATTTTTGCTATCGGAAGAACAGTAAGTCTAGTTTGCAAATATTTGAATATTGAGTTATTAAATCTTAAAAACTTAGTGAAAATGAGATGAATTAATGAAAACATGCATAAAATAGTATAGTATGCTATTTTTATTCATTTAATATCAATTTATGCTGCTATGGGTAATCAGAATGCTACAGTGGGAGTATTAAATTTTCCCTATGCTGGTATACTTAGGTTAGTGATTTTTGACTAAATACCTGACACTGCAAAGGCTCGGGACTATCCATTTTATGTCCCTTCCAAACGACGGCACAACCAAGGATTTTTCACTTTCTTTAAAAAATTCAAAGGCCACCTGTCGGGCCGCATGCAACTTGGGCATAGGAGGTTATTATGCTAACCACTACACAACAGGTAGCCCCGAAATAGTAGAGTGCATATATACTTACTATTTTATGCCATATTTTTAATATTGATTATATTGAATAAAATTCCCTGAGTATTTTAGCTAAGTAATAACGAATTTGCTATTATTTAGTGTTACAAGCACCCAGAATGGCGCGGACCATGGCTAGGACCTAAACCAGCCGAAGAAAACAGGAGAGAATGGACCGAAGAACAACTGAGGGCAGGAGAGGGTGTTATTGGACTTCAGGCTGGCCAGAACAAGGGAGCTACACAAGCAGGGCAGAACTTCGGCGCTACACGCAAAATCTTGCTTGGAAAATAAACATATTATTCTTAAAAATGAAAAAATGTATATTTTACATAACAACTATAATTTATTTATTACATATATTTAAGATTGAATAAAAACAAATTCTGACAAAATGACTATAAATATTTCAATGTATTCAACCTTTATAATGATTTATTTTCATTCTTTTATAAACTGTTGCAATCTGAATTAACTAATTTCCATTATTTTTCTTTAACTATTGCTAACAGGAAATATATACAGTTTATCTGCTTTGTCTTTTCTTGTCGAGTTCTTGATTCCATATTCCATTTTTCCCGTTAATATTGAGGAATAAGTAAAAGCTACGTTTAAGTTAATAAACAGAACGTGTCAGAAGAGTGCATATTATTCAAAATAATAAGTGGAATTTCGTCACATTTTTAAGTTATTACTCCCTTAAGATCCTTAATCATTGAGTTTTCACATTATTTAGAAATTATAAAATTGTAATCTTGTTGATTCAGACGCATCTTATTCTGCATCAGGAGTAGTTTATGTTAATAGACAATAATTCTACATATTATTTACTTATTCAAGATATGAATTAATATGTCATTTTTTAATATAAATGAAATAAAATATTAAATCACTGAGGAAGTGATATATAAGCAGATGAGACTTTCTTGTTGAACGAAAACCAAAGTTTTGAAAAAATGAGTATATTTTTCAGTTTTTCTTTTTATCAGATTCACTGCCTTCTAGATGAATAAATTAACCGGATGTTTTAAAGTTTAATTAATGTTTTATTAATTCCTCAGTGAGTGGGGTAGATGAGTGTGTAAGCACTCAGTTGATGTGCTGAAGGTCCTGGGTTCGAATCCAGTAGACAGATTTAACCTGTTAACAGCCGGATGAACTCTGGTTTCCACAGGCCCTTCTGGGGCTCATCCAACCTAAATAAAGTGGGTACTCTTCATTGCAGGAAAATCTTCGCGGTTAGGCCTGGTTTTGGACAAATCAATTCCTTGTATATCCATTGTTTTAGATACAGTACAGTATCTGCTTTGTAGTGAACCGAAGACACTTCGTGGGTTAGTAGTAGTACAGGTTTTTTCAATTAATTCGATTTTTTTAAATATAAAAATAAACTTGAATAGTATGATTCATCACATGTAGATTACAAATCAATAAATATATATACGAAGAATTTTTAATTATGTCAATGTTCATATTTTAATAATGTTAAATGATTGGTATTTTTTATAGTGAATAATTATTAGTTGAACTTAAATATATGGGGAAGAAAAGGGTCTGGAGTAGAGATAAACTATTTAAGGAAATAATTCTTTGACTTCCACCCAGACCATTTTGTTCTCCGTTACTTTTGATAGTTTTTTTATTTATCAGGAAAATGAGGTATAGGGATGAATTAACAAAAAATAATAAAAACGAAATAAATTTTATGTAAGTGTATTCAAAACTTTCAACATTTATTGGTCACACCACTTATTTTTGACTTATGACTACAAAATGTGATGAGCTTCTTTGTCAATGGCTTTTCCATAAACTTCTAAAAGTGGTTATAAAAAAGTAACGACCTGACTTACAAACCTAAGGCTACAAGGTGGGAAGGTTATTTTATCTTATTAACAATAAAAAATTAAAATAAAATAAAATAAAAAAAACTGTTTCATTAACAAAGAAATTTATCACAAGCAATGCGTTCGTATGAAATTGAGATTTCAAACTTCATTAAACATCTTGCATAAAAATTTAAAAACTACATCCTATCCTGATTCAGAAGGAAAAAAGAAAAACATCACAGAACACTTATATAACACTGATTAATTATAACGTTAAATATATTTTCTTTTTAATCATTAAGTTAGGCTTAAAACTTGCGAAAATTTTGGAGATGGATGATTTTGAAAAATGTTTTGTAATTTCGAATTTAAATTCGACAGAAACAATAATGTTGATGTGGAATCAGGTTGTAACAATATAATACTGAGATCATGGCCTACTTTGACTCTATGCTTTGTCAAACATACATGGTCAGCGATAAACAAGACAATTTGTTGACTAAGATGTATAAAAATATATATTTAAAATATTTTTTGGCTTATAATTGTGAAGTGAAATTCACCGTACAAAAATATACAGTCGCCAACCATCATTTTTACAAAGTGAGTACACGTAAGAAAACAAAAAAGTAAACAAATATAAAACCTACAAAATATAAACCGATACAGTCATTTCAGTCCAAGGCTAAAGAAAAAAAATAATATATATGACTGTAGGATAAAAAAAAAAAGAAACTAATAACTGCAAAATGAATAGAGGCAGTTAATAATACTAAAAACATTAACAACACTGGTGACAATATTATCTTGTATACAATTGAAAAAAAAATTATCACATACTCACATAACTATTCCACATAATTAATTATGAATAGAAAGATATTTAAGTATGTAATAATATCCTAAAATCACAATAAACGTTTTAGCGAATATATTCATAAAATTTATAAACAATTTGTTAATATATCTACTGTTTTAATTATAATTCTTTTTTTCTTTTAATATAGATATATAATCCTAATTTTAAAAACAAATATCTAAATTTCGGTTAACATACAGTTTTAATATTTTACACATTTTTTTTTTGTTGTTTATATTAAATTTTTTAATCTGTTGTTGTGATATACAGTCTGATGACTTAATAAATAAAAACTGTTATGTCATATAACGCATCACAGCTCGGAGAGCGTAAAGCAGCTCGGCTTGCATTCTTGCTTCCAATACCATTATATTCACATGCACCTGAAACATTTAAATATGTGATTAGTATATTATGTTCGATACAGATTATTAATTAATTGACAATATTAATTGATATTTTAGTATATACGACAAAATGAATATAAGTATAATTACAACTAACCTTTTCACTATGTTTGAATTCTCTGAGAACCCTATCATAGTCAACCTTGGTTACTCTCTCCGGAAAGCAGCATACTGATTTAATAAATGCTTTCAGCGAACGCTCGAGCAACTGATTCACTTCGCCATAATCATAATCATCATGCCTAAAAAGAAATTATTTAAGATTATCCATATGCTAACGGAATTACAGCAATTGAATTAGGATCAGTTTGTAACTAGGTAAATGAGAACATATTACAGAATATCCCTAGTAAAAATTAGTGCACCATCTCATCTATATTCTATAACTAAGGCATTCTGGATTAAAAGTGGATAACTCCAAATTTTAAAAATTGGCTTTTTCATATTTTTCAGTCGTTTAGTCAAGCAATATTTTATACCATTGAAACTTCAGGTTTAGAACCTGACTTATACCATGATAAATGAGGCGGCAAAGTGCTGTGTAAAGAAAAAATTGCTCGACTAAACTGGCGAAGAATGTGAAAAAGTTAGTTTTTGGAATTTCGGAGTAATCGTCTTTTAAACCTGAATGTCTCAATTATTTTATAAGGGGGTGTTTTTTTATTTTTAGGTATAAAGCTACATCCAGTTACATTATGACAATATTATCATATTAAATAATATGGATACGTTATGTATTCAAAATTTGTATTACCTTATTCCATACATGCACTGAATATAATTCCAAATAGCTCGTCTGAATCTAGACGTATCAACATCTTTTCTTCCTCCCATTGTATAATATGTTAAATTGTAGGCAGTTTTGAACTTCTCATCGAGTAAATTTCCAACATCGCTATAGAGGCGATTGACTAGAGAATATCCATGATCGTCCCAAGAATAATCCTGAAAAAAAAACATAAATTATATTTTATGATATAATTAAAATACTTTAAATGAAAACCTACAGATATATAAAATGAAAAATATACACAACAACCCTCAAGAAACTAAAAATTGAAATAATTTTATTTAAATAGCCATATTGCTATTATTTTTTTCTTTGCGTTATTTTGGACTAGGGAGCAGAGTGGCCCAGTGGTACAGCACTGTGTTGCCATGCCGAAAATCTTGGCTCAAATCCCGCTGCTGAAAAGATAGTCTGTTAGCAGCCAGAGATGGATCATATGGGATCCAGGACCCTCCTGGGGTTCACCCAGCCTCTATAAAGTGGGTGCCCAAACTAAGGGGGAAAATCTGGTGGTTGAGCGTGATCTAGGACAAATACCCTCCCTGCACAACAGTTGTCCATGAAACAGTACAGTCTCTACCATGTACTGAACCCTCAATCTGTTCACGGGTAGTAGTGGTACAGGTTTTCTTTTCTTTCTTTTTTTTGACTAAAAATGATAATACTTTTCTGTTCTCAGACCAAGAGATCGAGTAAAATCATGATTCTCTATTATTGTTCGATCATTTGATCCACTTGTTTATATTATCATAACTATTATTATGTTGAGAATAAAAAAAATAACAGTAGTTGTATCCCAGATATCATTGTGAGCGATGATATAACATATCATTTACATGAGGGATCTATAGAAAATAAATTTTAAAACTCTGGCAGAGGTTTTATAAACTACTCACATCCAGAGCTTTAAGGAAAAAGAATTAATTATAACTTATTACTTAGTGCAACTAATCAAAATTTCAAAAAACAATATATATATATATATATATATATATATATATATATATATATATATATATATATATATATATATATATATATATATATATTGGTTTTTTACTTGACTGTTATGGAAATAATATTATAATAATATTTTCGAAACGTCGCCTGAAAAATTAATAAAGAAATAAAAGACTGAAACTCAAGATCTAAATATTATATATATATATATATATATATATATATATATATATATATATATATATATATATATATAGATATATATACACATAGATATATATATAGAGCAGAGTGGCTCAGTGGTAGAGCACTGTGATGCCATACCGGAAATCCTGGTTCAAATCCCGCTGCGAACAAGACTTTTATTTGGTCTGTTTGCAGCCGGAGATGGATCATATAGGATCTAGGTCCCTCCTGGGGCTCACCCAACCTCTATAAAATATTATAAAAATAGGGTACCCAAACGAAGGAGGAAAAATCTGGTGGTTGAGCGTAACCTAGGACAAGTCACCTCCTTGCAGAACCGTTGTCCATGAAGCAGTACAGTCTCTACCATGTACTGAACCCCAGACCCGCTGTAATCCCTCTTTAAGTAAAAATAAAAAAATTCACTTAGTACTCTTTATTTTTTTTACTGCTTTTCAATTAAGTAACCATTACTTGATCTTTAGTCTTTAGCATTTATTTTATCTTTAGTCTTTAGCATTTATGTATGTGGAGTTATCAGCTTTAAATAAGAGGCCATAAGGTTATTAAAATTGGTGCTAAAATCAAGAGTTATCTATAATCATATTTTTAGGATATAGTATCCTATATCCTTAAATTGGACTAAACATTCAATTAGATTATTGATATAGATATACCATCTTAAATTAGACTAAACATTCAATTTTCCTTGATATTTACGCAGAATAACATTTTATGATATTAAAATAAAAAGTAACCTGAACTCTAAATGTTGGAATATCTGAGGTCTCATCACGTCTTGCAAAGTCTTCGTAAATGAATGCCGGATCTTCTACGAACTGACCTATACTTGGTTTAACAGGTGTTGCTTCGACAGATGAAAGTTCAACTCCTTGTACTTCTACCCTCTCAAATCTGGAGAAGAAAATAAATCATTAGTAATCAAATACACAGATAATAAAATAAAATGCTTATAGCAAGATAAAAAAAATATGAATTAAATATTGTTGGTAATCAAAATAAGGAATATGAGTGTTTCCCAATGGGCAAAAAAAGTACATTCCAAAAAAATAAAATAAGAGATAACAGAATAAATGGTTTAGGGCTTAAATAATTAATAACTAGAGTAATATAATAAATACCAGGTGGAATAAATTATATTATAACTATAATGAATAACTTGCATTGTATTATTTTGTATAACATACTTCCACATCTTTAGTGATAAACTTGAGGCCTCAAAATTTGGATGTCCCAAGCCACTGTAATCAGACTCACGCGAGTACTGTTATAATGAAAAAATGTCCTATTTGCGATCACACATTTATATTTTTTTGTTATATTGAATAATTATGTTAATTTTATAATTTGTTGACTTGATAGTGTGATTTTTATCATTCTCAAATGTTTTTTTCAAAATAAACTTATACACTAAAAAAATTTAAAATTAGATAGGGTATGTTAGGGGATATTTGAACAACAACATACATTATTCATCTGAGTATAATAACTATATTAGTTATTTATTGGAAGAAATAAAAACTAATATTCATTTTTTTTAATATTTTTTTTTTATATAGGGATGAAAACTAATATTCATTTTTTTTAATATTTTTTTTTTATATAGGGATGTTAAGATACAAAGTCCCAAGTTACACAGTAACTTTTTAAGTAAGTTAACTTTGCCTACCTTTTTGCTCTTTCCGTTTCACTGGGCTCTTCGCTCCGTTCAGAAAGGGATTTCATTCTTTCCATTAACGTTTCTACTCCAACTTCAGACCAGCCAATAGCACCTAACAAGATAAAGAATAATCAGAACATTTACATAAATATTACATAAACACATTATTACCAACACATAAACAAAAAACACATTATAAAACATAAATAAAAAATTAAAAACTATTATAAAGTAACTAAAAGTAAGGGATAGCTAATTTTAAATTTAGGTTATGTTTTGCATACTAAAATTACACTGTATTAGTTAAAACTTAATTGTTTAATTAATTAATTATGTTACCTGTTTTACCACCGTTCCCGTTGTTCTGTTTAGCCGGTGATACGCTCTTGGGCTCTCCTTTTTCCTCGACTTCATCGTTAACTCCACAACCAAAAACGAAACTTGATAAAGAATGGAAATGAGCTAGGAGCACAATTGCATGAACCACTTCCGCTAATGACCAACTATCTGAACCCTTTGTTAATTTCTGTAATCAATCAAATAATAAATAAATAAAATTAATATATTACATAATTTTCATACAAAAAAGAATAAAATATAAATTAAATATTTATATCTAAGTAATTTTCAATAGTAACAATAAAAAAAAATGTAGCAACTAGATTTTCACATTTTATTTATTGAAAATATAAGTACTTATGTAGGTTTAATAGTAATGACTTTATTAATCAAGAAAATATTTCAAATTTCAGTTGATAAATAAATTTTCTTAAATATCTTTTGAAGATTTCCATGATGGCGATTTAAATAAACGCAAATTTTCAATCATGTAAGTTACAATGACCAAATACAATTTTTATACATAAAATGATAGTTAATAGATTTCTGTGAGAATTCATTAACCAATAATATGTGTAGTGTTAAACATAATACTAGAGCATTAAAACTTAATATATATATATATAAAATATATATTGAAAGTAAATTTATTCACAAGTCATATCTGTTGTGTGTTTGTTCTTGTTGGCTTTTACAAAATGAGAAAAGAATTAAGAGCATAAACTTCTATTGTACAATACTTTTTTTTATTAATGTATTGATTTCTCCTCTTATTAGTTATGACATGGCCATGACAATAATGGTATAGTATCGAAAGTGGAGAAAAAATGTATTTATTATATTTAAAGTTGCTGAGCTACTAATAATACTTATGCTAGCTGAATAATGAAAGTGTGATTTATCCAAAAAGGCCTATTTTTTAATCCAACTTCCCCATTCAGCCCCTGTGATTATTATTTTTACAGCTACAGTAATAATATAAAAAACAAATATGAAAAATATATTTTTTAAGATTTTATACTTTACAGTTATCACCGACGATATTACTATAAGTTAGGAAAAAAAATTGTATTTAGATGATGTAGCTATAATTAGAAAATAAATACATGTTGGCACTATTGCAATTCATATTTTGGAAGTTTGTTCTTTATTTTAGGATTTATTATGACATAAAAATCATTAAATTCTTAATGAAGGCTTGTTGCATGTTGAAAACGAAGGGGTAAATATGTAATACATTTTTTAACTGAAGCTGGAGCTCAATGCTGTAATTATTTAAAAGTGAATAATAATGTTTTGATTTGTTTGCAACATGAGAGTTAGGGGGTATCACATTTGATATTGTTATATTTTTTCCCTTATCAGCTGACCTATTTAGCGTTATCTCTGGAACTGTACTCCAACAATATTTTCATAACATTATGCTACTTTAATCGTCAGACTTTTGACATTTATTATATAATAACATAATATGAAATTTAGGATTGCTGCATTTTGAGGTTAGGATGTGCCTTATTAATTTTTTTTTATTATTCTCATCCTATCCTAAAGATGCTTGAATAGGAGAGGTATTTAAAGGTATTTTTGTTTTCTGCTTTTAGTTTAGAGGCGTAAGTTTTTGGTTGGACTATTTGCAATAACTTCTTAACTCTTCTACATATTTTTATTATTAATATACTACTTTTATTAATTTACTAAAAATATGTAATTGTTAAGTAATCAAAATGTAGCAAATAGTGATATTTATTTAGGAGAGAAAAAAATTATTTATTTTATGATTTATATTGCTCTTCTTCTTTCAACCCCTATATATCGTCAAATGTGGAGACATTGTCTTTCAGGTATCTATAATTCTAAAGCAGTGTATTAACAATTTTAGCTCTTCGAGGACATTAAATAATTATTTCACCCCTAAATCCTTTTATTTTTGACTCTGTCTCTTTTTTACTAACTGTTATTCAGAATGGTATATATATACCATTCTGAATAACAGTATAGCTGAAGTCATTTCAAAGCATTGTAAGGAAAAAATTATGAAATTTATTTCTAAAAGGAAGTTTTAGAAATAAATCTCGAGAAGTATATCGCAAAAAAGCTTTCTCTGCTTGCTTTCTGATTTTTAATTTAAATAAAATAGAATGAGTACAGACATAAAAATTAAAATTCAATAATCATTCTTTTATTTTATATTTCCTGATTTCTTTGTAATCATGTGTTTTAATGTTATTACATGAACATTATTTACTTCATAGAACACGTAATAAATCGATAAAATAAAAATAAAATAGAGCTAACATGCAAAATCACCGTAATTAAACATACCTGTATGTGAGTTTTATTCAATAACCACGGCCTGTGGGCTAAAATTTTATTTATTTCATAAAGGTCCCTAAGTTTCTGGGGGATGTGAGCGAGACCTCTTAGCCAGTTCTGGTCGCCACCCTGGAGGATGAACTCCTGTTTTTGGTGGTTTATCAGGTAACTACACTGGTGGCGGCCTGCAGCCTGAAATCGAGATAATTGTTTTTTTTTATTTTCAATAATTTTTCAGAGTGCTGTATAATATATTAATTTAAAAATATAATCATAAACACAAAAGTAATTTGAATCTATTGAATTTTAAATGAGTAGAAGACTTGTCATCCAAATAACTGCAATTACTTAGGCATTTTTGATAAATACATTCATTAATAAGTTTAAAAGAAACATTGATATTTTATTGATTTATTTTTTTATAATATAATTTTTCGAATTATTTCGCAGGCTGTCATTTCTAGTTGAATCATAACAAGTTTTAACTTTTCATTCATTCTCTTTTAATATTTTCCAAAAATACTAGTTATCATGAGCTTTAGTATCGGAAAGAGAATGTAATTATGGAAAATGTGTATACTTTGGTAATAATTTCATCTAGTAATGAACGTTTCAACAAACATGTATCATCTAATACTTAGTTGAAACTTCTATTATTTCTTGATCTTCTATATTTCTTGATGAAATGATTACCGAAATCTACTCATTACCCATAATTACATTCTATTTTCCATACTAAAGCTCAAGATAACTTGTATTTTTAGAAAATATTGAAAATGAAACAATTAAATAGTTAAAACTCATAACTCAACTCAAAGCGACAATCTCTAGATCAGATACCTATTTTTTTATAAGACTCTAAAATTTAAAACATTCAAAATTGATTCTTTCTCTTATCAATAGATCAACAAATCCTGGTGTATCTTCTATAATATTTAAATTTCCCTAGCACATCATTGTTTTAATTTATACATTTTAATTTATCATTTATATTGTATAGGTCATTACTGACTCTATGATAGTATTGCTGTTTAAAATAAAATTATCATAAAATAAGAGCTTACAGGTAATAGTATAATTCATATTTTAATCTCATTTAAGGCAAAGCTAATATGAATATTAATTTTTTTTCTGATAAAAAAATAAAAACTTTTTTGTTTCTTTATAATTGCCCAAAGTATATTTAAATGTAATTAGTTGATTGGATAATTCTAAGAATAGAATAAAATGGGCAGAGGGCACAGTCAATGAATTACACAAAATAAATTAATAAACTGAAGTTGTAGTTTTCATATCTCTTCCCTGAAGATGGCCTAACTTTTAGGCCAAAATGTAGACACAATAAAATCAGTTATTAATAAAGTACTATAAAGTTTTTCTAATTTTTTTTGTAATTTATTGACTGCTCTCTCTGACTATTTTAAACTGTCACGAGTATATTTGATTGCTACAAAGCAAATTAAATTTTTAAACAAAACCTAATATGTAAGAAATATGTTTGAAAATAATTTAAACAAATTATAAAATCCTTACCATAATTGCTATAAAATGCCTATAATCATAAGGAAGGGGCCCATCTCCTCTCAAAATAAAATGTTGCGTTCTAAGGAAGATATCTAAGTAAGTCGGGTGGTATCCCATTTCCTGAGTTATGTGGTCGAGGCGATTATTTTGAAGAAAAGCATCGATGAAAAACATATGCGTCTGGTACAAACAAAAAATATATAATTATTACTAAAAAAAAATTAGTAAAGAGGTAATAGATATAAGGAATAAAATAATAATTACTTATTTATAAAATAGTCAAGATTAATTATATACTACCCAAGTTAGACAAAAACATATTTTAGGAGTCATTGCCATTTACATAAATATAAATCCCTTATTTCCCTAACATATATTTTATTTATTCTAAGAAATATTTTTTATTTATTTTACAATTGTCACAAGTATTATTTTTTTCTTAAAGTTGTATGAATTAATCATTTTTTTAAATTTAAAATAAGTATTATTTTCAGTAAAGAAAAAATAAATGACGAACTAAAATCAAATAAGAAGAAGAAAATGGTCTCCTTGGAGGTAAAAAAAATTAGTTCCTTAAATAGCGATAAATTATTTAAGGAATTAATTTTTTTGACCTCCACCCAGGTCATTTCTTCTCCAATATATATATATATATATATATATATATATATATATATATATATATATATATATATATATAATATAGAGTCAACTAATAATTATTTAATATAAAATCAATTACCATTATTTCACACTGCAAATTTACAACTAATAAGTTTTAAAAAGACTTACTAATTTTATTCGACTAACAAAGATAAAGTAAACTCTTAATTTAGTAAAAAAAAATAAGAAATGTTTCAAAAATAAAGATATATACTTTACATTACTAGAGATTGAAATGAAAACGTCTTGACATCAGTAATTTCTGATAGTAAAACAATTTCAGGAATAATCACTTATTTTCTTTGTTTAAATCGTTAAAAAAAAATCACTAATGCAATTATAAAAAAGTTATTGGTAGAAAATTTCGAACAATAGTTGATACAAACGATAGAAGTTAAGATTTCGTATTGTCGGGCGAGTTAGACAACTCAACAGTACAAAATGATTTATATTTACGGAAAAAAATAAGTTTTTTTAAAAAATTATTTATATATATAAACAACTGAAACAAAATACGAATAAGATATTTGAGGAACATTAAACAAAAAATAATTGTTTTCCAATAACAGTTTCAAGAAAAATCTATATTTTTTTACTAACACATAAAAATGAACATTTAATACAATACCTAAGACTTAAAAACCCAGTCACTAAAATTCAATTCCCAAATTAAATGTTATTCTAAAGTTGATAGCAAAGTTAAAAAGAATTGAAAAACACATTTATCACAATATTAAATAAATCTGTTTTAAAGGCATACTTCATTGCTGAATCCGAATAAAAAATGTCAACTTACTCATAGTTAACATTTTACACAGTAACTATTACTTATTTTCGTATACAACAAAAATAGTAATTAAAAATATTAATTTTTAAATTTTATTTCAGTTCTAAATGTATCATTACTTGGTTATTTAAGAGGCAGTAGAAGAAAGTATCCGTAGTCAGGCCGGCAGCTGCCAAACTTCCAACGTGGACAATATAAAAAACAAATCAACAGCTGATTCTCGCATATTATGTTTTTTAGCAATAATTAAAAAAACAGATTGTTTTATTTTGAATGTTGCTATTAATAAAAATAATAATTATATGGATAATCTACCCTTTGCAAGAAAAAATTACAATTTAGATAATGCTTCGATTACGTACTTAAATACGAACTGTTATTTTTTCTTAGGCACCTAACCTAAAATAAATTTTTAGTTCTAAGGATCGCTAAGTAAATCAATCAAACTTAAAATAATCGTATATACGAGTGGTTTTCTCAAAATAGGGTTTATAGTCAAAACAAATTTATTTAGCAAAACAAATGTATTTTGATATTGTAAATTGTGAACTCTACAACTCCGATGAATAATTGTGGTTGAATCGAATTTTCTCCAAAACGAGTTTCTTGTACTTAAGGAAGCAAAATCGTGTTAATTTCGAAGCAAATAAGTGCCTCAGTCAGCCACTGGCTTGAAAAGGAGTTATTTCCTTATCTCCACTTCAAGCCAAAGAAACTAAGAAAATGACACGATTCCTCTTTCGCAATACAGTTATCTCTCTCTAGACAAAATTCGCCTTAACTGCTTATTCACCGGAATACATTAATTGAGAGGCGACCTGTGGTCTAGTGCTTTGCAGATCGCGGGTTCGTAGGATCGTAGGGGTTAGAAAATACTTGTCCTTCGGAAGGAACGTTAAACGGGGGTCTCGAGCCTGTAAGATGTCAGCTAATCGATAAGAATCCCTATACTAAATGTATTAAACCTGGATAGGCAAAATTCGGATCTCCCACTGTATCATCGTCAGATTAGCCCTAACAGTATTAAGTGACGTTAAATAAACAAACACCGGGATTGGTTGGTAGTACTGTTCTTTTTTTGTTAGTTTTTGCAAATTGTAAAGTTAATGAATTCGGTATTTTAAATAAGGGTCTTGTTACTGAGTTAATTGTTAATTTAGTCATTGAATTAACCTAAGGTTAGACTTATAGACTTCCGAATACTGAAAGAATGTTCGCATTCTTCTGTTTTCTTCTGGCCTGGCAAAATACGTTAAAACTTCGATTTTTTTCCTAAAAATAAAACAAAACATTGCGAATTAAACGAGACAGACCCTCAATCTCAGAGTTTTTCAGTGTCATATATAAAAATAGGTCTTTTTAGAACTGCATGAAACAAGAAAATGGAAAAGAAAATAACAAAGCAGTGTAAAGAATGAAGATAAAGAAGTCCCGCCCCGACAATAGAAAGAGATGAGGCAAGAAACAATAGCTGATACCTCCAGCACGGAGATGTGGTCGCCAGGGTCTAGAAGGAAACCTTACGCTTATTCAACGTGAGAAAATTATTGCTTAAAAATACTTCACTAATGTGAAAAGTAACACACATGCTCGTAAAAAAAAAAGTTTCTGTTCTATATTAATAATATTAATATTAATGGGTGTATGGAAAAATTGCCGATTTATCAATTTTTATCAGTTATACCCGTTTTATCAGTTTTTTCATTTTTAATATTATTTTTATCATAAAAAGCATTAATAATTATTATAAATTATACTACATTAAATATTGTAAAATATAAAAATTTCCACATTATAATGCAGTTGGTAAAAACCACAGTGCAAAGCCTTATGTTTCAAAATCAGTAATACACCCACTACCGGTCGACGTTTCCCCTATTCAGGCATTATCAAGACACAAAAACAAAAAAACAAAAAGGGATTATGTGAATCACATCTCGAAGAAAAAGGTGCAATACATCCCAACGATCAATAGCCAAACAGGCTCCAAACATGAGACAGCACCCCACCACCAAGACGTTCAACATACAACTGAAAAGAAGGTAATACGCAACCCGGCTGGCATTACCTTCTTTTCAGTTGTATGTTGAACGTCTTGGTGGTGGGGTGCTGTCTCATGTTTGGAGCCTGTTTAGGCTGTTGATCGTTGGGATGTAATGCACCTTTTCTTCGAGATGTGATTCACATAACCCTTTTTGTTTTTGTGTCTTGATAATGCCTGAATAGGCGAAACGTCGACCGGTAGTGGGTGTATTACTGGATTTGAAACATAAGGCTTTGCATTGTGGTTTTTACCAATTGCATTATAATAAATAATAGTGTTTCTTTTTGAGTTTTAGGCTCTATTTTATTAAAAATTTCCATAATAATATAAATGCTAGATAAAGTAATAACGGTCATTTTTTTTTTATACACCCTACTATATTGGGTAGTTTCATATGAAATATCCGTATTCAATTTTTTGTAAAACAACTCTATGAAATCAAAACATTTCCTTGTCTATACATTTTCCCCCAACATGTCATCAAATTTTCAATCCAGAACTGAAAAATTCAGGATTTTGAAATGAAATAAAGTCTGAAAATGCTTTATTGACAAGAGAATCATTTTCAAAAAATTTATTTAAGGAAGGTATAATCTGTCCAAATGAACAGATGGAAAACTGTTGGAGATAAGTCTGGCGAAAAAGATGGTTGTGAGAGAACTTCGTAACACACTGGGTTTAGTTTCTTCATTGTCAGATGTGAAACATGAGGTCTGGCTTGGTCGTGTAATAGTATAGGTTCCTTTCGCTTAGCCAATACAGTTTGTTGATAACTTTTTGTTGCATTATGTCAATTTCCTTGCATTACGATGCAGATGAGAAGCAAATTCCTCAAAGGCTCAAAATGGCTAATGGTCCGTTCTTCAGAGCCATTCCCCAAACGCGGTGGTAAAGTTTCTTGCAGCTTGAGCTGTCGAATGTCCAAATTTTAAGTCATCAAAAAAAAAAAAAAGAAATTACACTAAAATCCCGTGTTTCCATGATCACAATTGTTGGCATACTAAACAGCTCGTTCAATTGCAGTGGTAATAATATTATTTAAAAAAAATATATTAAAAACAGATCATTAGAATCTGTAAACATAGACATAATAAAAAGCAGAAGCTCAATAATTCAACTATGAATTTTAAGAAATAATAAAACGTATATTTGATATGAAACGACCCAATACATATATTATGCTAGGGAAATTAATACAACTATTATCTTTTTTTTTTACTTTTTTTAAAGTTAATAAATAATCAGAAATAAAATTAACAATATACAACGATAAAAAGTACTCTCTCTGTTAACAATGGTCTTAATAACACAAATAGCACATCTTAGTATTAATTCTCTCCCAAGGCCGTCGGCACAAGCTAACAACCCAGCGTTCAACACTGTGTGTTTGAAAAAATGCTGCAGAGAACAAATGATAAAAATACATTTTATTATAGATATATATGTATAATTCGTTCAACATCATCATATTAAATTAGGATCTCAAATATTTAAGATGTTCAAATCTATTCATAACAAGTTATAAGTCCATTTAGAACGATTCAAAATATTCTGTTCCATAATTTACTGAAACAAGTGTCACAGTTAAAAAAAATAAAATAAATGGATTATGGTAAGTTTACAACTGTATTACAAAACTGTAACAAGTAAGTATTGATACATAATGACATGCATAAAAGCAAGTAGAGAAACTAATCAGTGGTAGTACCCAAATAACAAATTCAACTTAAAAGCTTGCGAGGCAATCTTCTTTTCAGACGCCTCGGAGGATTATCATGAATTCAAGAGCTAGTAGCTAGAGGTAAGTTAGAAACTAATGGGTTTGAGTGGGAATAAAGTTAGCATGAAAGAATTGATATCGGGTTCAGGATGAATCAGTAACTAATGTGACATGGAGGTCAATACGGATGATTTTAGTCGTAACAAAGTATGGGCCAATCAAGATTTTACGAATGTTTTTATATTGTAAGGAGGGGATATGAGAGGAATCCGGTGGCTTAGTGGAGCCCCAAAACTCGGCTCTATAAGTTCAGATGGGTCTTACAATAGCCGTGCATCATGTGAAATTATACTATAACTTGTGAATTACAAAATTGAAATATAAGTACTTAAGTAATAATAACTATTTTAATAATTTTAAACAACTATTTTAGGTTACCCATTTGATTTGAATAATGAAATTACGCAATAACCAATGCAAATGATATATACTATAATTTATGTGAACTATAAAATTATAATATAGTTAAAATAAGAATTATTTTATTCTCAAAACAATTCCTTTATGCCATTCCAAAGCTAATATTATATATATGCAGCTCCGGCGAATGAGTTGTTAAGTCGAACTTGTTCAGAACGAGTTAATCGTACAGAGGAAAGCTGACACGATTCTTTCTTGTAGCTTTTGGCTTGAAATGTAACTGTAATATATGCAATAACTTCATTTCAAGCAAACACCTGACTTAGCCACTTAAACTCTACGAGAATAAGAAGATTCCGCATCACCAAGTACAAGAAACTCATTTTGAAAAAAAAATTGACTATATCGTCTCCTCTCTCTCTCTCTCTCTCTCTCTCTCTATATATATATATATATATATATATATATATATATATATATATATATATATATATATATATACATATAATGACGATATTTTACTAAAGAAAAAATCTATTTAATGTATATTTCTCATTTTTTAAAAACGAATTATAAAAGCCATAACTACAAGATTTTATTAAAAGCCTTCGAAAAGTATCAATCCAAATATTAGAGAAAACTCTTTATAACATTATATTGATATTAGTTGGGGTAAAGCCCTTAGGTCATCAACGCCTTCATAATTGTTATAAATCTCTTTTGAAGTGTGTTTTTATCGAATTTAGTCCGGTAATTATATCAGTAATTTTTATTCCTCACCACTCAGCTCAGGAATAAAGGGAAACCGATAACAGGAATAAATGACTGGAAATAACGGGCCTGAAAATATTCTCCCTGTTGATGTAGCACATCTTATTTCCATAATTCCCCCAAAAATGCTCCCCGTTTTGCATCAACTTACCATCCATCATATTTATCCACAAACTGGCTCAGATTAACAAAATCGATTAGTTTATTTAAATGCCAGACAGGACAACCTTCTGGTGGAGGAACAAGTTTTACAATAAAAAACACTATACCACTACAACTCATGAAGAAACTTGGGTTGTGTACTTGGTAGAGACTGTAATGTAGGACAACGGTTGAGCAGGTGATTGGTTTTATTTCACTATCCTCGACCGCTGGGTTTTACCCCCTATAAAGTGATGGAAGCATCCACCAAAAAGCCGTCTGAACAAGCGTTGGCTTAGAAACGGCTATGTACTGGAGGCAATAACTGCAATGGTGATATGAGCAGTATTTCAATTCGGAACCGTCTGTAACTACTTTTTGTGTTACAGTAATTGTATTAAATGTATTATATTATACTCTAAGACATAGTAGGTTATATCTTATTCCTGTATTGTTATTCTAAAGGGACTTGTACCAGAATAAATAAAATCTTTATTATTATTAAAGTGACGTTATATAAATAAACTTAATACATATTTTGGGGGTCACTTCTTTTCTGATAAATGTCGTCTAATTGTGACTAAAACTAATAAAAAAAAAACTAAGGATTTAACAATAATTACCGATTATTTCTATCAGAGAATGTATATTAACATACACATATATAAACTGCTAACAACAGGAAGTCAACTGGACCAATTTTCAAAATTTCACAAGAGAAAAAAAATGGATCTTGTCCTGACAGTTCTCTATCTACTGTAAACAAAATATTGAAGGCGTTGTTAAAACTTTACTACATTGCAGACAAGTGTATTTTCTATAGTAAACGAAATTCTAAAATTTTGACTGGTTGTGGTTCTGCGCTTAGCGTTTCATATAGTGCGTAGTTTTCTTTCGTTAAAATCTGAAATAGTGTAACGATTCCGATAAAAATAAAATACTGCAGTTGAAAAACACGTCGAGAAGAATGGCGCCATTTATAAATAAGCCAACTGAAATAAATACGAGATAAAAAAAAATACGAAACACCATGAATATCATAAATTATTGACGAAAGTGCCGTCTAGACGGCTAAGCGCAGAACTTGCTGTGAGCTGGCCCCTGCGCAGATAAGGACTACCTCATTTATATGCAGATAAACAAGGTCCTCTGGAGTGGAATGTAAAAATAGAAAGGATAAAGGATAAGCAAGGACTTGGGGGAGTCCATCTGGGTCAGGGGTTAGCCATTGTCCTGGTCGCCATTAAGGAAGGGAAGGTCCTTATGCTTCCATTTGGGGGCAAGGAGTAATGCATTTTTAACTACCGTAGTTACAGTAAAAGGGAATGTCGAACTTTTATTGTAAGCAATGAACGAAACAACGTTAACTGGTTTAAGAACAGCATACGATAAATGCAACAGATATATCAACAGCCCTAGTGAATAAGTGGTTAAGTCGAAGTCCAGGCAGAGTTAACTGTATTGAGGGATGCAGAATCGTGTAATTTTCGTTGATTTGCCTTGAAATGCAGTTGTAACAAAATAAGGAACTCTTTATTTAACAACTTATTTACGATGAAAATAATACGATTCCGCTAATAAAATCCGCTCGACGTTTCAGGCTACTTCAACACTTACTACAACACAAAGGCTCTGAGCTCCCAATTAATCACAAAAGACTCAACTACATGACCATCATACGACCTATTTGGACTTACGGAGTAGTGCTTTGGGGCTCCACTAAGCCATCGAATTCCTCACGTATCCAATCCAAAATCCTTAGTTAAATCTTCAATGCTCGTAAAAAAAGAGTAATCCATAACGACCTTAATGCCCATTTTGTTGCTGATATGGCCCGAACCAGCTATCAAACCTTTCATAACAAACTTCATCTCTACTCAAACCCTGTAGTTTCTAACCTAGCTTCCTCTTCAATTCCCGATAATCCTACGAGGCATCTGAAAAGAAGATGGCCACGTGACCTTCATAGTTGAGCTTGTGATTTGAGTAATATCAGTAATGTATCACTTAGCCTATTTACTTGTTGTATTATTGTAATACAGTTGTAAATAACAATAATAAAAAAAAATCTTTTAAAGATGACATTTTAGCGAACAATGAATTAAACCAAAATATTTAATTGATTTTTTTCTTTCAGACCATATAACAATAAAGAAACTGTAGGCTTAGAAACGGACTATAAACTTGAGAAATAAGACGGCAAAGTGTCGAATTTGAAAAAAAAAAACTACTTGTTTATACTAGCGGAAATTTGAAAAACAAATTTTTGAGTTAGCTTTTGATCCCAAACTCCTACTATTAGAGAATCATACATTAGGAATTCATGAATGGTGTATTGATAGGATACTACAGCTTTCAAAGTAATATTCTCAATTCATAAATTCTCGAAGTTGGCATAAAAAATAAATAAATAAAGGAAAATAAAGTAAAAAATATTCCAACGAGGATAGAAGAGAATTGTGTGACCTCTATGAGTTCTGACCTTGGAAGTGGGAGTGTGTGTATCCGTTCGACCTTGGGCTTCGATCACGGTGGAGTCAACATTTCTGGGGGACCATCTCAAACCAAGTCCTAACATCGGTTTACAATCGATTATACTGTAATATAATCGATACTATATGGTCTTTCGGTCATTATGTTATTTTAAAAAAGGTATCAGTTCCGCAGGTTGTTGCTTCGAGTTAAGTTACAAGTTTTAACTGTTTATTCGTTGTTGTTTTTTTTATATTTTAAAATACAAATTATCGTAAACTTTAGAATGGAAAAGAGAATACAATTATAGGTTATGAGTAGATTTCGATAATCATCTCATCAAGATCAAGGTTCACCTAACATTTCGAAGTATAGATGACATATGTATGTTGTTTAACTTTCTAAATGAAATGATTACTTAAATATACACATTACCCATTATGGCATTTTCTTTTCCATAGTAAAGCTCATTAAAATAACTACAATTAATTAAGCATTTCTGATAAATAGATTCATTAGTAAGTTTAACAGAGACATATATATATATATATATATATATATATATATATATATATATATATATATATATATATTATTGATTTATTTTTTTATAATATATTTTTTGGTAATTATTTCGCAGGTTGTCGCTTCGGGTCGAGTCATAACAAGTTTTAGCTTTCCATTCATTTCCCAGTTTTAGCATAGGAAAGAGAATGTAATTATGGGAAATGTTTATACTTCGGTAATATTTCATCTAGAAAAGAACGTTCCGACAATTGCCGGAGTAATTACCAAAAATATATTATAAAAAATTAATCAATAAAATATCTATGTCTCTGTTAAACTTACTAATGAATGTATTTATTAGAAATGCCTAATTAATTTAAGTTATTTGGATGAGCTTTAGTAAGGGAAAGAGAGTGTTAGATGGAAAATCTGTATATTTCGGTAATCATTTCATCTAGAAATGATCGTTTCAAAAAACATATATCATCTATATACTGAAATGTTAACTTTTAGTTCATGAAGAAATGATTACAGAAATCTATACATTTCCCATCCTAAAGCTCCGGCTAATTTGTAGATATTTTTGAAAAATATAAAAAATGAAACGAAAAAAAAGTTAAAACTTTGGGACTCAACTCGGAGCGACAACCTGCGGAACGAATGCCTAATAAACTATTTAGGTTAGAAAATTAGGTCTGCCGAATCTGTCTGAGTTTGAAAACAACAACAATATTGCAGTGACATTTATGTTTAGTATGTTTAGCATACCGGTACCAGTTTTATATTCCAGTTATGTAACGCAAACTTGTCGCGAGGAAGGTTGAAAACACGATTTCTAAAAATAAATTAAAAGAAAAAAACAACAAACGTTGATACGTTTAATTCTTTTTAGTATTAAAGCATAAGACTGTACCGTTCCTTGGACATCGGTTTTGCAAGGAGGTTGTTTGTCTTAGATCGTGCTCTACCGCCAGATTTTCCCCCATGTTTTGGTCAGCGACTTTATAGGGGCTGGGTGAGCCCCAGAAGGGTCCTAGAATCCATAGGATCCATCTCCGTCCGCTAACAGATAAAATAAAAGTCTGCCAGCGGCGGGATCTTGGGCACGGCAACTCATTGCTCTGCCACTAAGCCATTCCAATCCCAAAATATTTAAAAGTTTTGAAAATTCAAAATAACAGAATTAAGAAAGATATTAAGTTGTCGCTTCGAGTCGAGTATATTATGGATAATGTGTTTCGGTATCATTCCATTAAGAAATAAAAGTTTTAACTACCATTTCAAAGTATAGATGATACATGTTTGTTGTAACGTTCATTTCTTGATGAAATGATTACCGAGGTATAAATATTTTCCACAATAACATTCTTTTTTCCATACTTAAGCTCAGGTTAATTAGTATTTTGTGAGGATATTGAAAAGAAAACGAATGAAAAGTTAGAACTTTTGATTCAACTCGAAGCGACAACCTGCGGTATAATTAACCAACTTTGTAGCTACCAGCGAAGCGAATACCAGATATTGTTTACATAAATAATATTTTATTAAATGATTGATTATTTGTGGCGTTGGAGAGATGGGGTTGATGTTTGTAATGAAATAAAATTGGGGTGGAAATAAATGATGAGTTCATTGAACTCTTTGAGTTTTCACTCGCGCTGTAGCGTGACTCTAATGCCCGGCAATTTATGATGCACATAAATAGGAAAGCATACGCGATTCAAACTGAACGTGTGACAAGGAGCACATAGGAAATACTGTATGCGCAGAAGGAATGGAGAACTGAAAACTGAAAACATTTACGTCATGAAGGAAAACTTCATTTTTCCAAAATAATTAGAAAACAAATATTATATAAAATATAAAACTAGTATCAAACGTAAAATTACAGGAAATAGGTTTACATATACATAAAAATGGAAACTGGAAACATTCCTGTATCGTTCCTTCAAAAGAACAACGTCATAACTCCATAACTCAAAAAACCTAGTTATTCTCTAAAGGTATTTTAAGTTCTATGTGAGTTTAAAAAAAAAGAAGGTATTGGTAAAGCAAAGCATTCCTATTGGAATGACGGCATTAAATTCTAAATTCTAAAGTTCAAACATAATACAACTCAAAATATGACTTTATTAAGAAAAAATGTTGGAAATGGAATATCAGGTATGTCGTTCCTGAATTAAAATGCTTCAAACAATACAATTGCTGCCGAAACTTCACGAAGGCTTAACTAAAAAATTGGCATTTGAGAGTTACATCGTTGTTCTTTTGAAGAAGAAAATATAATCATATATATAATATTTATTTATCATCAGGAATCTAAACCACTAATATTTCTAGAAAGTGGATTAATAATCAATTCATGATTAATAATTCGCTAAGGTGAAGTTTAACAAATTATAGCACATCCCAACCTAAAGTGGATCTAGTTTGTTGATTTATTTAACGCTGCTATGGCTAATCGGACGATGCTAAAGCGGGAGTCCTAAACTTTTCCAATTCAGCTATAATTAGGATAGGAATCTTTAACGATTAACTAACACCGAAGACACCCTATTTTATGTCCCTTCCGATGGACGTCATAACCAAGTATTTTCTAATCCCTTTTAAAAAATCCTAGGGCCACCTGTGAACTCTGGAAAAATCCGGGCTGTGAACCAGGGACATAGACATTCGTTGCTACCCAATACACCACAGGTGACCCCAAGTAGGGTTTTCCAACTTCTCTCATAGCGCTGTATCGACCTTAACCCACCACTTCAGAAGCTGTTCTTTAAATATACTTTCATTAATATTTTTTCCTCGAGCACTAGCCCGCAGCTGCCGCGACAGAACACGATAGGGGTGCGTTTAGATTCGGTTGTGGGACAAGTGCATCTGGTATGAACTTACCCCTACTATCATGTGTTCTCGGGGCAAGTATGGAGCTTTAATCTGTACCACTACAACCCGTTCAGGGGTTCAGTACATGGTAGGGACTGTACTGTTTATTGGATGAATGAATCCATTAGTTCCCAGAACACTTATCTTCATACTTTGATCTCTTGAAAAGAATAGTAATCTGAAAACTTACTATTTACAAACTGCCCTGAAAAACTTTACTGTAAACCAATACGACACACAAAATATGGCAAACGAAAACTGCTACTAGTTATTGATGTTTTTATTAGTAATATTATTGCTAATTTAATTAGTAATATTAGTAAAGTTTTATTGCATTAGTAATTATAATATAATTGCACAACTATTAAACCACATTTTAGATAAATATAATTATTCTTATATCAATAGGATTCTAACCTAACTAAAGTCGATTAAAAGAAATTTTATAACTCATGCACCGGCCGCTATATGTCGCTAATCTCGAGCATGTTGCTGGTGCTAAGCCACGAGTTTACCCTCAATCAAAAGTCGCTAAACACGGCTAGTTCTCACTTCAAGAAATAAAAAAAGTTATAAATGGAGGTTTACTTATTATAAATGAGATGTAAACTGAGTGTACCTGAAGCGAACCGCTAGGTGTCGCTAGTCTCGAGCATGTTGCTGACGCGAACCAACAAGTTTACCCCCTACAAAAGCTAATCGCGACTATAGAAGTTTTCACTTCAAAAATTAAAAAAATATATAAATGAAGGTATACTTGTTATTAATGTGACTCAAAGCAGTCGCCCCTGAGGTGGTTGAGGACTAGCGGTTAGGTTTGGAAATGTTCTCGCCCGGACATGGGATGTTTACTCACTTCTGTTGGCGCACACCCAGATCTCCCCCGGAGCCAGCCTTCCAGATCCTAAACTCTATCTATAGCCTTCTCTTTAACAAACTATTCCAAAACGTTTCTTCTCTTCTTTTCCCGTATTTTCCTCCTCTCTCTCCCTCCCCTCCATTCTTCCACGCGCGTGAGGATACCGCAGTTCGTTACCACCGTATTTGCAATTTCCCATGGCACTCTTGCATAATGGCTGCCATTTGACCTATAGAGGACTCCTTTAGGCTTCCGCTAGTTTTTAAACATGAGCAGGTCCATGTTTATTAATGCACCGAGTTGAGTCTAAAGGGATCGAAATTAAGAAGACGCATGGCTGAGAATAAAATAGGATTCCCCCAGATTCTACCCTCATTTTTCACAAGGCTGTGAGCAAGTGAGCCACATAAGTACATACAACGTCTAATCACCAATCAGCTTGATTAGCCTCAAAAACTATAAGAATTTTTATGGTATCAAATGTTTCCATTAGGCATTACACTCCTAAACCTTGATGTAGGATTGCCCCTTTCAAACAATACCTAGCTCTATATATTCCAAAATGGAAATGATAAAGGTAAAATTTTAAAGTGATTCAGAACTATACTACTATTTGAACAATTGCTAGTGGCTCTGGGACAGTAAGTAAGGGGACATAATTATGTCATTAGCTTTTCTCACCTATCAGTTGAGAGCAATATGATCACTAGATAATTATGACTCAGATATGCAATTTATTCAGCAAGTTTAGTTGTTTGGAAATAAGCACTTTTAGCGGAGAAATGAAGGTGACTAGGTGATGGATAGCGAAGGTGATAATTTTTTGGAAATCATGAAATAAGCAACATTTACATTCTTTTTTAAAAATGTAACGGGTTCAGTACATGGTAGAGACTGTATTGTTTCTAGGACAACGGTTTTATAAGGAGATGATTTGTACTAGATCTAGCTCATCCGCCAGGTTTTTACCCAATTAAGGGTACCCACTTTATAGGGACTGGGTGAGCCCCTGGAGGGTTCATTCGTGGCTGTTAAATGATTAAATAATTTATATGACAGCGTAGCAACTAAGCTTTGCTTTAATAAATATAATTTCAAAGTAACTATAATAATCAGTTTTCCATGTGAAGTTAAATATCCACTTTTGGAAAATTATTTTTAAAAATGTATTTAGTATTTGTTTTCATAATTTTATGTTCTTCCTTAAAAACCTTATTATTCAAAACCACTACTTTCTTCTGTCACTGACCATGTATATTTTACTTAGTTCTGATTTCCTTATAAATTATAATAAATTAAAAATAAATGTTAATGGCAATCTGGTTATAAATAATACTGTTGAACTACGACTGAGCTTTAGTAAGAATTTTCAGACCGGTTTGTCCAAAAATATATACTAACACTCCTTTAGAAGAAAGCTGCCCCAAATAGAAATCCTAGTTTTAGATGGGATTTTACAAAACCAGTTTCGATAAAATATGATTACGAATTGTGACACGAGTGAAACACTAAACTCTATTTTATTCAGTCTCCTGACCATCCAGATACAACAAAAACAACTTATGCAATCAGTCACTTAACTTCATGGGAAAAACAACTTCTCAAACTTCATTAAAAAATAAAAGGAAAAGAATAAAAAGCAAGGTTGCGATTACAACTAATCTAGAGGAAAGAAGTAGGTTATTTTTCGTTATTATCGGAAAATGAAAAAAATATTTTACTATGTATAAAACAAAGAAAATACTGTACAACCACAACCCGTGAATGGGTCTGGGGTTCAGTACATGGAGGAGACTGCACCGTGTCATGAACAACGGATGTGCAGGTGCAGGTTTGTCCCAGATCACACTCAACCGCCAGATTTCTCCCTGATTTTGGGCACCCACTTTATAGAGGCTGGGTGAGCCCCAGGAGGATCCTAGATCCCATTTGATCCATCTATTATTATTAAAAGTCTTGCCAGCAGCGGGATTGAAACTAGGATTTTTTTTTCTTTATTTATTCTGTTAGCTTCGTTTGTTTAAAATGGATCTAGAAAGAATATACTCCAGTTCCCTTTTTTATTTCAATCTTATTTCGAATTAGAGTTTATTAGGAAATGGGTACAATTGCTATATCATACACATTAATAAAATAAAAGTTTTATTTTAATGTTATCCTAAAACCGCGTTTATTTTTTTTCAGTTTATTTTTGCAGCCATCTTTTTACAATGGATCATGAAAGAAAATACTGTGGATACCTTCTTTATTATTTTGTTAACTTAAAAAACTTTTTTTATTAAATTTAAATATATGCTATTAAGAAATCCCTTTGGTATAAAAACTAATGGTGTATTTCATACACATATTTTTAGAAATAGGAGGCGAATCCATATCTAAATTAATACCAAAAATAATATTTTCAAGAAATATTGTTAAATTGTTAATTATCATAAGATAATATTTCTTTTAAAAATACTTTGAAGAAATAACATTGTTTGTTTTAAAGTTCTCTTTTTAACAAACATTGAAGAAATGCCGTTAATTTTTTTCTCCAGTTCCATTCTTTCGTCTGATGCTGTTTATAATGGATCTCGAAAGAATGTCTGGTTGCCTTTTTTTTCTTCCTCCCCCCTTTTAACTTCGCCGAGCACTTTGGTCGATCCTACTTCCTGTTCCTATTGATGGCCTAGAAGTGGCACACCCAGCCCCGAGTCAAGGCGGCTGATCGCAGCTGTTGGAACAGCTGGCGAGGAAACAGCTGACTGTCAGCTGATAGGGAGGTAATTTGTCCTAATGAGGACTGCCCTACCTCCATTCATGCCTCTTCCTTAAGGGAGAGGGAAGTAGGGTGTACTCAGCCTCTAGATAATTGGCCGTTAATTGTAACATACGGCTATTTATAATTAACATATAACATAATACGCTGAAGGAGAGGAGTTGGCAGCCGCCCGCAAGGTTAGAACAAGGTCTTGGAACCCCTAAGCAGGAAGGCGGTAGTCGTCCAAGAACACCGAAGGATTCCGCGGCACAAACACGGCCATTATAGAAGCGTTAAATAGAAGGTAGATCAAACTACTAATTATTTATATTATAAATTAAACTACTAAATAGATATCCCTTTCAAAAATATCCTCGTACATTCCTTCTGTCTTCTTTTAACATTCAAACTAGGAAGTTAACATATGGTTCAAAAGAAAATAGATTATTTCTAAATATTTTTATTTTGAAGAGAAAAGATTTGTCCAGGCCGGGATTCTAACCTAGTTCGCCAACGTCTCTAGCGTGGTGCTCTAACAACCTGAGTTAACCTGGCTCGTTACACGGCCAGAAAAATCCATTGTCTTCACGTATACTTTGAGAGAGAGAGAAGAAAACACTTTATTGAAGCATTACAATCTGCCTGTTGTGGGCAATAAGTAATGGTGCTATGTAGCTTACAATCATTCCATAAAAAATCAATGATATAAAAAAAAATAAATGCATAAATAAATATATACAAGCGAAAAAAATATATACAAAAATATAGTAAAAAAAAAAAAAATATATATATATATATAATAGAAAAATATAATAATAATAAATAAAACTATTTATTTATGTTATAATTTTTAAATATTTTTATTTCGAAGAGAAAAGATTTTTCCAGGCCGGGATAATTCTAGATCTCGGCCTGGACAAATCTAAATAATCACCATCAAAAGAACAATAAATAAAAATAAAATAGATTATGGCCCAGTCAGAAACTTATACATTCAGGTAATATAACGTTATATATACTGTATGTCGTATATTATTACATTATATGCCATATTCTAAGTTGTACGACTCCATCAACGAAACAAAATACAGGAATGGCAATATAAGAAAAAGTAGAATAAGGAGAGAGCAAAAATAAAATTTGTGTTGAAATGGAGTTTAATATTGTATAAGCAATAACTCCTCATCAAGCCAATGCCTGACTTATTCACTACGAAAATAGCACGATCCCGCATCCTTTAGTAAAAGATAGTCATTTTGTAGAGAATTCGACTTAACTGCTTATTTATCGTGGCTGTAGATAACTGTCTATCATATTTCCGTGTTTCCCCTATTAACTTGGAGTTTAGTGATGCCTGAATGAACTGGTATTCATATGATACGAAAACATAAAATATTAAGCTTGAAGCATATGTTGACCTGTTTTGGAATAATGAAATAATATATGTGGCACCTGTGCATAGTGAGCTAAGTCGAATTTTGTGAATTTCAAGCTATCTACTTAGAATCGTAATTTTTCTGAACTTATTTTAAGTTCAAGATTGGGGTATCAGCCCCCGATTCACAAAGGAATATCCTTCATTGCAATGGACGAAACACTTAGCGTGTTAGATATAAGGAAAGAGAAAAAAAATTACGATTTTAAGTAGATAGCTTGAAATTCACAAAATTCGACTTAGTCTACTAAGGACAGATGCCACAGATATTATCTCTAATTGTTTTTTTACGCGGTTGAAACAGATTTGCTATAAGTTTATGAATTAACAAAAATATCCAGATAATCAATTTCGGATAATGATTGAAAAAAAACGAACCTGTCATCATTCACTGATTCAAACATTAAAGGTAGAAAAAAAATATGAGACCGCAGTAACCAATAAGAGCACATCCCACATCAACAGTATAAAAAATATGAATCACTTTAGACAATACCAAGGTACCTTAACCTATATTGACAGAATAAGTTTTTGAAGAATATCCTCATTAAATGCTCTTATGTTATTTATTATTTTTAATTCAGTACGTAATTTTTCAATAAAAAATAATTATCTATATAGAGTGGACTTTTCAGTTTCACAAATGGAAAATGCCTATTATATAAGCATTGTGACGCATCAGTTCAAAGGACATGAAAGGTACTGAGAAGTGAGATTATGTAATTAAAAAAAGGTTATTAAGTGGGAAATCCAATTGTAATATGTGGAATATATTTACAATATAAATATTTTTTACGTAGAAAAAGGAATATTGCATCCAGATATAGTTGCATGTATAGAGCACATTATTTGGCAGAAGAAACTCAAAAAGCACATAATAAACAACAAAAAAAAGTGTCTTAAAAAAGAAAAAATTGGCGGAATAAAACAATAAATAAAAAAATAATTAGGTTTGAAACTGTATAAAAAAAGGTCACCTGTGGTCTAGTGGTTAGCGTAACAAACTACTAAGCCCAAGATCGCGGGTTCGTAGCCCGGCAGGTGACCCTAGGATTTTTTAAAAAGTGATTAAAAATCCTTGGTTACGCTTTTCTTCGGAAGGGACGTTAAATGGGGGTCCCGAGCCTGTACGATGTCAGGTACTTGTTAAAAATCCCTATCCCAATTAAACATGGATAGGCAAAATTTAGAGCTCCCGATTAGCCATAGCAGCAAAAAGTGACGTTGAATGAACAAACTGTATAAAAAAATGTACATAATTGGATTGATTTTTTTTGTTAATTTTATTTGACTGATTAAGAATGCCAAGAACAAGTATTATAAAAAAAAAAAAGGAAAAAATCTTTTCTTTCACTAAACCTTTTTATTAATAAAAAAAAAAACGAAGTCAGGGAGTATACATCAGTAACTAATGTAGGCTATATATTAATATTATTAAACTAATGGTTATCAAAATAATGTATAAAGGAATATTTAAAAAAAAAAAAAAAAACTGTACCACTACGACCAATGAAGGTTCTTAGATTCATTACGTGGTAGAGACAGTATTGTTTCAAAGATAACGGTTAGATATAACATGCAGGGTAGTGATTAGAGACAGATCACGCTCAACCGCCGGGTTTTTCCCCATATTAGGGTATCCACTTTATAAACCTGGGTGATCCTCAGGAAGGTCCCTATATCCCACAGGGTCTACCCCTGGCTGTTAACAGATTAAATAAATTATCTGACATCGCCGAATTCGAACCCGCGATCTTCAGCCCGCCAGCTCAGTGCTATACCACTGATCTACCCCGCTTCCATAATGGAATATAGTAATTGATGTGATAGAAATAATATATTTTATAAATCAGTCAAAAATGATGTTTTAAATAATAATGGCAGGTGTAATAAAATTGAGGGAGTCTTGGTGCAAAGACATCAATGCATGAAATAAAGTCATTATGCTCTCATCGAGAAACCTTTTCTAATTATACTAAATTATCGCCTGTCAATATTGAAGAGATAATAATTTTGAAATCTCACTAAGCTGTTAAACCTAAAGAAGTCAGGCTGGGAAACTGAGAGGAGAAAAAAAAATGAATCCATGATAGAGCTTTATACACGTCAACATTAATCACTTCACTGAGATAACGTATCAGTAAAATGGGGGGAGTTAAAAAAAATTTATCCTTATGAAATTTCCACTGTTATCTCTCTTAAGGTTTCGAGCAGAGATAAGCTGTTTATGTAATACAAACTTGTTCCTGGATTTTGACTTTTTTTAAAAACTGGAATAATGAAATTGAATAAAAAAGATAAAAGAAGTGCGTAAACAATAATATCTGCTGAAATGTGGGGATTAGTTTCCAAAAAAATTGACCTTTATATATATTGGCACATAAATATATGATTGACATCATTTATCTTAAAAGAGTATAAAATGGTCGGGCGCATTCAGCAAATTTTATAAAAAAAAAATTAACATATTTTATTTAATCCAACTTTTCGCCCTAATTTTTAGGACATCATCAAATCAAAATCATCAAATAGTGCAGTAAATATGAAAATATAACAGGTTATATAAAAATAAGTGATAGGAATGACAAGAAAGGAAATAAATCTAGAAGATAATAAAACAGTAAAATCACAAGGGAATTTTATTACATGAATGTGAAAGAGAAAATGGGCCTGAAATAGATACTATTAGGAATAATTTTTTTTCTAATGATTAAGTCTGATTTCATCCGTTTTTTGAAATATAGATTATTACTAAATACGGGTTATGGGTTATCATTTAAATTATTCCTTAATAAGTTAGATGCACTTGTATTATTTAAATACACCACTATAGTATATATATTGATCGTAAAAAATTTAATAGGGATGGAACAAAAAATAAAATGATTTTTTTCATGTGGTTCAACGAATTATGGATTACCTCTTAAGGCAACAGAAATAATAATAATTAAGTTAAATATTAATTTTAGGCATTTTATTGTACATATCCGTTACTGCGTTTTAGTTTTATCGTATTAAAATGTATAATTTAATGCTCTTTTGTATAATTTTAATTTTAGAACCAACTAGTAAAAGCGTAATTTCTCTTATATTAGGTCAAGTAATGATGCTTTCACTTGCCCTAGAAAAGGTTAACGCACTAGCCACAAGAGGCTAAAAAAACCTAGTCTAAGGCTAAAGCAACTTGTTTAATTATGTGTTATTGTATAATTAATATTAACATATATCTTAATATACATATATTACAATAAATTAATATAATTAGAGGGAAATATTCATTTTCAAAACTCAACAATATTTTTGAAAGGATTTAATAAAAAGCCTTAAGTATCTCAATAAGTATTGAGCAAGCCTATGTTTCGTAAATTTAGATTTCATCAGGACTAGCATAGATAATAAAAATGCCTGCATATTACTGCAGTTTGAAAGAATAACTAGTTTGATTTCATAATATGGATGTTTTTATTCTTTAAATTATTTAACGTACTATTAATTAATTGATTCAATTAATATTGTACTTTACTTCAAGACCCTAATGTCTATATTCCATGTATTGTATTATTATTCCAAAGGGATTTGTCGCAGAATAAATAAAGAATTTATTATTATTATTTTTGTGATACAATAAATAGTCATGATGGAGCCAATATTAGTTTATTATTTTATCATGAAGTTATTACATTGACACTTGACGTATCTATATACAGATACCACCGACTTCTGTTTACAAAATTCTATCCACGGACCATCTAAATCCTAATCCGCCATATTACTCATAAAGTAATCCTCCCATCGACGCCTCGGTTTATCCTCCGACGTTTTGACCAGTGTTTAGCATTTATTACCTTTTTAGGGATACTTTCGTTACTAAGACCAACAACCTTTACAAGCTCTTATCAATCTTCGTAATACTTCAATTACCTATGCTGGCCTAAGGTAGAGATGATAAAATTATGAATTGGGGTAATGATACAACAGATATTTTTATTTTATTACTGATATGATAAATTTTGTTACTGATTATTAATAGATAAAATAATTATTTCTTTTAATGAATGTTTATAATTCAACAATTACCTTAAAAGCAATAAATACGTTTACTAATCACCATTATGAATTATCATTACTGATCACCATGGTTTATAACGAATTGCCTTAAGTTAAATTTATGTATCTTTTTTATTTCACGTGATATGATAATTATTTTTTTTAATATAATGCGATAATAAATAACGCTAAAACAAAATAACAGTGACCCAGATCCCTAATTATAACGGCGGAAGATGTTTAGTAATCCTCATGAATCGTAACGACACCTGCAACAGGTGTGCATATTAAGCAAGACTGAAATGACAAAAAATTATAGCGTCATTTAAGATTACAATTAATAGGCTGAGAAGTTGGTCAGTTGAGCGCAGGCGAGTAAAAAAATTCAAGGTTAATTGTAGTTATATATAAATATATGTTTTATGCTAATTAAAAAAGAAAACTGGTCAGTTAAACTAAAACGAACAGATGAACTCAGGCTAACAAATGAAGTCTTCATAGTTAATGAAGAATACAAAAAAAGTAGAGATAATATACATGGTGCGAGATAAAAGGTGATATTTGGTAAATTTTCAGCGTTATTTATAAATGTACATACATGGAACGTCATCATTATGGAATTACAGAAACTCTAGTAATAATTGTTTTAAATATTGTGGTGTATAAAAAAATACCGTTTTTTAAACAAATATTTGTATAGTATATATAATATAGTATCTTTCGAGACACCACACTCCCTGACAAGTTCGCGAGTACTTATGGATGAATTTGACGCAACAGCTTACTTCAGAACCTCATCAATATCCATTAATGGTCGCCCGGAGCTCTTCTTCCTTTCCAACGTCGTACCTCCACTGCTAAAGTTTTCGAACCAACGCCGCGCAGTGCGCTTGTCAAGGGCACCTTCCCCTTCATATTTAATAATTTCACGAGTTGCTTCAGCGGCTGTGAAATTTTTTTTCCAGTAATGTCTTAAAATTACGAGAATTAAGTGTTATTAAATATTAAAATACGAGAAAGGTGTTGGTAAATAATAAATAGCATTAAAATATTTACAGACTTTTGAACTCTGGAATTTGATAAAACGGTCCTTTTTTTTATTTACACCCTATTATATCAGCGGTTATATTTTTTAGAAAGTCATTTCTTTCTTGTATCCATATCTTTAAGGGGTGCATATCTAAAAGCATTTGAATAAATTAAAAAATATGCGCAAACGCTAAATTTTTAACATTATATACAATTAAATTAAATTTTATAAATTATATATCACTAAATTTATATAACAGAATAAACGATTTTTTTCTAATTTTCTGGAGTCTTACGACTTTCAAAAATAACCTTTCATAAATTGTTTCCTTCTACAATTTTTATAGAACATTTTTTTATCTAAAAAAGGAACAATTTTAGATTTTAATTATTTTTATTTTATTTGTTATATTGTATGATAAATAGAAAGTAAAATTATTTCGTTACAAAATTTTCAGAAATCTTATTAAAACCTACATTTTATTTTAATTTTGTGAAGTCACTTTTTAAGGTTGGTTTTTAATTTTTGAATACGTATTTAAGAAATCATAAAGAATATAGTATTTCATAACATGCCCCAAACAAATGAAATTTGTACGAAATTATGCATGCATCAAAATTATTTTTATGTGAGGAGAAGAAATGCGTAAAAATTTTGTTATCTTCGGGAAAAGGAACGATTCACCTATACGAAAACAGTCGATGAAATAAAACAAGAAAGTGCTAAATGTTTTTTCTTGAACTAAATTTTTCTTTTTTAAGTTACACATGATATTACAGATATTTTTATTTTATTACTGATATGATAAATTTTGTTACTGATTATAAATAGATAAAATAATTATTTCTTTTAGTGAGTGTTTATAATTCAACAATTACCTTAAAAGCAATAAATACGTTTACTAATCCATTATGAACTATCATTACTGATCACCATGGTTTATAACGAATTGCCTTAAGTTAAATTTATGTATCTTTTTTATTTCACGAAATATTTCTTACGATCTTATTTTCTGATAATATAAAAAAAAAACTAGTAATGTCGATTTGGTTACATTTGACAGAACATACGAGCTTATACTGAAGAATATATCTTCCTATATTATAGGTAATATATAAAAATATATTAATTTTTTTTTATAAAATTTAATATAAACATATTCATATAAGGATAATAAACATTTTAGCCGTTACAACTTGGAAATGCAAGATAAAACTGGATAATAAATTCAAATAAAAAAAATAAAAGGAAAAAAGAAAACCACACACGCTACACTGTTCATTATAAATGTTAATTCTCTTTTATTCGTTGCGCCCTAAAAAAAAACAACAAGAAAATAGGTCAGTTTATGATCTATATAAAATTTAAATTGAATTTTAAAATTTTCCTTGAACTAGATAAGTTAACAAGTCGGAACGATATATTAAAATAAAACTATAGAAAGAAAAGGTATGAATATACTTGCAACAGTAATTTCGATTTAGTAGGAAAAGACTACTACAGGAAAATAATAGCTTTGCATTTAAAAAGATTTTGTAATAATATATAACTTAATTTATGAAATTATCTTATGGTTAATATTCTAATAACAGCGAAATGGTGAAACATAAACGTATTTAAATGTTTATAAAGAAAAAAAGAAAATGCTAACCGAATAATTATTAAACATCTATTAATCATAAATTCAAAATTCAGGTGACGAATTTAACATCTTAAATGTCGTGTCTAATTAAAGAAGGCAACTATAAAAAATAAAATAAAATAATTAGACTTAATAAAAAATTTCATTTAACTAGCTAAAAATACCAATAATTTCAATTGTCTCATTTTATCAAATAAAATTGTATGTATTTTATTGGATATATTATTATGTATAGAGCAAGTTTAGTTATTTTGCTCTATAATAATTATATAATATATGATAACATTTAAAGAAATCAATAAGGCACAAGACAATTTTTCAGATACTCAAATGTAATAATAATTTAGTTTACAAAATATAACCGAACTAAATGTACTCGGAGCTGTTGAAATGTATGCATATACATATATATTAATATATATACATAACGCTTTTGCAAGTAAATTTTACTGCTATTGTTTCATAAACATCCATTCAACAACCTCAAGTTTACTTACCTTTACTGCTCAACTCACCAGTAGAAGGGCATTGTTAAGTTTTTCGAAATAACACTCTCAACTTACCTAAAAATAAAAAATAAAATTAATTAATAGTAGTAATAATAGAATAAAAACATGAAAATGAATTAAAGTGTTTAATTAATTTACAAAAGGAAATTATACATACAAAATCGATTGGTATATTCTTAACTTAAATTAATAACTTCGAAGAAATTCGTTAATGTAATGGAAGTAAATAAATTAATTAGCGAATTAAAATACAAATGCAAATGAAAATGTTTATGTAATGTCGGGAATATTTAAATACATTTTTAATTGTAAGCCCCATTGATTAGTAAATACGAGTATAAAATGAGCAAAAACAATATATAAGTTTCATAATTAACCATAAAAAAATATAAAATTACTTAGTTATTAAAATGACAATAATAATAAGAACCATTTATAAACATAAAAAAAAGTAAAATACTTAAGTATTAAAAATTTATCAATAAAAATATTTAATATTCATTATAAAAATAAAAAAACAAATCCGCTTTTACTAATTCATTATGAACATAAAGCTGTATAATATAAAATTAAAAGATTATTACATATATCTATATTGTAGTACTCTATATTATATCAATGTAATGGCATACCTATGCTATGCATATGTATAAAAATTATTATGTATAAAGAGTTTGTATGTACCAACACATTAATCACCGTAACTGATTAGAAAAATTCTTTTTGTGCAAGATAAAATGTCAGTCATTATCAAGATATATCAATAATAATAATATATCAGTAAATAAAATATTAACAATTAACTTAAATTGAATCAACTTAAATTAAATCAAGCACACCACTTTTTTACGGTAATATAATTTTTTTGTTCATCACTATTCTTAGTTTAAACTTATTGAAAATTATTTTCTACTTTTTATTTTTTTTTCTAACTTTTTTATTTTTTTTTTAATTATTATTAGTTATCGAATTTTTAGTTCGGCTAGCTACAGAACCGTATTTTTTAAAATTTCTATAACTAATATGAATTTTCAACTTTTTAATTTGGCTAAACATACGAAACTCCCCAGTTGATTCTGCCAGTAGTCATATGGTTGTCTCAAATACTAAGCCATGTATGCCTTAGTAACGGCTTAGACGGGTTAGAACTAGACACAAGACACCATCGGGTCTACGGACATGAAAAAAAGTCAATCCTGAAGATCCAGGTCAGGATAATAAGACAAACTTATTAAATACGTATTATAATCGGTCCTTGAGACATTTGCTAAATATCAATTTAATTAGATATGTTTAAGTATAGATAATACGAACATGGAGGAGAAGCCAATAAAATAGATTTAAACATACATATAATCATCGATTATTTATAATTAATGATTTAATGAAAACATATTCAAAAGGACAAAGTGAAAAGAAATGAAAAGCAATTTAGTGAGTGGAAAACGTAGTTTCCCAATTTGCGTAATGTGATCACCCAATCTCTCTCTCTCTTCCCCTTTCAAGCAGCTCAAACAAGAAACGCCCTTCTTAAGATTAGGGGATTTTCTCTTAAATATCATTAAAGGGAGGGAGAAAATGATATATCCTAAATCCAGATTAATATTCGCAAAAGCCTCATTATCTACAATTTAATAATTGTATATTAATTTAATAATTAATTATAAAATTTACCAAAGGAGCTGAATTGCTATCCTGGGTTTAAATCTGGCTGCAGAGAATAAATTATTAAATCTGTTAAAAGCCACAGATGGATGGACCTTCCGGGATCTTCAAACTCTTCAGGGGCTCACCCAACTTTTATGGTACCCTTACTCGTGGAAAAAATCTGGGGGGTTGGACGTGATCGCGGATAACTCACCTCTCAGAACAACCGATATCTTAGGAAACTGTATAGTTCTGCCATATACTTAACCAAAAACCTATCCTGGATTGTAGAGGTACAGATTTTTTTTCTTTTATTATATAATTCACTAATAAATAAATAAAAATTCTTTACTAACCACACATAAAGCAACTCTGCACTTAAAATTTAAAAATTAAATATAGAAATGATAAACTTCAATAAATAAATAATTTTATTAGCTTCAGTGATTCCTTATAAATATTATAATGTACATATTTTAAAGTTAAATAGAATTTTAAATTCTATTAAACCTTAGAAGAATCGTAACATCCAATTATCCTCTGAAAATCGCTAAAATATTCATATAAACGCCTAATTTTCAAAAAATAAAAACAATCTACAATCAAAACCTTTGAAACTATCCCTGGCAGATCTGTTATATATCAAATTGTCTTGTTGGTCTTGAGTATAGGTGGTCAGGCATCAGGGCTTATACTGATATCTGATAATAAATGACAAGTAAAGACATGAAATTCAGCTCATTCTAAATCAAATGAATAAAAATATTCATAAAACCGGATACAGCACATCATTCAAAGACATCTGATCACAAACATTAATGAATTAATACGTGATTTTTTGGTACTTGTGTATTAGCAGATCGCTATGGAATATTATCCGCCATTGTTTATAAACTCACCATGAAATTAAAATATTAATACAACATACCTAACTTTTCATAATGATGAAAATTGAAATATACAAAATGCAATAGTAAAAATCTGGTTCCAGACCCTTCCGTTTTCTTATTAAATGCTTTCCCTAAACTTTCGAACAAAAAATTATCATTTCATCTTCTTTTCAAAATCCATCTGATGGCCTTTTTCACATAATTTGATCTTGGAAATTATAAGACTAAGCTTCTTCGGGCACTTGGTAAGAATGGATCAAGGGAGACTTAACAGAAAATATTTGACAAAATCCGTGAATACAAGAGCGTAGGAGGGAATGTAAAACAAATAAGAGAAGAAACCGAAGTCAGAATAACAGACAAAGACTGTATGGATAGAGGCCAATGCGGAAAGAAATCAATGTTCTTGTGAAAAGAAAAACGGATGGGTACTGCGTGGTCGGAAGAGAGGAAGCAAAGGCACGCAGAAATGATGAGAAAAGGAAAGTAATGATATTCGCCGTTTCGTGAAAAAAAAAGAAAAGAAAAAGAAATTTAAACAGACAATAAACGAAATTAACAAGACAAAATCTCTTAAAATAAAAACAGAATTATTTTAATAACTCACGCACAAAAAACTCAAATGAGACGAGTGATAAGAAGAGGTTACACGAAATAAGGAGCTGGGTTCCTTGGCGACCGGTTATATCACAAGTACTGATTTTTTATTATATATTAATTAGTTCTAATGCTTAATTAAATTATTATTATTTTTAGTATTGAGTTACCCCAGAAGTAGCCCTGCGACCGTGCCCCGGCCTTCCCTCCATGACGAAGACTTGAGATCTCCTCAATGACTAAGCTGGGACTCACCCCGAACCGTGTTGGAGAGGCACGGAGTTCTTTTTTTAAAAGCGTTGCCGGCAGACTGCAAGTCCTCACTTGGAGGGATGTATTTTAATTCTGGCCTCAATGGGGTCGAAAGGGACTTGGCAGCGGGAGCGAATATCAAACCACTCAGTCATATTGGCCCTCTCTATACCGAATCCTCTATTTATAGTCGCTCTCAAGTCAGGGTAGCTCTTATAGAACTATAACAATAGCTGTAATATAGTATAGGTATAATATATAGCAATACATCTACAGCCCCGGTGAATTAATGGGTAAGTTGAAATTTGTCAAGAGAGAGTTGTTGAGGGAAGCGAAATTATGTCATTCGTGTAGTTATTAGCTTGAAATGGAGTTATATTATAAACAATAACTCTTTTTTCGGCTTGAAGAAAAGGAATAATTTATTCTTTCCTCTGCTTTATTACTTCCTATTCCATTTTATTGTTTCATGCCCAGAGACATCTTTTTATATATTAATGTGAATAACTCTGGGGTTGAGGGCCTGTCGCATTTAATTTTCAATATTTTATTTTTCAAAAAAAAAAATATTGTTTAACGTATTTCGCGAGATCAGGTGGAAACAGAAGAATGCGAATATTATTGCAGTCCCCGGAAGACTATTTAAGTCAAATGTTAGTTACTATATTTAAATTATTTTTTATTTTGAAGAGAAAAGATTTGTAGTGGCCCGAGATTCGAACCCGGGTCTTCCACATCTCTAGCGCGGTGCCCTAACCATCTGAGCTACCAGCCTTGTAACCAGATCAGACAAATCCATTCTCTTCACCGATCCTATATCCCCGTGTCCTCGCAATTTTCGCACTGTATAAACGGGGAAGAATGTTTATGAACATTACTTTAATTAGGATCTCGTTGACTTACATAAATTTATATTTATAATTTATTTGTGTTAATAATTTATATCAATATTTTTCAGCATGACAGTTCATCAAGGTGTAGAACCAGCATCTTTTCTGCAAGGTATCAAAATGACAACCTGGCCACAACTGATTTCTTCCCTGTCTGTACTTTCTTGAAGGGAGCCTCCTCATCTTCAGAGTCTGGTAGATTTAAGCCCAGCATGATCACTGCCTGTAAACTTCCTAATACACCAATCTCCTGTCCTAGTAGCACTACATCCTGCACGCTGTACACAATTAAATAGTCACTGCACAGCCTTTCTAGATAGCTAGTCAATTTCCTACTCTTATCAGAGCAACGCTGTCGTCTGTTGAGGTTTCTAAGTGATAAGAATGGACCTCAGACCTAATTACGACCTCAGTAGCTTAAGGCGGAATCTAAATAAGATTAGTAATATATGATAGATGTCTTTAAAAAGGTCCTTTACAAAAAATTATCGCATTTCAACACTTCGAGAAAAAACCAATAGAATACACTGTTGCCATAGTAACCACACGCATCTCTTCCCGATTAGTCCCGGAATTTAACTTTTAATTTCTATCAACTATGTAAAAAAAAAATAATACAATCTTATCGAGGAGGGAATGTAACGGGTCAATTTTAGTTAAAACTCTATTTTACTCCACATAAAATTTTCATACCGGGGGCTAAATATGAAAATCGTTTCTTAAGGAGTACACTTCAAAACAGCACCTAGACATAGTACATAGATGGCAGAGAGTGTACAGTTTCTAATCCAACTCCAAGGAAGTGATTAATTGTACTTACTTTAAAGAGGCTGAATGAGCCACTGGATGGTCTATAGGTCTCATAGCGTGCTACAACTCATCATGGACTATAATACAATTACAAATTTTAATATTGAGACACCTATTTTTCTTTCTCTTTTTCGACCTATTGTGCAATAATTACGATAAGGAAGTATTTATAACAATGTTGTTTGCTGTATCTAAAATTACAACTAACACTATCACTCGGCGACGACCAGTGGCGACCCCAGAGATAACTGCTGGACGAGCAGCGGGATGACGGTACAAGTTCAAGGCTTCTGAGATTAGCTAATTAATTAACGAGAAATATCTTAATGTTTAAACTTTGAGATGGAATCGAATAATCGATGCTAGTTTTTAATTATCTAGTAGAGTTTGATCCGAAACTCTTTTCTTAGATGTTATATCACGCATTTTTGTTATTGTTTCATAAAGAAAAAATAAGTTATTTATATCCACATCTGCTCAACTATTAAAATGTAATGGCAAGTTGATAAAAATATACACTATTTATAAAAATGAGTAATAAATGAGTAATAACATTACGCTGAAAAGAAAAGGAAATAGTGGCACCATTATTTTTTTTTTAATTGCTAAAAAATATTTTTGGCACATATTTTCTATAAATGTTTTCAATTGTTTTATATAAATATGATTAATTTTTCGTAGTTGTAGTTACACGATATTAAATATTCAGATTATAATTTGCATTGATTCTATGTATCGATTGATAAGGACCTGAGAGAGGGTTCCATTTGTTAGCAAAAATAAGTAGTCAGGTTGTAAAATTTAATTAAGGCTGGTGTTTATAGAGGCTGGGTGAGCCCGAGAAGGTTTTGTAATGCCAACAGGATGTTAATATATTAAAGAATTGATACAGCATTGCAACGCAGCACTCTACATACTGAGCTATCTCGTTCCCAAGTTTAACAAAAAATGAAGGTATTTATTAGGATTTATTATAACGTTTTAAATTTAAAATTAATTTTTACAAAATTATTGAATTGGCCATTGTAACCCTAGACTTCTCAACCCCTAACGCAAAAGAATATTAGTCGAAATCTGAGACGATATGGAATATTTTCCAATTAAAAATTGCTAAAGTATAATTGATTTAGTTTTTGATGCTAAATTTTTACAACCATATACATTTTTTCAAGGACATTACTTGAAATTAAATTATTTATATATCTAAATAAAAAAAGTATTTCACATCATAGCGTAAGCTATAAACAATTATAAATAAATGGACTCTTCATGCGTGTAGAAGCTTCAAGTATTTCTCTTTGGACCGGTTTCAAATATTCTATCCAAACATAAAAGCGTAATATGACGTGGCAGCATTAATCATGTTATTCAGTTCTCAGAAAATTAAAAATAAACAAACAACTAACATGTTTATGTTGGTTAGCGAAGCCTTGAAATTTAAATTGTATTGAAGCCTAAAACCAATTATTTAAAACAACACAATCGCGATATTTTTAATTTATTGTTTTAAAAAATAATTATCGAAAATAAATTTCCGATAATATTTACTTAAGAACATGCTAAAAAAATATAATAATAATTTTATTTAGTAAAATTGTTATTATATTTTTTGTAACATTTTTATATAAAATATTTTCATTTCAAGAAACGTTTTGAGGCGGTTTAAAATTTCAGTTTAGAATTCTAAAAAGTTTAAATTCCCTATGGTCCATTGTGCAGTGAATAATAACTTTTTATTAATATTTGATAAATTAAATAACCTTGATAACCTTTTCCTGATAATAATTTTTTTTTAGGTTGATAATTAAAGTAAACAAGCCACAATTTTCAAGACATTATGATTAAATTAGTAATAGGACATTAAAAACAATTAAATATTAATTCGAAATAATAAATTCATGTAGTTTCAGTAAATGAGGGAGGAGGGTAGGCCAGAATGTAGGGCTTAGAGATGCTGTGCTGAAGGCCATGAATTCAAATACGGGCGTGACAGATAAATGCAGTCAAGAAAACACCAAATAAGTCAAGACTTATTTATATTTGTGCCGACGTATCGACCTACTTTGTAGGCCATCTTCAGGGCTAGGAGAAAAAAAAAAATATATAAAAAACATTACAATACCAAGAATATAATAACATATACAGTGAAGAAAAGTAAAATAGTGACAGATATATAATTAAGGATAAAGAATATAAAATTACAGAATAAATGTACAGAAGGGTGATAATGTAAATATAATACAAAGAGGAAGAAAAATGAGAAGGTAAACGGAAAGATACAAAATGAAAAAGATTAAAATATAAAAAGGTGATATATAAAGTTAAGGAAAATCTAGTTTAATTAGAGATAAAATATAAAATGTATGATAATAGACTCCTAGAGGTTACATAAGTAAAATGTATGAAAAATGATGCCAATTCCTCTCTAACAGAAATAATAATTTATATAGTATTTCTAGCTGATGATGACGTAAGAAAAATAAGCAAAAAATTAGGAAGTTTCGAGAGCTGTGCAAGGAACTGAAACAATCATGTAGAAATAAAAGTATTACCAATAGTAGTTGCTACCAGGGACCTAATTCCAGAGGAAACAATTGATTCATTGAACATAATAAGGGAGTTTTAGAAAAACTGACAAATGAGCCTAAGCTTGTCAAGAAAGGAGAAAATAGTAACGATAAATGGCTGAATGAACCCGAAGGTATGATGCCGATAACACTAATAAACCTCCTGTGGATTATCTCCCAAACTCAAATCGGTTGCGCATGTTGTTGCTTTGAGTTGTGTTACAAGTTTTAATTGCTTATTCGTATCTTTTTAAACATTTTCCAAAAATAAAAGCTATCATGAGTTTTAGTTTAAAACTCAAAAGCTTTAATTTTATTCTTTTAAAAGCTATCATAGCCCTGAAGATGGCCTATAAGGTAGGTCGAAACGTTGGCACTTATTAAATATAAGTCTTGTACTTATTTGGTGTTTTTTTTTTTTTTTTTTTACTGCACCCCCCAACTATCTCCGTTCTCCATTGTATCATCCAGTCAACTATTTTCCTCTTATATCATGAGTTGTAGTATGGAAATAAGAATGTAATTACGAGTAATGAGTGGATTTCAGTTATCATTTCATCTCGATTTAAAAGTTTCACAATTTCGAAGTACAGATGAAATGTGCTGGTAGAAATGTTCATTTTTAGCTGCAATGATTACCGAAGAATACAAAGTTCTCATAATTAAATTATCTTTTCGACAATGAAGCTCATGATGACTTGTATTTTTGGAAAACATTAAAAGGGGAACGAATGAAAATTTAAAACTTGTTGTAAATGTAAAACTCCTTAAGGATCATCTTAAAGCAATCCATCCAACTGCGTTTCGGTCAACCTTCATACGTTTACAAGTATGGTCAGCGCTTACTAAGTTTTTAGGAATCGGTTCATTACTAAGCCTACCTTAATCTTCGCGGTAACTTATTAATATTCAGATACTTCAAACCGCAAATTTATTAATAAATTTAAATTTATTTTTGTAGAGTCAAATATAAAAAGAAGGAAGTTGCTGAATCGCAGACCACTCTGAAAGAGCAGGAAGCCCAGTTAGTTCAAGTGACCTTGAATCTCAATCCGTCCAGGAGCAAGTTCGGTCCGGTTACCATCTCTACCCTAATAGGCCGGCAAGCTAAGTAATAAATAAAAAAGAATATATATTATATATGTTATAATATTATATAAGTGTTATTAAGATAATGAATAACTTCCAGAGGTGATGGGTTACAACAGGCAACTCTGACGGTACGAGTTTCCTACATAAAAGAGAAAGGGAGAGATGTAAATAACAGTTGAGCGTTGGAATCTACACATATTATTTAGAATAAGTTAAAATTATAGTTTTAGTTAATAACTATTTTAGTCAGTTGTTCTTTGTTTATTTGACGATACTTGCTGCTATGGCTAATCGGACGATGCACCAGTGGGACCTCTAAACTTAGCCTATCCAGGTTTAATTAGGATAGTGATTTTTAACGAGTATCTGACATCGTGCAGGCTCGGGATACCCGTTCAATGTCTCTTCCGAAGGACGGCGCAACCAAGGGGGCTACGAACCCGCGATCATGGGTTTAGTCGGTTGTTATGGTAACCACTAGACCACAAGTGGAGCAGCCCTTATAAGCTGTCGTCTAGCAATAGAGAAGAGCGTGAGCTCAAAAGAAACATTAATACTTTTTAAGATATGCACTCATTGAGTTGGATTTGGATCTGAGCTGGTAGGATGTTTCCTACAGTTGGTGTCATGCTCCATTTTGAGGTGAAAATATGCGTTTTTAGTTCATTTCCTTTGCTGTTATTCTCTTTATGTCTCGAAGATCCTTAAATAGCCGAAATATTAACAGGTGCTTTGTTTCAGCAGACTGGGAAGCGCCTGAGGAGTAGACAGAAACATAGGTTGGATAGCGTTAAGAGGGGCCAGACCGATTTGGGTTTGGTTAGTGATGCTGGGACGGATCAGAGATTGGTGGTATCGGCATCAAGCCTTCGGGTTTGCTAAGCCTTATATATATATATATATATATATATATATATATATATATATATATATATATATATATATATATATATTATAAAACTAAGTCCTCCGCCGCGTTTGTTCGCGGTAAACTCAATAATTGGAGTGATAGACTCCAACCACTGCAAGGATTTTCATGCGGTTTTCACCAATAGATAGAGCGATTCACAAAGAAGGTATGTAATTTGTAAGAAGGTATATAATTTAGGTATATAATTTGTCGAGGTTTTGTTTAAATGGGTTGGAATATCGATGGGTGTCACCGAAGACGCTGCCTGATCCCGTACAATTATATAACGTGCAAGATAATAAATTCGTACATAATAAGATATTTGGCTTTGTTTTTATTTTTATAATTTCTATATAATAAAGTACATTAGCTGAGATGGGAAGAAAGAAAATCAAGACTCCCAAAGAAGCCTAAACAATGATATTCACTTGGTCCTTAGTGGCCGGTACGTGATAAAAAAAATACATTATACAGACATATTATGTAGGCATAATATGCCTTATTACCCTAGCAAAGCAGGGGTGGGTCGCTAATTATTAATATTTTATTGAACGTATTGCAGTGAAGTTGCTATTATTAATTAATGAGTCAGGCTTTTATGTCCTGATGTGAATTATATAAACACTGCCTGGTTATTTTAGATAATTAAGCCTTTATTTTTTCCAACTGCATTGTAAGAAATAAAGTGCAATTTTAATGAACTTCATATCAAAACCCAAAACATTGTGATTTATCAATATATTTTTCCTGACTCGGATCCCATAATACAAGATCTATAAACTTATTTCAGAAACGGGCTTACCTCATATGACACTATTTATATATTTCTTTATTTAATTTTTTTACATTTTCTTTACTGGTTACTGCTTAATTAGTAGAAATAAAATTAAAATTCAGTATATGTAGAAAAAAAAACGAAAGAAGTATGCAAGTAAAACAATATCACAGATGAAGTATGCGACCTTCACGCTCAACCAAGCGTTGATAATGATAAAACAAAGAAATAATTTAAAATCAAAACAAGGCGCAATAGTTACGAAGCAGTGTACAGCCAGTAAAGGCTCCTTGGGATTTTATTGCGGCGGGAAAAACTATTTTAATTACTGATTTTTATTACAGGCGTTTTCTGCATAATGAGGGGCAAATTAAGGTCACAAAGCTATGTGCTGCAAAGCTGCTGATAATAAAAAAAATTATTACCTGTTTTGGTGCCGACAAAATCTATTTATAAATAAGAAAAATAAAAATATTAGTAACTTTATAGGCAATTTAAAGTTGCAATACATTTTTTCAACCACTCAAAACTTTGTATAATAAAAATGATTAAATGAGAAAAGAAAAATAGTGATATTCGGGTGGTCTTAAAAGGCCGTTTTGTAAAAAACAAAAAATAATGAAAAATGAGCAACAGAGTATAGACAATAATAAGTATATCTTATTATTTATTTATATATTTTTTATATTGCATACGAAAATTTTTAATTATTAAATGAAAGTAATCACTAGAACTTTTTTTTCCCCTTGAATCTGCCATCAAGAACCACGCGAATATCACTTAAATCTTCTTCACACTCTCCGCCTTCCTTCTACTCCAATACCCTCTCATCTTCCTGGACTGTTCCTCTTGCGCCTCCTTAGTTCATTTTCTCCCTCGCCCCTCCTTCTTTCCTGCAAGAGCCCCAACTTCTTTTAGTTTATTCCCGGAAAGCTCCCTATCCAAGCAGTCCTTATCCTTGATTTTTAGCCTATCCAGCTCCTCTTTTATTTGTTTCACATATCCACCTATACCCTTAAAGCCAAATACTTTTTTGTTCAGCCTCTTATTGTTCATTCTGAGCATGTAGCCGTAGCACCTCAGTATCCTGATGACTGTTTCTAGATCTTCCAAATTTTTGTATATTTCTTCGTTGGATTTTCGCCACTAGAAATTTATTATTTTCACTGGTTTCATCTCCATACTTCCACATTATTACATTGTTTTTATATTTCTACATTTTAACGTATTTTCGTGTTTCTGTTTCTGCATCAACGATTATGCAGATTTTGTTGGTGTTATATTACAGAAACGATGCTTATCCGCCATGTTTACCTTGTTTAAGGGTACCCACTTAATAAAATCTGGGTTATCCCGGTGTAAATATGAGTAGGGACATTGAATCAGGCACTACCGACCTTAATCTTAGTTTGAACTATTGCAAGCCTACGGTATTGATAGGTGTTGAAAATAATGTTTTCACGAAAAGAAATAATACGCTGTTAATTTTTTTTTTTTTTTTTTTGGAGTGGTGTGACTCTAGTGGGTAAAGCGCTGTTGCTGAGCTTTAAGTCACTATTCGAATCTTGTTGTGATATAAATTTATTAATCTGTAACCAGCCATAAAAGGATTCTGTTAGTTCCCTTAATTAGGGAAAAACCAGGAGATTGAGTGTGATTCCGGCCATTCTCCTCCAGACATTGGCTTAGAAACTGATTATTTTCTGCCAAGTATTGGGTCTATATATATACCCTTCATGATTAGTAGTGGTACAGGTTTTTTTTTTTTATTTCTATTTAAAGAGAAGTAAGTAAGTCTCTTCTAACATCGCTGCTTCTAATAAAGAAGCGATGAGCAATGAACATACAAATAGAAGTTGAGACTCAGGTGGCGCAGGTGTTAGCATAACATCCTATCATGGCCAAGACTGTGGGTTCGAAGCCCGGTAGGAGGCTCAAGGATTTTTTAAAAGGGAGTAATAAGTCCTTAGTTATGCCATCCTTTGGAAGGGACTAAAATGGATCTCCTGAGCGTTAGTCACATACTCGTTAAAGATCCCTATCATAATTACATCTAGAAAGGCAACACTCAGGACTCCCATTATAGTATCGCCTTTAGCAATATGAAGTGATGTTAAATAAAACAACATCCACATGGAAGTATACTCAAATAGCCTTCTACGAAACTAATATAGGAAACCCTACAAGGAATCCATGTTGATAGGCTCTTCGTTCCATTTTCTAGTAATGCGTTATCACTAATCCATTTCCTCCTTAGTGCCCATGACCTCCCATAAGATCCAGAGGTGGAAGACTACCTTGTTTACGACAAGAGATATAGACGAGAACCATCGCGCTAGCTAAGTGGCCCTCCCGATACCCCCTGCCAAGTGACCCAGATCTCGAGAAACGAGGATATAATGGTCCGAGCCCGAAGCCTTGATGGTCCCCAGCAGATTGGGCAGTGGGGAAGTGGAAACAACACAAGGCTACTCCACGGCGACGGATAAACAGATTTATTTTAGGCGGAAAATATTATCCCTAGTCAAATTAATAGCGGTGAAATTTATGGCTCACGAACTGGTTGGAAACCTTCTACACGTCAAGGTTTTTCACACAAGGGAAGGAAATTATTCGAAAGGCATTAGAACATAACTTCAAGTCGAATTATTTTTTCTTTAATGTACGGAGGAGAACTATAAATAACATAGATATATAAATAATATATGTATGTTATTTATAGTTCTTAGTCAAAAAATGAAATATATAATATCTTCTTCTCTTCGCTCCGATACCCTTACCATCTTCAAATTCCACTTATTTAATCACTAAACGTGCATTCATTTCTCAGATAAGTAAGCTGATGTACAGGTTTGCAATAAATAGACCAATAAATTCTTTAGATACAATATTGCTATTAATATCTTTTTTATACCTGTACCACTATAACCCATAAAAAGGCTATTAGCGGTCTATGAAAAAAATAAAACCTGTACCTCTAAAACCCATAAAGGAGTTTAGTACGTGATAGATATATTACTATTATGAGAACAACGGTTGTGCATGAAGGTGATACGTCCGAGATCACGCTCAATTGCCATGTGGCCCTCTAATTTTGGGTACCCACTTTATAGAGGATAGGTGAGCACAAGGAGGGATTGAAGAGTCAGTCTCAGCCGGATTTGAACCCGGGACCCTGTCGATTTTAATATATATAGTTAACTATAAAAATTTTTGAAAAGATTTATAAAATCAATCAATCAGTTTACTAAATAGTTAAAAATATAGCAAATAGAGACATTTTTTCCCAGAACAATAGGTATGTGACTTTCACATAATTAAAACTAATTATTTTTTAAAGTATATTATTCCAAGAATTTGTCAATACATATTCTTATTAATCAATTTTATTTGTCAATGCATATGTTATTTTTTTTTACTTATATTCATTTCATAAAATATTATTCTACATTATCCCGTAATCTCGATCACTAAAACCCAAGTTGGAACTTAGTACCTGGTTGAGATAGTACTGATTCTAAGCGAAAGGTTGGGCAAGGTAGTGATTGGACCGAGACAATGCTCAATACCTAGATTCTTCCCCAATGTATGATACCAACTTTATAAAGACTGTGTGAACCTTAAAAGGGTCGGCAGATCCCATTGGTGGCTTATAACAGACTAAATGGTTTATCAGCCGCAGCCAATTTTGAGCTAGTTACTTTTATAATCGCAACGCTCTACACACTGAGCATTCTCGCTCCCTATTTAGTGTATAAATCTATAAAAACTATCACAATAAAACCGATTTTAATACTGTAGAGGACAACCTATTGCTGACCTATTCATGAAGGCGGATAACGATTCAGTAGTCCTTGCCCGCTTAAAGGTTTTCGCCCCAGCGAAGGATTTCGGTTTTATTATAAGACTGGAAGCTACTAGGTCGACTATATTTAGCCACTTTTACTCCTAACCTCGGTTCGGTTATCAGGGAGGGTTGGGAAGATCATTTGGTTAAGAAGGATATTTGGAAGAACAGCGGTAAGTATTTTTGTTAAGGAAGATTATTCAGAATTGAGTTAGGAAAGTATTCAAATTTTGGATAAGATATAGTATGATCTTTACATCTGCAGACCCGGTCAAATACCATAATGGTATTTACCAAAGTAATCATGTAATATTAGTAGTCTTTGGCTTGAAATGGAGTTGCAATATAAGCAATTACTCCGTTCCAAGCCAAGGCCTGACTAAGCACCTTACGGACTACGAGAATCACACGATTCCGCTTCCCTCAGTACAATAAATTCATTTTGGACATGATTCGACCTAACCAATTATTCCCCGGGACAGCAAAGACATTCTGATTGAGACCCACCAAGGTCTCCAGATCCCACAGATTCGATTGACAGAATACATAATTCATTTGTCACCCCCACCCAACCCTAGAGACAAAGATCTTTAAACCAGTAACAGAGCCCCCTACCAGCGTTGCCGTAAAAAATATACGTAATGACTTAGTTAAGCAAATAAATAAACTTATTTATCTCGCTTTATTAAAGGCTTATTCCATCTATTAATTTTTCTTCTATTCTTAGTGTATCAGATTCTAAAGAGATTCAGTTCTCATTATCATAAACATTGTTTTAGTATTTACTAGACAGTTATCAGACCACTTTGGACATACGGAGTTGAGCTTTGGGGCTCTACTAAACCATCCAATTCATCTCGTATCCAATCCTTACAATCCAAAATCCTTCGCAAAATCCTCAATGCTCCTTATTATGTCACAAACAAACTCATCCATCAGGATCTTAATATCCCATATGTTGCTGATTTGGCCCAAACTGGATACCTATCCTTCCATGACAAGCTCCATACACACTTGAATCCGCTAGTCTCTCAACTTGCTTCCCATACTATTCCTGATAACCCTCCGAGGCGTCTGAAAAGAAGATGGCCTAGAGACCATCTACTACACAACTTTATTGGAGTGCTACCGATGGGTAGTTTCTCCACAAGTTTTTTTAAATCCAAAAGTATTTACTAGATAATTACTACTCAGATTAGGGGCGTAAACTATTTTCACCTTGATCTTTGATTAAATCCTATCCATAACTAAATATTTTTAACAATATTTACCGCAATGTATGTTTCAAATGGAATATTTCCGCAAATATCTTTTAAAAATAAAACTGTAAAAAATATATTTAAAAAAAAACTGAACCACTACAACCCGTGAAGGCTCTGGGACTCAGTATATTTCAGAGACTGTCCTGTTTCTTCGACAACGGTTGACCCAAATCACGCTTAACCACCAGATTTTTCCCCTAATTTTGGGTACCCACTTTATAGTTTGTAGGTGAGCCCCAGGAGGGTCCTAGATCCTATCTGATACATTTCCGGCTACTAACAGATCAAATAAAAGTCTTGCCAGCAGCGGGATTTGATCCAGGATTTTTGGCATGGCAACTCAGTGCTCTACCACTGAGCCACTCCGCTCGCTAAATATATACACATACATAAATGTTTAAATAAATCAGAAAAAACACTATAAATACTAAATTGAATAAAAAAAATAAAATCATTAATTTCGTTTAATTTTTACTGAAATAATTTTGTATCAGTTTATAAATTAAAAAAAAGAAACTAAAATAAAAAAAAATAATTAAAAAAAAAGTTTAGTCAAAAAGAACCTTAAAAAGTATAGTAATAAAAATTTATTTGAAAATAAAATTTCCTTAAGATATTATTTTTTTTTCACATGAAAATTTTAACATTTTCAAAAATATTATTCAAGATATTAAAAGATAATTTTCTTTATAGATGTTTAGTTAATTATTTACTTACTTTAATCCCTCTCTGTATAAGAAATAGTTTAATTCGGAATCAGGTACTTACCTATAACAAAAAAATAATACAGATTAGCTTATATTTTTTATGTTTATAGACTATTAATAGTAATAAAAATAAATAATTTTTGTAAGAAATAAACTAGAAGCGGTCGTTGATCTCAAGTGTTAACACGAATGAGAAGAGAGCTTCTAAAAATAGACGGCCAACACTTGTTCCATTTCTCTCCTACTAAACAGTTTATTGTAACATATATTTTGGCCACGAAATATAGAGGCAGAAGGATGTAGGGACGTATATTAACATAACTTTTGTCTTACATTGCAATATTTTTGAATATCGTATATTTATTTTTTGGGCACAGGAAGCTTAAAAAATATAAAAACTAAGCAAAGTATCGAAAGCATTATGATACATCTTCAATATCGAATAGTGGTGAGGTAATAAATTAATAATATAATTGTATATTTAAAAAAAGGTCAGTGGGGGGGTCAATAAAATTATAATTATTTATCGTGTCTAACTTCTAGCCCATCATCAGGACAATTCAGTATCCAAGACAGTTATACAATAGTTAATAAACAGAAGTGTTTTAAATGGAAAAAGAGACGGTTCTGTTAAAGGTCAACTGTTGTGCAAAGAGGCGAAGACGCTCAGCCGCCAAGTTATTTTTACCCAATTAAGGATAACCACTTGACAGAGGCTGGATGAGTCCTAGGTGGGTCTGCTCTGCGGTTAGGGTCTTTAACCCAGGACCTTCAGCAAAAGAGCTCAGCACTCAATATACTGAGCTACCCAATTCCCTTAAAAAATAAATTAAAACTGGCAAAGGAATATTTTAGGAGTATGTAAATCTCCAGAAACGAGCCAATTGAACATATTTTATTTATTTTTATTAATATTATAAAATGTTTTATTTATTTTTCTCAACTACAGACCTATGTCGGTTAAAACATTAAATTATTAATCTGTAGCCTGTCTCGAATCTGCTCCCAACGAAGGCACAGTAATTTATTTGTTTTTTTTAATACACGTTCAAGCCACTGAAAACTAAATAATTTTCAACTGCATTTTCTTTCATTCTATAAATATATATCATTCTATATATATTCTGTGTTTTTGTATTCTTTCCTGCGTCCAAATTACGCCCATTTTTTTATTTGATCTTTCTTGAAAACTCGAATCATTCTGAAGTTACTTCCCAAGTGAAGAACGTACTACAATACGATCCGGAGATACCCGAGCTGTTCGTTGTCTTTTTCAATTTCCTTAATCCACATTTTGGACATTTTCAGCTTTTTAAGATAAGATAAGTGAAAACTGATTTTGTCATTCTGCTCGGGTCCATAGAACTGAATTCTGCATTTACTCATTGCATCCGTAATGTTCTCTAGTGCGTGTTCAGTTTACCTCCACGCTAAGAGGCACTAAGGAGGAAGATAAAAAAGAAGAAGAAGCGTGTTGAGTTCCTGGTTGTGGCTTAGTCTATAAAGGTATTGGTCCCAAAATTTTTCTCAATATCTTTTTGACCGTGATTTATTTGTATAGTTACTTTAACGTTATTATACAACCTTGGGGGACACTATCATCACCACGGAATCTCCGCAATAACTTTATCCAGTTTTCAGGAAGGAACGCTTCGCCAAGACGAGGAGTTGGTGAACCCGCGGAGTACAACGGGGTCAATCCCCGACCCGACCTCGTCTTCCCGGCCCTTGTTCTGTCATTCTACTTTCTCTTCGAGGGAGGGAGAGGGGGGGGGTAGGAAAAGAGGGGAGGAGGGAGTTGAACCCAAAGGCGAACTATGGAGAATTATAACATCCAGTCCCAGGAGAAGTAAAGTCCAGCCATGTCCCAATCTAATCGGCGGAGTAGAGCGTCGTAACATACTAGTAGGATCATAATAAATCCCAAACCAATTTGTGGGACGAATAAAAGCTAGTTTAGAATAGAGAATCTCTCCCAGGGGTTATACATTAAAAAACAATTCATTGATGATATTATTAAAAAACAAATCACTACAACAAGGGCCTTGGGTTCAGTACATAATAATGACTGTTCTGTTTCTAGGACGGTTGTGAGGGGAGATGATTTGCTGACTATGCTCTCATAGCCGGATTCGAAGCCGGACCCGGACCTGAGTATAGCAACTCAGCGATCTACACACTGAGTTACCCCGCTCCATACTAAATTGTATAGACTGATATCGATAGTTTTTTATTAACCGGAATAGTTAATGTGATGGTTATTTTACTTGAAAGTCTAAACTGTTTTTAACACTACCTTTATTTATTTTTAAATAAAAAGAAGAAGAAAGATTTCGTGTTCAGTACATGTTAGAGACTACGGTACTACTGGAGACAATGTAGGAGAATTTTCGGATTTACCCTGGTTTTACCCCTAGTTAAGGGTACCCAGATTATAGAATCTGGTTGAGTCATAGAAGGATCTTCACGTCCCAAAGGGTCTATCGCTTTACAGATTAAATTAATTATCTACCAGAGTCATGTTAGAACTCAGGACCTTGGTCACGGCAACTGAAATTCAGGAAGTTGTTCTAATTTCCGAATCTTAAATCGGTTGGAGTTAAGTTAGCTAATAAGGTGGATGTCGGATGAGTTCTTAGCCTAGCTCGTTTAGTTTTTTAACTCTGTCGTTGTGGTATATCAGAATTGACCACCATAAAGAAACATGTATTTTTTTTTGGTTGGAAAATTTCTAATATTGTTTCTTGTAGCATGGGCTCTGGAGGGTTCAAATTTAAATCCATAAAAAAATTACACAAAAATCGTGTGTTTGAATGGTCATATTTGATTGTTTACTGAACAATGTTCGTTCTATTGTAGTGATAATAAATATTACTAAAAGAGAGAGAACTAATAACAGCTTATTAAAATCTGTAAACAAAAACAAATTGAACAACAGTTTACTAATTCCAAATGAATTTTAGAGTTATTAACAATGAATGTTTCAAATGAAACGCCCAATACTTAAATAAACAAGGAAATAGCGTGCTGTATCCATCAGTTATTTTGTAATAACCTGTAAGTAATTTAGTTTTTTTTTTTTTTGTATTCACCATATTCTTTTGTTCCAAATACCTGTTCCATTCGCCTGAAAACAATGAAAAACTCCATCATTGATGATATCTTTCCTGTTACATGAGCCGTGGTGTGAGAATACTCGGAGGTAATTTCTGACTTCGAGAACAATAACTTAGCTCAGGTGTAGTCTCTCGCTGTAAACATTGTTTTCCCTTAATGGTATAACACTGTAATTCTATTTTTTGTTTTTAAAAATCTTTATCTCCTTCCTATTAATGTTATTATTATTCAAATGAATATTATAATTCGTTACCTTTATGAATAAATTATTTCTGTTAGTTCGGAGAGTGGAGGAAGTTTATATGTTGAATTATAATCTAGATATAGATAATAAATGTACCCGTATGTATTGTAACAATACCTAATTAATTATCATATACTCGTTCAGGAGTAAACGCAAAAAAAAAATCGTAAGTTGCTTGATCTTAACCGCTATACAAATAAATATATTAGAAGTTTATTCTTTTAAGCAGCTTTCCATGTACAAAAAAAAAAAGAATTCTTTTTAAATATGGCTTAACATAATCAGATGTTCATCAGCAATCCTCATCACTAAAAGTGATTTCAAATCCAGTTAAATATCCTTTACCTTTCGTACGAAACCTATCAGAAACCGCTCGACGTTTCAGGCTACTTCAACACTTACTAGACAAATGCTCTAAGCTCCCGATTAATTACAAAAGATTCATTACATAGCTACTATAAGACCTGTTAGGACTTACGGAGAAGAGCTTTGGGGCTCAACTAAGCCATCGGATTCCTCTCGATCCAATCCTTACAATCCATAATCAATGCTCCTTACTTAGTTACGAATAAAGGCATCCATAAGGACCTCAATGTTCCATTTGCTGCTGATTTGGGCCGAATCCGATATTAATCCTTTCATGACAAACATTATTCCCACTTAAACCCACTATTTACAAACCTTCAACTTCTTCAATTCCTGATATTCCTTCGAGGCGTCTGAAAAGAAGTTGGCCTCGTGACCTTCTAAGTTGAATTGTTATTTGAGTACTAACAGTGGGTAGATTCTCTACTTGTCTTTTTCTATACCTCTGTGTATCATTTTTGTCATTTACTCACTGTTTGTTATAATACAGTTGTGTATATCTATGAATAAATATATATAAAAAAAAGGATAACAACATGAGCGGTGTGTAGCAACCTCAGCCTGTGTAAATATTTTCAGGATTGAAATAATCCAGTATAAATATTTTTTTTTTTATGAATCACTAGCAAAAAAAAAAAAACACAAAAAGACTATAGTATCTTTTAAATCTAAAAAAAAATGATATAAGAGATGGAGAACCTAAATTCGCTCTAGACGAAAACACGACGAGGTGAATGAACTGGTTATCAGCTTTGGGAGGACAACGCCGGGTCAACCACAAGTCATCAGCATCTGAAGACCTTTCATTCGTTTCTTCCGACGCTTCTTCAATAATTTTAATTATTAAGTTTCTATCGATGTGAGTTGATAATAAGAGGGAAGTATAACGAAGAATCATAGTTTTACCTTTTTTTTTCATATATTTTTATCTCAAAAATTGTTTTTAATATATTTCTATATCGCATTAGTAGAATATGATAGTTTAAAAACTAGGAAAAATCAAACAAAAAAATCAATGGAAGAAATTCGCACAAAGAGTTTTAAAAAGACAGACCAGAATTTCAAGCCATTATACACACAACTTTACCAAAGAAATAAGGATTTTATTGATACACTCCTGTATTTGTATTATTTAGTTTTTATAATGTTAACGCATTATAGCAAAAGAATAAAGAAATCTAATGAAATTGAGAAATTCGTTTAAGACTGTTGAGAAATTTCATAACTCTCCTTTAAATTGTTAAGTTAGCATTCGTTTATAGGAGCTGCTTTTTAAAACTAGTGATAGGAGAAATCAACAAGATTTAATTCTGCTAATAAATTAATCAATAATAACTAATCCTGTCTATTTCCAAAAATGATAAAAACCCACATCATCGCTGTCAAAACAATACCGCGTATGTAGACTTCGGGCAATTTTACAAGAGAGAAAAAAACAACGCCGAATTTAGACTTGGCCATTTTTTTTAGAACTACTGAAGAGAAGTATCAATAAATCATACTCTGCCGTGTTAATGACCTTAATACCTGCCTTCCTTAGTGTGTAATTCAACCTGTAGAATGCGTTACCATTACTAACTCATTTTCATAAAGAGATGTAGATAGGCGGTATAATTTCGACAGCGGCGATATGTTACTATTTAAATTACTTATTTTAAATAAACGATGTAATAATTTACCTCTATTTCAATCAGATATAAAAAAAACTGTAAAATGACAGCCCATTATGGGTTAATGTCTCAGTACATGGTAGAGACTGTATTGCATCTAAGCCAACGATGCGATATGTCTGAGATCAAAACTAACCGCCAGGATATTCTCCATTTAAGGAGCTACCTGATCCTCCTTGATACCTGAAGATCCAACAGGGTTTATATATGGTTGTTATAATTTAAATAATTTATCTTTCACAGTCGAATTTGAACCCAGGACCTTCACAACAGAAATTCAGACAGACTACAAAACCGTTAACAATTCCAATTTAACCCGTATAGAGTTTACCTAATTAAATTAGTTCAAAAATAATAAATATACAAATAAATAAATAATAAATTTACACGTATCTCCATATCTGTGGAAACAAACCAGTAACGAAAAAAGGTGAAGGAATCATTTTGATCTTTTTTTTACCGGCGAGATTCACATAACAGATTACTTAATTTATTACGATGAGTTTTAAAATATGGGGGAAAACATTGTTTAAAGGAAAGAAAATAGGAGAAGAATGTAGAAAATTAAATGTGGTTTTGGAATTTCATAACGCGATATGAGACGGACTGGGTTCACACATGTTACATAAAACGCCTCATAGATTATTCTTATCAGAAAATGTGAAAACAAACAAGATAAAAACCGAAATAAATCTATTATTAGATAACAGGAAGAAAAGCAAAAAATGGAACAATATGTCTGCTTAATAAATTTAAAATCATCTGCATGCAAAAATCATTTGTAGAGATCATCAAAAATCGATTTGATATTTGTAAATATCGATATTTTACGTTGATTAATATAGTCCTACTTGGTTGATTATTTTGTGATGTTGGTGTAAGATTTAACATCGATAGTTAACATACAGTCACATTGATACACACCATAGAAAGAAGAAACACTATAATACAAAAATTTAAATGGTTACAGGAAACAAATCCAGAAACACTTCGACAATATCAATTTAAATATGAACAAACAATAAAATTAAAAGTATACAACTTTGGCTGTTTAAAAAAGCCAAGAAAAACTGTATAAATAATTTCACTTCACTTTGAAAATGATACACATCCCTTCTTATAAACTTTTGATTACTATTAATTTATATAATTTTTATTATTAATTATTATTTAGTAGTTACTTTAATTCAGTTCAATACTTTGTAGTCACTTGTAGTCTGTACTTTGTTGGGTGTTCTCAAACACGAATTTTGTTAAAACAACTTAACTTTTTTCTAGCAGTATTAACTCTTTTTCTGGTCATGCAGTTTATTTTATTTTTTTAACCTCTCTACTACAAGCTGGATAGTTAAACAGCCCTTTTTTTTTTATAGTTTAGGGTGCTCAATTAAGAGATTTTCCATCAATAAAATGTTGAATGATCAAGACACGTTCTTTAAACGTTGTATATATGCTCCCATTATTCAAAAGTTCGAATACGAAGTTAATTTTGTGGAACTGACTTTTTTAACTTGACAATTTCGACACAAGAGTTTAATCAAAGGAAAACAGTTTAATGATAGATTTAATTATCCAGTCAACTATTTTCTACTCGAAAATAGTTTAAGGTAAACAAATATTGGGAATAATAGAGGTTTATCATTTTCACTGTGTGATTGGCGATCATAAGATGTGTTTTATTTTTATTATTAAATCATAGTTAATTTTTGTATGTTTATACACAAAGAATATATCACTAGGTTGCTTAGTGATAGTAATACATTATTTGTTTCAATGTAATACAAATAGAACTACTTATTTATTCGAAGATACATATTAATATCCAGTGTATCATTTTTGACTCTGAGGATCTGTATATGATTTTTTTTTGTCGTGATTATGACAACATCATCATCCATTACTTTGTTTCTGAATATTTAAATTTGTATTTTTATTTTTTTATTTTTCTCCAATTTATTTATTTTTATTAAATAAATTAAGAAAGCAATACGTAGTAATTTAAATAAAGGAGAAATTGAGACCTTTAAGGAAACAGGAGGAAACGAAAATAAATCTGTTTTTACTTCCAGCCCATGAACTCGGACGGTAATGGAACAGAATCGAGGGAAACTGATAAACAGAATTCAATTAATTTAAGAGGCGGGGAAAGTAATGATAATTGCTCGGAAAAGAAATAGAAAGTTGAACAAACGCATTGGTCCTGTCAGTTGGTGATAGAATTCTCATTCTCTGTAATGGGTTTTTAATTATTTCGATAGTTGAAGAGTTAGTGTACACTGAGAGAAACGTTGAAGTCCCAGGAAACTGGTCTAACAACTTCAGATGAAGCAGAGAAAATATAGATGTGCATCTTACATCACTCACACATGGAATGGATACCAACTTAACTATCAAAGCCTTTAAGAACATCAAGGTATGCAATAATTTTAGGTAATAAAAATATTTAAAAAAAAAACATTCCACAGAATCGATAAAAACATAGTAGTTAAAATATGAATTAATAGAGAACAAATAAATTCTTATCAATGTAGCCTATTCTAATGATAAATATAATATGGCATTATGATAATTACAATGTAGTAGGCTCTGGCTCTCTCGAAAAGTAGAAACAAAATAACGCGTTCCACTACAACCTATGAACGATCTTGGGTTCAATACATTCTAGAGACTGTATTGCTCCTAGAACAACGATTGTGCGGAGAGGTGATTTATCCGACATCACTCTCAACCGCCAGGTATTTTCTCCCACTTTATAGAGGCTGGGTGAGTCCCAGGAAGGTCTGTAGATCCTAAAGGGTCCAATCGTGGCTGTTAATATGTTAAATAATATATATGTCACTACTGGATTTGAACCTGGTGCCTCAAGGCACATAGCAACAGAGTACTCTGCACACTGAGCTACTATATTTCCTTTGAAGAATAATAACTTTAACTTTTTAAAATTTAATGCAATAAACTTTCATAAAAGAAAATGTCATACTAATTTAAAATACCTTGCCGAATTTTCGCTAAAATAATTTGGACTTTTGGTAGACCAGGATCTCAGTTAAAACCTAGTACACCAAATCTCAATAGTGTTGTAACTAATTTAGCATATTAAAACGTTCATTATGGAATTATACCCCATGGAGAACGTTATGCACTGGTGTATGAGTTCAAACTTCATTTGACCCAGATATAAACCAACCTTCATAAATCCAAAAATGTTGAATTTCAAGTGAGAAATCATCATGTATGTACCCTTGTATGCACCACACACAAGCAAACGCCTGTGGGTATTATATAAATATGGGTGAGTGTGTTTGTGTTAGTTGTTGCTATGGAGGAGAGACTAGCGTGTGTAGCTCAGCTGTTGATCAGCTGGTCTGGAGGTCACTGGACTCGGCAACACACCTCCACGTACCTCCCTCTCAGCTGTTGTGTGGCTGTGCAGGGAGTGGACGTATCGTTTAATTTATTATCAGTTTATAAGTAATAAAATAATTATAAAAATAATAAATGTAATTGAAATTATTCGAATGCAATTGGGGGGGGGGGGGGAAAGACGAACGTCTCAAATACTTAAATATAACCAGCCAGTCTTAGTCACGACTGAGAATTAGCAAGTTGAATATGCTTTCCAGGAGCAGGGAAGGTCTCGGATTCAAATCCGGATATCTTATATATATTAAATTATTTATTAGTTAACAGCAGGTAATCAACACTGTGGAATCCAAAGAACTCTAAAGTGCAAACACAGCCTCTATGAAGTTTGTATCTTTAATTGGGAATACCTGTCCGTATAAATTATATAAAAAGTAATATTTGATGCTCTGAGGATCAAAACGGCTAACTCGAAATCTCCAAAATCGACCACCTTTTTTACTCTTGTTTAGTGTAATGATGCATTATGCCCTTGAAACTTCAGTGTCAGAACCATACTATGACTATGATAAAACTGCTTGTTACACAAAATTGCTTGACGAAACTAGCGACAACAATTGGCGTTGGAAGGATTTTTGACTCCCTATAAAAATCCTAGGGCCACCTGCCGGGCTACGAATCAACGTTCTTGGGTTTATTATATTAGGCTGTTGTGCTAACCACTAGAGCACAGTTAACCCCAAAAGTGGGTCGGTTATTATACATTTGGTATTATGTATGTGTGTATATATGTATATGTAGATATGCATTCTTACAGCTTTTCGAGATAAATATGGCAACAATTAATAAATATGTTGATATCTTATTACCACAAGTAGCCTATAACCATTTTTTCATAAACCGTTCTACTATTTTATATTATTATAAAATACCATTTAAGTCTTTTTAAACTTTAGTAATAAAATTATATAATTCATATACACATTTCTCGCTTTCTACTCAGTTTCCAGTTTATTGCTATCCCGTATCGTCCGCGCGATAAGATAAACAGAGATAAAAAAACATAAGAGACAAAGAAATAAAAAAATGACTAAGCCAGACAAAGAACTATCCCGCAGTGAATATTCACCTCATTGAAGGACAAGGGAGTGGATAAGAGGCGAATTATTACCTCACCGAAGAACACTACGTTGTGTCAATTCTAGGAGTCTGCTGATTCAGGGCTGACTGCGAGGGAATAGTAAGGCTCGGCTGAATCACGATCTGCCATATTGTAACTGCCCTTGAAATTATAAAGGATTGAAAGAATAAATAATCCTATCCATAACGATCGATGTATATGAAATACATTAGAAATACAACCATAAAATCTAATACATTTATTCATTTAATGTAACTTTATGCTGCCTAATCAGATGCTACAGAGTACTGAATTTTGTCTATCCAGATATAATAAAAATAGGGATCTTTATGGTGTATCTGACACAATATAGAATCTGGAACTACATTTTATGTTCTTACCGAAGGACGGCATTACCAAGGATTTTTATTCCCATTTAAAAAATCCTAGGGCCACCTGCTGGGCTGTGGTTCATAAGAATACTCCCCGATGCCAACAAAAATACAATCGGGGATATAATTATTATGTGGCAAAACATGTATGTATTGTAATAACTTGCAGTAAACTTCCAATCTCTCACCTCCCAAAATATAATAACCAATTAACTTAGCATTAAAAGTATTGTATTTTTAAAAAATAAAATCAAACGTAAAAATATTAAACAACGGATAGCTTGAGCATAAACAAAAATTATTAACACAATAAAGAGTATCACAGAAATTTGTTATTGTAGTTCGAACCGATTGTATCGAAACAGTTAAAATTTTCTAATAAAGTGTTGAAAAATCAAAAGAATCTTCAAGCAAAGAAGTTGAATAAATATAGGAACAAAATATGTAACATTAATTTTCAACGTCATTTAAAACATTTTTTTTTAAAAATTATTTATTGAAATTAACAACTGTATACTGAATACATCAAGTCAATATACTGAAAGAAAAATCATGTCCCGAGACAAAGGCAAGTAGAGAAAAGGTCACGAGGCCTTCATTTAAAACATAAATAAGAATTTGAATAGAAAAAAAATCAACAAATAACATAGTAATATTAACACAGTAACCATGGTAATAAAAGATAAAAAAAAAAATTATATTTGTAACATCTTTTTACTATTTCAAATCGTTTCATGCTAATTCAGACTTCCTCCAGGACGAACACTTTACGAACACTATTTACGCTAGAATAATTAACGTTTCAAATAAATAAAACAATTTTTTTCTCATCCTTATTCTAACCTGTAATTAGGATTTCAAATCGAGTATATCCTAAATAAATAGATAAGTAGTAGTAATCTTTACGTCGTGGATTAATAAAATTTACGGAGCGGGGTGGCTCAGTGGTAGAGCACCGAGTTACCATGCCGGAAATTCTGGTTAAAATCCCGCTGCAGGCAGTACTTTTATATAGTCTGATTGCAGCTGGAGATGGATCATATGGGATCTAGGACCATCCAGGGGCTCACCCAGCTTCTATAAAATATTATAAAAATAGGGAACCCAAAATAAGGGGGAGAAATCAGGCGGTTGAGTGTGACCTAGGTTATATCCTTGCAGAACCGTTGTCCATGAAACAGTGTGGTCTCTACCATGTACTGAACCCCAGACCCGTTCACGGGTTTGTAGTTGTACAGTTTTTTTTTAATAATAAAATTAACCCAATGCCATACTCAACAAACTTCCAATTAAATAAATTAGGCATGTCACAATAGTTAGAAGTATTCATTACGAGTTAATAAAAATACGATTAATTTATAACCATAAGTTAAAATTTAATTGTTTCGCGTTAAAATCTACAAGAAGAATATTTGAAATCCACAATTTAAGCAGATCAAATTTCTGCTGACTAAACAAATGAGAAATTAATGTTTCAGAACTGAGTCATTGAAAAGAATCAATAAAGTCATTAGTTATTACTTTTAAGAAGGAAGGAGCAATTCATCTCGCATCCAATCCTTACAATCCAAAATCCTTCGTAAAATCCTCAATGCTCCTTATTATGTCACAAACAAACTCATCTATCATGATCTTAATATCCCATATGTTGCTGATTTGGCCCAAACTAGATACCTATCCTTCCATGAAAAGCTCCATACGAACTTGAATCCGCTAGTCTCTCGACTTGCTTCCTACAATATTCCTGATAACCCTCCGAGGCGTCTGAAAAGAAGATGGCCTCGAGACCTTCTACTATAAAACTTCATTGGAGTGCTATCAATGGGTAGTTTCTCCACAAGTGATTTTTTTTGTTCATGTCCTTTGTTCATACAGCCAATTTACTTGATGTAATGTTATTACAGTTGTAAATATCAATAAAAAAAAAAAAAAAAAAAAAAAAAAAGGAAGGAGAATTTGAAGAAGAATTAAAGATTTTTAATAACACCATTACAGTAGGAATGCTTTGCTTTACCAATACCCAAATATATATATTTTTAAATATTTTTGTTTTGAAGAGAAAAGATTTGCCCTGGCCGGGATTCGAACCCGGTCATTGTCTCCGTTGTAGTACTCTAAACCACTGAGCTACCAGGGGTCGTATTCCAGCCAGACAAATCCGCTCTCTTCACGGATCCTATGTCCTATATATTTTTTCACCGATTCACCGATCCTTTATATTTTTTTTAAACTGACAAGGAACTTTCTAATACCTGTATTAGTTGTAACATGTTCTTTTTAAGGAGCGATATGTTTATATAAATGATTATTTGTATAATTATAATGAATAAAAAATAACTCTTTGTTCTGTTACATTTTTCAGATAAGAGATTCTTAAGTAAAAAAAAAAAATGGTAGATTGTATTATTCTATTGACGGAAAAATACAAAGATGTGCTGATACAGGAATGATTCAACATCTGCTACGTCACTATACAATCCCCCATCCCTTAGGAAGATCCTGACCCCATACAATCTTCCTTATCTTTCCTTCTCCCCTCCACAAGAAGGGCTTCATCAGCGAAATCTGAATCCGTGTTGTAGGGGCACAATAGGAGAGAGAGTATTTGTTTCGTTCCACAAACCAAGTAAATCCTTCCATATTAGTTTTGTATATAATAAACCTACATAAATATATTGATACATAATATACATATGTACTATATATTATAAATAAATTATATAAGACAGAGAAACGTGTTTAGTGGATGCAAAGATTGGCCTAGGCTGACCTAGGAGAAGAGAATTAGAAAATGACTGGTTGCCCTCATATTGATAGCGTTGAGGGCAATGAACTCGACTGCTCAGCCTTTTCATCCGTTATGAATCACAATTAGTCAATTTTATTGAATAATTATAATTATTGTAACAGTATAAAAGTGTATTAACTATTCCTACTATAAAAACTTAAAAGTATTCTTCTTAAAAAAGAAACGAAAAATTAATAACTGTCTCTTTTTCACTGGACTTTTTCACCTAAATATGTAGATATGTAAAAAAAAAACAACTGTACCACTACAACATGGTACATGTTCTATCAGTACATGTTAGAGACTGTACTGTTTCATGGACAGTACTGCAGGGAAGTGATTTATCCTAGACCACGCTCAACCGCCAGATTTTCCACCTTGTTTGGGTACCCTATTTGTATGACACTTTATAGAGGCTGGATGAGCCCCAGGAGGGTCCTATATCCCATATGATCCATCTCCGGCTGCAAACAAACTAAATTGAAGTCGTGGCGGGATTTGAACCAGGATTTTCGGCATGACAATTCAATACTCTACCACTGAGCCACTCCGCTCCCCAGGCAGATATATATATAGATACGTGCTCATTACAAATATATTTTATTTACATACAATTATTTAAATGAGAATGGCCTGCGAAGTTTCCACAATGGAATATAATATGTTCCACTGATTCTCAATGCTATACACAGCCATTTTTACGAATATGAAAATATAAATTAACTGAAATATTAATTAATTAATACATATATATATATATATATATATATATATATATATATATATATATATATATATATATATATTAAAATTTTACGTATAACGTGTAAATAAACGTCCTATTTAATAAAAATAAATGATGGGGAAATATTGAACTACTACAAACCATGATGGGTCACAGGTTCTGTACAAGTCAGAATAATATTAATATATATATAATACAGAGGCTGTACTGTTTTTTAAGACAACAGTTTTGCAGGGAGGTACTTTGCCAGAGTTTTCTTTCTCCCAATTAACCACAAGTTTTCCTCCAAATATCGCTACCCACTTTATAGAGGCTGGGTGATCCCCAGGGGTGCTTGCATATTCCAAAGTGTCCACCCAATAAATTTATGTAAAATATTGCAAGAAAATATGAGTTTTTTCAAATTTAGTTTAAGGTTTAAGATCTCTGCTAAATTGAAAAAAAAATATCAGCACAGTAGTTTCATAATAAGGCTTAGAAAACATTCTTAATTCAATATTTGAGCAATTATTCCCCAGATTATCGCTTCGAGTTGAGTCACAAGTTTTAACTTTCCATTAGTTTCCATTTTAATATTTTTCTAAAATACAAGTGATGAGCTTTAGTATGGAAAATGGAATGTAATTATGGGAAATGTGTATACTTCGGTTATCATTTCATCTAGAGATGAACGTTTAACTAACATACATCACACATACGAAATGTTAGTTGAAACTATTTTATTTCTTGACGAAATGGTTACCGAAATCAACTCATTATCCATTATTACATTTTCTTTTCCATACTAAAGCTCACGATATCTTGTATTTTTGGAAAATATTAAAAATGGAACGAATAAACAGTTAAAACTTGTTACAACTCAACTCGAAGCGACAAGCTGCGGAACAGATGCCGATATTTGGATTCCATGTATCTAAGATTGCTTGGGTGATCATATATATGTATATATACATATATGTCGTTTTTTAGTGCAAGTTTATTATTGTAAATTGATTATTCCATTCATGACCTGCAATATAAATCCACCAAGGAATTAGTATTGACCTGATGAATAATTTAGCACGCCTGATAACGTACTTGATTGCCGGTCTTGGCTCCAGATGTACTTCGTATGCTAAATCGTACGGGTCAACTTTCAACAACTACAAGGTCTTTTTTATCTTTATCTCTGTTTACTCGCATTTGAATTTTATATTGGCTCATGTATTCACCTTCCTACACAGTCCTATATTGGCGATGCCATGCTTATCGCATCTAAGGACGCTGGCCAACGGATTGTCTCGTGTAAACAATGTTTAGAACAACATGTATCCATTTATCTTCCCGTCGGTTTAAGGGTTTACAAACCCAATGTTAGGAGCAATATGTCAACCAAGGTCGATACTTTAAAAAAATTAACAACAGAAAACTGGGTTCGCTTCAAGGCGATCCTGACCTTCCAAGATGTTTGTTCAAAAACAACTCCAGCATTTGATTAAATTAAAAGAGTGTCAATCCGAAATTAGAATCGTGTTTTATTTTTATACTAAACCAATTATAAAGAATGTAAAAATTCCTATAGAAAAAACTTTAGATATATGGAACTATGATAAGAGTAAGTGATGTATCTGAAAATTTGTAGAACATAGAAAGCTGAGTTTGAATTACGGTTGCAGAAGAAAATAGCTTAGATTTCTTAATTAAATTGACTAAATTTCGAATTCTTAATTAGTGACTTAATATAATAAATAAGTTATTTTTGGCGTTGCGAAGAGATACAACTCTACACGTTAAAGTACAACAAAGGCCTAAAATAGTTTGCAGAAACCTAATCGAATTTGAATTGGCCATTTTTATCTTCTTCTTGAATTTTGGGAATAATAAAGTCCCATCTTATTTTATTGAAGATATAAGGTCAAAGATGTTAATCCTGTCCATTGCATGAGCTATTCAACCAGGAGTGACGCCTTCTACCTGAAACTATTTTTCCTTCAATCTTGAATGATTAACTGCAGCAAGCGGTAATTTTCATATCGCATCATGTGGCTAAAATATGCCAATTTACATCTTTTGATGCTGTCCAATATCTCGAGGGGATTCTGTATTCGATATATGATTTCGTTGCTGACATGGTCCACCCATGAAACAATGAGCATCGATAATATCAAATTTCGAATGGTTGTAGACGTTCACTTGAAGCATTCGTAGGTATCCATGGTCTTAATGCGTATGCTAGCACTAAGAACACATAAGATTAGAGTACTCAGATTCGGGTCTGCAAGCCAAACATATTTATCTAGTCTTATTAATAAAATCCTGATACTTCTTACTGCGAACATTTCTTAGTATTATATACCTCTGATGTACTTGGTATTACTATTAATTTTTTTCTTCCACTGCACCACACGAAGGGTGGGTTCAGTACTAAGTCGGAAATGAATTGTTTCTAAGCCAACGATTCTGCAAGGAGGTGAACGATGTATATACTCCAACGAAGGTACCAATGGAGGATGGGCGAGCTCCACAAAGCTCTGTCACGGTTATAAATAGAATGAATAATTAATCTGCTATAGGCAGCCTCGAATCTCCTAGAGATTAGTTACCTTGCATTTTACGTACTGGCTACCCCACTCCAAAAAAAAAAAATATTAAAATAAAACGTATCTTAGACTAGAACGAGTTATTGAAGCAGAACTTTTATAGTCAGTTTTTTTTTTTTTAAATCAGCAAACATTTTTTATTATTAGAATATTTTAATTAAGGTTCATAATTATAGTTTATCAGAGACTTTTTTTAACAATTTAGAGTAATTAACATGGGAATAATTTTAAAATTCTCCCACAGAAATATTACTTATATAAGACGATAAAGGTCTGAAGAGGCCCCAAGTGTGGGCGAGATTACTAGCCTGAAAGAAAACATCTGTCGACGAGAGCTGAATACTCTCTCAATCAGGAACAGGTTAGCCTTAACCCATCTAAGTGGAAAAGTTAATAGCATTTGTCATAAACAGGAAAATAATAAGAAATATACAAACCCGAGAGAATGGTGTCAATATAAAAAACATGTTTATGACATAAAGAACAGAGAGAGAGAAAAAAAAGATGGGGAAAAAGTCGTACAAGGTTAAAGGAAGGAATTATCAATAAAGAACCTGTTTTTTTTTTGTTTTTTTACAAAAAAAAACAAAATGCTCAACTATCTAGTCAGGCATAATTAGAAAACAGGTCAAAACGATTTACGAAAAAAAGTATTAGTTTTATATTACCAGCGAGGTTAAAACCCAAAAATGTGGACAGAATAGGTTGGAGACGAACAAATATCAAATAAACGTATGAATGAAGATAAAGGAAAGATCACAAACAAAAGAATAGAAAAGTGATACAATAAAAATGGTACAATAAGAGAAATAAAAAAACAGACGATCTGTATAAGAAAAATTACAGCATGTATCTTAAGTGTTCAAGACCTGACGCCAAACTTCTGATAATCATCAATTTCTGCAATTTAGGGGGGAAACTTGGCCAGAGACAACTGTTACCTGAACTTTTCTTTGAGCTCAAATCACCTCCTTGCTTTTTTACGTAGATAATACTGGAATATACAATGAAACGGGATATTTATATGAGGAAAACGAATTTTATCTCTGAAAATATCGTTCAGATACTCAGCTCTCTTAATGGCTAATCAGAAACTTCCTTTTCTGCGTTAAAGATTTCAAGAAATAGGAAGTAAAACTCAGGTAAAATAAATATTAATAGCAAAATCTCTACCAGATTAAACGATAACTGTTTTATGACTTTGTTTGAGATTAATGGTATATCTGCAAATATTTGTAGTTGTTTTTTTTCTATCCTGAGCAAACCCTCTAATAGTTAAAGGGATTTTCGGGACGGATGGTTGGTTAAATCAATAAGAGTCCTCCCTCTGCTTGGCTATTCAGGCTACAAGCTTTGTTGTGTGCGATGCCAACTGCTGTCGTATCATGGAATAAAAGAGAGGCTATGTCCAACCTAGAGCCGCTATCGATTGAGAGGATTCTAGTCTAAACAACGAGCCAACGAATAATAAACAGTAAATAGAAATTCCAACAAAGTATGGTTGTATACAATGTTTATTTTCAAATAATTACGAGAAAAAACTGAATAAGTGTTGTTTCAAACTTATTGTAATGAAATTACGAAGTAAACACGCACAATTTTTTCTAGTTAACAAGACAAAACAGTTTCAAATACTTATTATTTAAAAATCCAAAAAGAAACTGCTCCTCGTTTCAGGCTACTTCAACACTTACTACACAATTTAAGTTCCCAATTAATTACAATAGACAATACAACATTATGATTATTGTTAGACCTTTTTGGACTTATATTAGTAGAGTTGTGCTTTAGGGCTCCATTAAACAATCGAATCCTCTCGTATCCAATCCTTGCAATTCAAAATCCTTCATAAAATTATTAAAGCTCCTTACTCTGTTACGAATAAAGTCATCCATGATGACATCAATGTCCCATACGTTAATAATTTGGCCCTAATCCGATATCAATCCTTTCATGAAAAACTTTATTCCCACTAGTTTCAAACCTAGCAACCTCTTCAAATCACAATAATCCTCCGAGGCGTCGGAAAAGAAGATAGCTCATTGACCTAAGTTGAATTTGTTATTTGAATATCACCTGTGGGTAGTTTCTCTACTTGTCTTTTTCTCTTGTCATTAAGTATCATTTGTTTCATTTACTTGTATTATCATAAAAAAAATAATACAGTAGTAAATTCCAATATTTTTTTCAAATTATTAATTGATTAGTATGAGATGAAAATAGTTGACTGGATGATCTAATGTAAAGGAGATAGTTGGGGGGTGCAGTAAAACAAAACACAGAATAAGTAATAAACTTATAATTGTGTGCCGACGTTTCGACCTACAGTGTAAGTCATCTTCAGGGCTATGAGAGAGAAACAAACAGAAACAAAAAATATAAAAATGTACAGTAACAATGATATGGTGACAAGTAATGTAGAAAATGAAAATAGTGGCAGATATGAAGATGAAAGATAACGAATATTAAAAAAATGACAGAATATAATAAAATTAAGATATAGACAGATTAAAAAAAAATTAATAATAATGAAAGGAATTAAAATAGTGACAGATATAATAAAATTAAGATAAAGACAGATATAACAAAATTAATGATAATGAAAAGAGAATGAAAATAATGACAGATATAATAAAATAAGACAGATTTAATAAAATTAAAGAAAATGAGCAGAAATTATAAATTATAAATAACGCATACAAAATAAAATACAGAAAATAAATGTACAGAAAGGATAGTAAAGTAAAAATAATATAAAGGAAAATCAAAAAAGGAGGTAAACCAAAGATACAAAATGAGAATATTAACATATACAAAAAAGGTTGGAACATGAAGAATTAACAAAAACTAGTTTGATTGGGTTCGGGTTGAAGCATCAACAAATGGGACATTCAGATCATTATGGATGAATTTATTCCTAACAAAGCTCCTTACTTGAGGATTTTATCTAGGACTTCAGATACGAGAGGAATTCGATGGCCTAGTGAAGTCCCGAAGCTCTATTCCGTAAGTCCAAATTGGTCTTACAATAGTCATGTATATGAGTCTTATTTAATTAATTGGTGTTTATAGCGTTTGTCTAGTAAGTGCAGCAGTAGCCTAAAACGAGCAGTTTTTGTCTTTTCAGTCTCGTATGATCATTGCAAGCTAAGTGTTTGTCAAGGACCTGTTCGACAAGAATCAGTGGGATGTTATTAAAAACGATACAGGAGGACAAGAATTTATTGGTTTACGACGGAGAGTAAAGGTGATTTGACGAGATAGAATACAGTAAAGTTTAATATTTTTTTTTTAATCTACGTGTACTATCACTTAATACTTATCAAATAAACTACCTTAATTCGTTTTGGCATATTTATTAAGTATTATTGTTATTGTAATATATAGTGATCATTCTTCACAATTTTGACCTTTATCTTTAGTAAAAACTTCTTTATAGCTATAAAAACAAGATAAACGCCAACGATGATTTCTCCTTCAGCATAAAGTAGTAAATATCAAGATTTCCCTCGAATAAATTCAAATCTGAAAAGGCAGGAAAGACGTTGCCCAGGTGGCCCAGACCTGAAGCCAACCAAAGCCCATATCTCCGCCCATAAATAAGGAGTCTTTTGAAAAAGCCCAAAAAAGTCACGCCGTTAAGGGATAAACGGGAACGGGAAAGTTAAGGATTTTTGGGACCTTCATTCCTAAGTTTACGACCGAGCTATTCAGGGACCAAGGCTGGGGAACACAATGCCCGACTCTCACACCAACAGCCCATTCCCGAGAGATAAATCGGGTTTATTTAAGGAAAAAGCAACAGTTCAGAACCAGTTCGGATAATAAAACGATCGGATAATTGACTTAATATTTAAATAATAGAAGAAAATAATTAAAAACTTGTATAGACCAAGAAACCTGCGCAAAAATGAATAAGGATATTGCTAATTGTGTACTATCCTTTACATAACATTTATATTAATATATATTTAATAACTACATTAATATATAATACTACATTAAACTTCAAATAAACATGAATGCTTTTTATAATAAAAATAACTTTAAAATGCTAGGTAAAGTATATACAACAAAATTAATCTCTATTCATTTTTGCATAGTTTATATAGTCTTTCCTAAACAAATGTTGGGGGAAAAAACATGTATCACTACAACCCTTGAACGGGTCTGGGGTTTAGTATATGGTAGAGACTGTGCTGTTTCTAGTATGTACTGATTCAACGCTTATGCAGGGAGGTGATTTTTCCCCTTTATTTTGGGTCCCCCATTTTTATAACATTTTATAAAGGATAGGTGAGCCCTAGGAGGGTTCTAGATCCTATAAGATCCATCTCAATGGATCCAATTAATTAATTACAAAAGACTCATTTACATGACAGTTATCAGGCCTATTTGGACATACGGAGTTGAGCTTTGGGGCTCTACTAAACCATCCAATTCATCTCGTATCCAATTCTAACAATCCAAAATCCTTCGTAAAATCCTCAATGCTCCTTATTATGTCACAAACAAACTCATCCATCATGATCTTAATATCCCATATTTTGCTGATTTGGGCCAAACTAGATACCTATCCTTTCATGACCAGCTCCATACACACTTGAATCCGCTAGTCTCTCAACTTGCTTCCCACACTATTCCTGATTACCCTTTGAGGCGTCTCAAAATAAGATGGCCTCGAGACCATCTACTATAGAACATTATTGGAGTGCTAACGATGGGTAGTTTCTCCACAAGTGTTTTTCATGTCATTTTGTACATATTAGCAGATTTACATATTGTAATATTACTATAGTTGTAAATATCAATAAATTAAATTTAAAAAAAAAGAATAACAATATCTACCCCTTCTAGTCTTTTCTGCTAATCCAGTTTGGATAATTGATGCTCTGTTGTAGTTAATTATATTCAATTAATTAATTACATAAATCAAATTTTGGGCACAACATTTCTGGAATCTAGAATTTTAGGAGAACATAATGCTATAAATACAACGCTGGAGTTTGGTTAAAAATTTACAAAGCGAAAGTGTTATTTTATATTTGGACTGAATAGATTTTTATCAAAATATTAGTGATGAAGTTCCAGAGATAAAAATATTATTTTGAGATTAATAAAAATATTATAGATAAAACATTAATTTTTTTGGGAAGGATGAAAGGAAACATAATAGTAAAAATATATTAAAATATAATCAATCTCTTTTAAATTAGATATTGGATATTTTTATGTTTTAATGACATATTATTCTTGATAAAAATCTATTAAGAAGTGGCGGCAACACTGCTACCCCTATTAGAATTGATTACAATCTTCCATTATTTATTATTATTTGTTACATATGATGAGAATTCTTTAAAGGATTAAATAAGTTCATTAATAAATATATAATAAATACTTTCTCTAGTTTAGGTGGCATAAACCCCCACAAAGGTTTAAAAATAAAATAACACTTTGTACATTTCAACCAAATTTTATTAACGTTTTATTAACTATACCAGACTAGTTCGGGTAATCGTTGTTCTACTGTATTTTACTTCAACCATAATTCACAATTCCACAAAATTTTCAGATAAGCCATTTTCGGTTTTAAAACGACTATTTATATGGTTTTTGTAAGTTGTTTAAATTATTGTTATGTATTATTACACCATTTTATCCTCTTGCCAGACAACTGTACAGTTTATTTTTTGTTTACACTTACAAATAAATTATTATTTCCCAGCCCTATGCCAGGTCGACAAAGTAATTACCTGCGGATAACAGGTGTGAAAATAGGTGGTGGGTTCCTAGGCAGGGCAGACAGTGACTGATGACGGATAACAAAAAGGTTGGTAACTGAACCTCGGGATATATTTATTATTCAACAGAAGGGTCGTTGTAGGGGCAGTTCCCTTGATCCAACGTGAATCTTTGTGTTATTTAAACTTTATAAACTTTTTAAAATTTTCCTGAATATGTAAATAATATTTTTTCGTAACTGACAAAATGTATTTAATTTATTAATGAAAGACCTACAAAGTACCTCTTGATTGTAGACACGAAAAATGCAAATAAAGAAAATACCTGGCACGGGCGCATATTCTTTGAACGCATATTAAACAATAGTTAAGTATTTTAAAAAAAGTGACTTGGAATTAAAATTAAAATCTACGTCATGAAAAAAATAACGAAAAGCTGCTTGCAGTTTCAGGCTACTTCAACACTTACAAGTCAAACGCTCTAAGCTCCCAATTAATTACAAAAGACTCATATGTATGACTATTTTAAGACCTGTTGGGACAGAACAGAGCTGTAGGGCTCCACTAAGTCATCAATTTGCTCATCCAATCCTTAAAATCTGAAATCATTCCTAAAATCCCAAAGTCCAAGTTTCAAACCTAACACCCTCTTCAATTCCCGATAATCCTCCGAGATTTCTGAAAAGGAGATGGCCTCGTGACTATCTAAGTTTAAGTTGTTATTTGAGTATTATAATTGGGATGCTCCTCTACTTTCCTTTATCTCATGCCTTTATGTATCATTCATTATATTTACTTGTATTATTATAAAACATAAAATGCAATTGAATATTCCAATCAATAATTTAAAAAAATATACGTGTACTCGACTAAAAACAATGGACAGAAGATTTTTAGCAGCTTCTTGTAACTCGAAATTAACACCTGTTTTATATTCAAGCTTTACAAATAATTCATTCTATAACACTATACATTTATTTTTATAATTAATTATGCAATAGGAAAACTACGGAAAAAAATTAATTATTTAAAATACTGGAGAATAAATATTTTAAAGACTTAAGGCTTGTTTTAATAATTATTATATGTCTCTGTTTGAGTTTTTGCTCATTCTTATTGATTTATTTTTTATAATATATCAAATTAATTATCGGATTCGAGACGTTTAATTATTATTGGTTTTTGAGACCGACATTCCAATCAGTGTAATTAAAAATCATTAACCCAAATAAATCAAACAAACAGCAGATAAGTTCCTATTTATAGAAGACATGAAGAGTCTTGCTAAGAACGAATTGCTAAAGAAAATATTTCAAATTCATTCTAAAAAATAATTTATTATTTATTATAGTTCATATTATTTAAAACGATTAAATTAATTATGGATATTTAAAATACATACTAATAATAAAGTGTAATAAAAATAATTAAAAAAATATGTGTCATGTCCAAACAAACGACTTTCGTCACCGCATTCGATGTAATGTCCAAAACCATATATTTTTTATTATGGTTACAAATTGTAAGAAAAAAAATTACGGTACACATTTTGTTTATATTAAAAGTCTCCAGGGGCAAACAGAAACCTGGGAAATAGGCTCAAACTCATATTTTCTGATAAATTTGACTGATGACAAAGCGAAAGATTCACTGCAATGCATTTTTATATCTTTTTTTTTAACTTTTACTTTCTTAAAGTATCAACTCTTTCGTAAGTTGAATTATGGCTGCAATAATCATTTAAAAAGACCAACAATTTGCAGAAAAGATTTGTAATTTATTATGAAATACCTCACATATCAAAATGCTAACTACATTGTGTAACAAGAGAGAGATAATAGTAAAAAAATAAAAAATAAAAATTGCGCAAAATTTTAACGGGGATTTTATTATCGTGCAATGACTGTTAAAAAATTAAGATACTGTGTTCAACATACTCAAAAATATAACCAGTTAAAGGTGTTCTGTACATAGCAGGGACCGTACTATTTCTAAGTCAACGATAATGCAGAGCAGATTTGGTGGAGATCTGATCCAACCACCAGGTTTCGCCCAATTTAGAGAGTACCCAGCTTATAGAGGCTGGGTGAGCCCCTGGAGGGACTCAAGATATAACAAGTTCATTCACGGCTGTTAATAAAATAAATAATTCGTTTAAAACATTTAATTTTAAATTCGGGACCTACAACTCAATACACTATGCTATCCTATTCAATTAATTCAAAGTCCAATAAATAATAGGTATTATGATTCAGATTAATTAATGAAGTTATTCAATAAAATTGTGGATTGGAATACCATTTGAGCAGAACTTTTACAATATTTTACAAATAATTTTGTATTTTTATCTTCTTCGAATCTCTCAGAACGTTTTCCTTTTTAGTAAAACATCTGTTTTTGTTAATTTAAAAAAAAAAAAAGGAGTAACAGCATTAAGGTTGCAATGAGGTTACATCAGCCGATCCATTGCACAAAAAGACAATGAAACTTATGGTAATTAGTAAAGGGTTCCATCGATGTGTTTAGAATGAATTACCACTCTTTAAGGCCCTAGAGATATACTGACGAATGAGTGTAAGTATTATTCGAAAATTCTCACCTTAGAAAAGAATACGAAGATATTTTTAGGTCGTGCTTTTAGCACCAAGGTTCGAATTTTCGAAGCCTTCGACCCAAATAACACCGCCCGAAGAAGGCACTATGAAGGATTCGAAACTTCAATAAACAAATAAATTATTGGTTACAGTCTCATAGCTATTTCGGGAAAAAAATATAATAGGAAAAAAGACGAAAAGGTCCATCTTTTCTAAACTGTTTCTTAATCACCTGAACGCACGGGTTGAGAAAGGAATCGACTAAGATTCTTATCAGTAGAGGAAGTAAGGTTATTATTGACGTGGCAGAATCTATCCCAGCCAAAAATAATTGTTGATTCAGTTGACAAAAATGTGATAATAAATGTCTGCTAAGCACGGCAAGATACGATAAAAATAAATCAATTCTGCCCAGAAGATCGTTTAAAAAAATCAAATCCTATCTGTGATGAATGCATATAGTATTTTGACAGAGCCATAAACTAATATATATATATATATATATATATATATATATATATATATATATATATATATATATATATATATAAACATTTTCTGGTACAAGAGAACAAAAGTATTGTATTCCAGTTCGGTTTAAGTAACCAAAAACTATTTCTACTACTAACTATTTTCTTACTTTAGTTAAATAAATTATTTAACCTGTTAACAGACACGGATACAGATCTGCTGAACCATCCTCTCTAAAGTGGGTACCCTTAATTGGGGGAAAACCTGGCGGTTGAGTGTGATCTCAGACACATCGTCTAAGAAACAGTTCAGTTTCTACCATGTGCTGAACCCAAGACCCTTTACGAGTTATAGTAGTAAAGGTTTTTATTACTTAAATATTCAGGTAATTTTAGATTTTCTTTTATTATTATTTTTATTTCATTTAATTTAATTTTTAATACTATGTCTTTTTTTGCGAGGAAGCGGAGTGGTTCAGTGGTAGAGCACTGAGTTGCCATGCCGAAAATTCTGGTTCGAATCCCGCCGGAAATGGATCCCATAGGATCAAGGACCCTCCTGGGGCTCACACAGCCTTTACCTAGGACAAGTCACCTCCTTGCAGAACCTTTGTCCAAGAAACAGTACATTCTCTAGCATGTACTGAACCCTAGACCCGTTAACTGGTTGTAGTGGTACAGGTTTTTTTTTTTAGGTTGTCTTTTTTTACGAGTTGTAAAGAATGAATCTTTTTTTTTTAGTCAATAATTTTTTGTAGACTCTAATAATATGTTATAAAAAATATACCAATAATCCAATGAACTAATGAAATGAAATTGAAAAATCAAGAAACTAAAGAGAGCAAATTAAAATGGTCAATTTTAATTTTTTTTAATTGACTACTACATCAAGAGTGAAAAATTCGTCGATTATCTTTTTTTTTTTTTTTAAACTTAAGAGATAGTAATATTACTTCATCGGATATCTTGAAAATTATTAATCAGAAACTCACTTTATTAAAAAAAATGCGATCATTTGTTCATTACATCCAAAAAATAATTTAAAAAAAAATACTATTATATGATTAACGTTTAATAACTTAGTTATAATCGGAACAGTAACAGATCTCTGTCCTAGTACACCAGATTAATAAAAAAAAAAGGAAAGATTTTTTCTTTAACGAGAAATCATTATTATTTGAATTTATTTTGCTGAAAATCATAGATATGTATTCTCAGGAACGAAAGGCCTAGAAACGAAAAATAATGCGACACAAGAACTAATTACTAATATAAAGTCAAAAATATCTTTAAAAAAATATTATCGTCCATGATTTTGACATTATACAATTTATTTATATTTTAAGAGGTTAGATTTCTCACAATTTATTATAGTAATGATTTCTTTGTAGGAACGGATTTTATAGCACTTTTATCTCCTGTTATCTCTTCTTGCTTATCAGACTTGGGAATAAAAAGTTGTAAAAAATCATATAATTAGCAATGGGAATTTCATCGAACTTACCAGAGAAACCATGTAGATTAATATCCTATTCCACAAGTGATCCTGTATAATGTGTAACAACTCACTATCAACACTAAGCACTAAGTACTAAAAAACAAGGAACATATCTCACTAGCGATTTCCGAACGAATGTAAGGCGACATAGTCCCAGAGACGATCTGGCCTCAATTAAGAAAAAAAGTATCAGTAAAAATACACCTATCTCGAACCCCCACCCCATTAAATGTGGTGATAACAGACCAGTAAATTATTGCATTACATAATTAATTATAGAGGTTGGAGTGAGATATCAGCCGATATCAGAGGCGAATACAGTCACAAACAGTTTCAAGGTTTTTTCCTCTTCTTTTTTTTTTTTTCTCAAACACTTATCGCAGAAGACTCCGCGATAAGGACGGCTGTGCAGGTGTCTCTTGCGCCGTCATTATTGTCTGCAAGTGCTGTGTTCTATCGGTGTCAGCGATTAGTTACAGAACAAGGAAATCGCTTCTGAGTCATAACTGAAAACGACTAAACTGACAAGGAATATTACTTCATTAACTATCGTTTCTACTAAAAGAAACAAAAACTATAACACCGAAACCAATGAAGAATATTTGGCTCAGTACATGATTCTAAGTCAACGTTTGTGTAGGGAGGTAATTTGCCCGAGATATCGCTTTTTTATTATTTAGGAAAATATGTATCCGCAGTGAAGGTCGGATAAAGTCAAGTAGATTCGATTCCGTTAATAAATTAATTAATATTAACTAATCGAACTCTCACCAAAATTTAAATAAAGGATAGAATAAAACATATCAAAAATGTATCTACATTTTGTAATCAGAATAACAGAGAAAAAAAAACTGTACCACTGCAACACATGAAGAGTAATAGGCTTGAATAGTAATAAACACATAGCCAACAGTTGTGCAGAGAGGTGATTTGGAAGAGGTCATACTCAATCCTCCTTGGTCTTATCCACTAATTAAGGGTATCTACTTTATATAGGCTGAGTGAGCCACAGGAGCGTCTGTAGATACCAAAGGCTATTTCTTTATTTTTTGTTTTCTATTCTCTTTTAAATTACTTAAGCTGGATATTTGACGCCACTAATTAAAGAACTAACTTCACAAATGACTGGATAACAATACTTCTGATATAGAAAGATCACATAAAATAAAATATTTAAAAATATTATGCCTAAAAGAAAATAATAATAAACAAATATTTTATTTCAAAAGAAAAGATATGGCCAGGGCCGGGACTCATGACTTAAAGTAATGTTCAATTATTCCAAAAATAATGTTCAATTGACATTCTCTCCGTGTATACATCGCAAATTGCGAGAACACAGAGATGTAGGATCAGTGAAAAGAATTTATAGGGCTGGCCGAGAAGCGGATAATTGTTGCTCTACTGTAATTAACTTCAACCATAATTCACAGTTCCACAAAATCTTATCCATCTCGGCTATCCTGGCTTCGCTTCACGGCCAGCCATATTGAAAAGAGGGGATATGGCTGGCCATGAAGCGAAGCCAGGATAGCCGAGATGGTTGAGGCGTCACCACGGAGAGCTGAAAGACCCGGGTTCGAGTCCCGGTCCTGGCCATATCTTTTCTTTTCAAATAAAATATTTAAAAAAATTATATCATATAACAATTAAATAAATTGTAATAAAAAAATAATGTTTGTTAAAGGTTATTTGAAATTATTATAAAACATCGACAGTAAATTATGAATAAAAATACATTAATTATTTCAAATAAATAAAATAATTTGGAGCAATATTACACGTAACAACCCGAAATTTTAAGTTCGTATATTTTTATCCTATGAAGCAAGCATGAACTCATAGAGGTTTCAAGGTCAGAGAATTTTTTTTTTTTTTCTTCCTCTACCTACAGGCTTTTTTTCGTTCAGTTGTTCTTCGAGTTTCACTATTATATTAAAGTTATATAATTGCGAAATGTTAACTAAAATTATCATTTATTTAATTTAAGAAAAGTTAATTTAATTGAACTCAAAAAAGGCAATCACTAATCAGTCAAAGATTCCCTAGTCCACTAAATGAAATGTTGTACAAAAACAGCTCATCTCACATCAATAGTCTAAAAGAGACTAAGATAAACGTAAATAATTATATCTATGATATAACCATCAGCAGTATTTGATATTTAGCTAAATTAATTTTTCGTTAATCACGAAATAAAAAAAATCATAATAAATAAGTTTTTGTTTTTTATTTATGAGTTTGTTTTTTATTCCATTTTGATTGAAAAATAATTCCCCGTCTTCATACATCGTTCAAGGTGAACTTGTTTTTTTTCACTTCAAAAAAATAAAAAGAGCATTGTTGTTTATCTAGCTAATGAAAGACAGGTTGTCCTAAACGTCAAAAGGATATCTCAAATGATTTATTTTTATATTATTATTATTATTATTTTATCATAGCAACTGATTCGTTTGCAGCTGAAGTGAAATTAAAAAAAGGTTTATTGTTAATTATTTAAGTTGAACAGTTTATTCATTGTGGGGGAGCGGAGTGGCTCAGTGGTAGAGCACTGAGTTGCCATGCCGAAAATCCTTGTTCAAATCCCGCTGCAGGCCAAGACTTTTATTTAGTCTGTTTGTAGCGGGAGATGGATCATATGGGTCCTAGGCCCCTCCTGGGGCTCACCAAGCCTGTATAAAATGTTATAAAGAAAGTTACCGAAGATAAGGGGGGGGAAATCTGGCGGTTGAGCGTAACCTAGGACGTCACCTCCTTGCAGAACAGTTGTCCATGAAACAGTACAGTCTCTACCATGTACTTAATCCCAGATCCGTTCACGGGTTGTAGTGGTACCGGTTTTTTTTCTTTGTAATTTATTTATATGTTCAGTAACCTCACATTGCTTATTTAATATTTTTAAGGATACATTTGAATTGTTAAACGATATTTTATACGCTGGATATAGGTTAAAAATAATGAGATAATTAAAAATAGGCATATGTGGTTCAGTTTCTCAAAGGAAGTCTAAATTTCGGTACTAAAACGGAGCCGGGGTTAAAGTAGAAGAGGCATACGAGACCAGAAAGATGTATACAAAATCTGTTGGTGTCTACACTTTTCACTTAACAAACATCAATTATTCTTATAACAGTTCATTATATTTTTTATGACTAGGTTATCTAGTAGGAAAAATGCAGGGTAAGAGAAAGATTCAGACGTTTCTGCCTGTTTTCGAATTATTCCGGCATTTAATTAAATAAAACAATATATATTATATATTATAAATAATAAATCTTTAAATTACAATTACAATAGGTTGGTAAACTGCATGAATAGCCTGTAAGCATAGGGATTAAAATGCGATCGAAAGCTCGAAATAACAAAGCCTTAAGTCTCTAAAACATTAGAAAATAACCAACCATTTCGTTACTATTAATCATATAAAATCATATGATATGAAATCATATGGGTCTATTCATATAAAATGCCTGTTTTCAAAGAAAATATATTTAGTTAAACAACTTTATGTACTTAAAACATTTTTATTCAAATTATTTCCTCTCGTTTTCTATACTTTTTTACAATGTGTTATTAAATTTTCAATTTTCATCAATCAATCGTGATGAAACAAAGTCTAAAAATGCGTTTTTGAATAGAAAATGCTTTTGAAAAATTTTACTCATAAAGAACTTGTCCCAATTTCTGAACAGATGGAAATATGTTGGAGATAAGTCTGGGGAATGAAGTGGGTGCGGGAGGACTTGGTAGCCCAGAGGTAATGGCTTTTTCGTGTAAAGAATATAAGTTCCTTCCGAATAACCAATGCAGGTTGTTTTTTAGTGTTTTTGTTGTTTTGTGTCAGTTTTAACTAATATAAATTTAATAGGAATAAAAAGTTCCGAGTAGATATAAAAAAAATTCTCTTAAATAGGGAGGGCTGTTTATTGGAAAGCCAAGGTTTCGACACACATTGCAGATCTTCTTCAGGTCTTGTAGTGAGAGATCAGGATTTGACACTGGACTGTAAATGAAATTTAGTTTAAACTAGACTATTACATTTTTTTTTATTACATAATCAGGTTAAGAATAGGGTGCCACATCTATGATCTGTACTTGAAATCCAGAGCTTTCTGTTCATACTACCTTCTTAATTACATAACATATTTTTTTGCAGAAAATGTCTTTGATCACTGCTCCATTTGCACCATTTTATGGACTATTAAATCATCCTTTTCTCATGTCTGAACGATGCTATATGAGTTTTTCGCCATATTTGTTTAAATCGTTTAATGGCTCAATAAATTAAACCGATTATCGTGTTAATGTTAATCATGTCTTGGAATGACCTCGACATAGCGACAGGAAACACACGCCTCCGGTCGGACGACCTATCGCTGAAGATATTCGCCTTGACAACATTGCAAACAAAGCGGTTAGTCGCGATAACTACTTAATTATGTTGTTTATATATTTTATATAGGTAAATTAATAAGACAAAAATACACGTTCAAAATCTCTAACTTACACATGGATAGGCAAAATTTATGACTCCGACTTTAGCATCGTCAGCTTAGAAATAGTAAAAAAAAATCATAATTGGCGAAATTTTTACGACACAACCGTTGACTGAGAAACAGTACAGTATCTACCATGTACTTTCGTAACTACTTTTTCCTGAATATTAATATAACAAACATAATTGGATTTAACAAAATATAATTTGTTTTTTAAAAATTACTTTATTGAATTGTACAACTGTAATATATACATCTAGTACAATAGCTATAAGTATAAATAATACATGACAGGACATGTAGAGACACTACCCACTGGCAGCACTGTAATTACATTTCTATAATAGAAGGTCCCAAGGCCATTTTCTCTTCGCCTAGAAGGATTGTCCGGGATGGAATTAGATGCAAGGATGGAAACTAGTGGGTTTGGATGGGCCTAGAGTTTATTATGGAATGATAGGTGTCTGGAATGGGCAAAATCGGTAACATATGGAACGTTAAGGTCATTATGGATGGCTTTATTTATGACAAAATAAGGAGCGTTTAGGATTTTGCGAAGGATTTTGGATTGCAAGGATTGGATACGAGAGGAATTCGATGGTTTGATGGAGCCCCATAGCTCAATTCCGTAAGTCCATAAAGATCATATAACAGTCACATAAATAAGTCTTTTGTAATTGATCTGAAGCTTATGGCGTTTGTCTAGTATGTGTTAAAGTAGTCGGAAGCGTCTAGCTGTTTTTTGTCTTTTCGGTCTTGTGTGAGGTTCCAAGTAAGACATTTGTCTAATTTGAGTCCTAGGTAGCGAATCTGTTCAGCGGGGATACGTGGAGTTACTATTAAAAGATACAGTAGGACAGAAAGTCATTGGTTTTCGGCGAAGGGTAAAGGTAATTTGATGGGACTTGCTAGAATTGAAATATAATATTAATCTAACATAATTACACACAATAATTATTCATTTAAAAACAGTATACTTCCTTAATATGCCAACATATTAATTATTTTATATCCCATGTTTTATTGTTACTAAACTAATAAAAAAAGGAAGCGGTTATAATCGGGTCGAGTAACCTAATCAAAAAATCGGTTCACCCAGCCGCTTCTCCTATTAGCCATGAAGATGACCTACAAAGTCGGCACAAATAAAAAATAAGTCTAGACTTATTTGGTGTTTTTTTGACTGCACTCCCCAACTATTTCCATCCTCCATTATATCTTCCAGTCATTTTTAATAATAAAAAAATCGATTAACCTAAATAAGAAACCCTGTTTTCTGTTCTTCTCATCTCTATCAATGAAGAAAAACATATTTCTCGATATACAGTCAAAACCTACAATGTAATTGATGCTATATCAATAATATAGAATCGAATTGAGTGAAAAATCATATAATCTAGAATTATATTTATGTCAACATACTGAAATTAAAATTATTGTAACCATAAACATAGGTCATATTGACGAAATTAAATCTTGATTTTGTTAAGAAGTATTAATAATTATAACATATTGTGAAAATATTATTAAGTTATAATCGATATGTAAAAAAATGATTATTCGATACGAAAAAAGAACAGTTGTCGTTAAAACTGAACAGTAAATGACATAACTCATTGGAAGGATTTAAAACTAAGCTTTAATTATTTAAATAAAAGTTTAGTTATTCAAATTACGAAAATAATTGTTAACAAATATCCTATTAAACACTATAAATAAATTTATATTGATCCAAATTTAAGAGAATAAGTAAGACAAAAAAAATTGATGAAAAACTCAATAGAAAGAAGAAAAAAGTAAAATAGAAACATGAAAAGAAAAAGAAAAGTGAGCTGAAAATAAAAAAAGAAGTCGTGCTATTTTTCCTTTATAGGCTCTCCTATTGTAAAAAAATATAATTTATTCCGTTAAATTAATAAATATAATTATATTTTAGTACTTAAGCACAAACGAAGTTTCTAATTTATTTTAATAATTCACAAATAATACAAAAAAACATTGTAAATATTCATAACTAATTAATTTTAAAGTGTAAAAGTTCTTTAGAATCTAACGTGTAAACAATCTTATTGAATATATCTTTTTAGAGGATGATGTATAACAATTGATGAAAAACAAAATATAAAAACAATGAAATTCTTTAAATAAAAAAATTACCTTTTCTTTATTTATAAGAAGAATTAAACAATAACAAATGAGTAAGAACCGATAATAAAAATAATCCTACAACTTTGTTTAAGTAAACTTCTGCACAATCTAAGGAATAAATAACAATTTATTATTACAAGTTTATTTATATTTATTGGAAGGTAATATATTTATTTATCTTCTTAAGGGACGAAAGAAATATTCAACCTATCATCAAGATAAACATTAAGAAAAGTAATAAATTCAAACCTAATTGGACGGTGTCAAAACAGCCTGTATAAGTTACAAGATTTATGTTCGTATTTGACAATCATCTGTAAGTTGTAATTTTTAATGAGGTAGCATTGGACTCAACTCTCATTAGATTCTTGTTTTATTGACAACTGATAACTAATGAAAAATATCTTTAATAATTATAATTTGACTGTAAAAAATTTGAAAAAAAATGGCACGGGTGGAGGTCAAAAAATTAATAAAGTATTTATTAGAAATCCAATTGAAATTGAAGATCTTCTTCAGGATTCCGTAGAAATTTTCCAAAATATTTAAAACTCAAATATTCATAATAGAAAAAATTAAATAAAATAGAATAAAATGAAACTGAAACTATTGGCGTAAACAAGATATACCAAAGAGTAGAATTTTTCATTATAGTTTTTATATCCCAAACATTTAAGTTTTAAACATTTGTTTTATATTTTCTATCCAGCCTTGAAGAAGACCTGAAATTTAGGTCGTAACTTCGGTTATTAATAAATAGTTTTTAACAATTAAAGTATTATTTTTATAAACTCTACCGGAACCATTTTCTTCTCTAAAGTGAAATATTTAAAAATGTGAATTCAGTATACAATATTAAATGAATAAATAATTCGCTGAAAACATAAGTATCTCTTTTTTTTTCTTAGCTCCTTTGGGTTTGAACTTTGCAAAGGAGGATAAGGAGAGGATGGAAAAGGAAAAATTATATATTAAAAAAGGAAAAAATGTTTATAAATTCGCTTATCTTTTCATTTCACCGAGTGAGAATGCAAGGCGGTGCAAGTGATTTTCGTCAAGGTTAAAGCCAAATTAGCTTTAGATAGTTACAGTAAATTATTTTATTTTATAATTTATTTTTTCCTTAATATTCAAAGGATATAAAAAAAGGAACAATTCAAATTTTCTACAAAAACACTATAATTTTAAAATACTTGTATACTGTTATTTGTACCTGTTGGCTTTTCACCGCTTCAAAAATATTTAAACATAAATGCTGAGATTTTTATGAATCAGTGTATCGTTTTAAATTAATACTAAATAGATGAAACAGATGAAAGTAACTTATGCTTTCTTCCTTTCACATGAAAACATTATTGATTTTAATATAAAAACATTCAATGGGTTCAAAATATTTTAACAGCTGGGTTTATCAATGTATATCAATTTTATGTTATATTATCAAGATAAATATTTAGTGTGTTGGCAAGTTGAAACGTATAAAGTTTGTATTAAACTTTCACCATTCTTTATGTATTTATTTATAGTTTACGGTAATAAAAAGTTATTTATTAACATGTATAGTGTAAACTACCTACAAGGTTTGTTACCTTGTTTCCTAGTTCGTCATCGTAAATGTTTCTGGTATGTGCATTAAAATAGAAAAGAGTTATATTAAATTGTCACTATTTTAAGATGTTTATGTACAGTTTTTAGATTTATGGAAATATTATGTATCTGCTTACAGTTTGTAATGTTGTGTCCAATTTTGTCAATGTAGATGTTTCTGGTATGTGTATTATATGAAGTATTGAGTTTCAATTGAGCTGTCACTACTTTATGATTTATATATGTACATTTTATGGTTATATTATGTTATATACTTACATAGATTATTATTTATATGTACAATCTTGTAGGAACATTAGGAATCCCATTTCGTCAAGGTAAATTTTTCTGGTATGTGTATTATCCTAAATATAGTTTCAATTGACACTTTATAATGTATTATGTGCAGTATAAATATACTTTAACCTTTATAATGTTAAATATTTATATGATTAGATCTGTAGTGCCCCATTTCGTTAGGGTGAATATTTCTGCTCTGTACTATGTATATTGTTTCTATATAACTGTCATTACTATAAGATATTAGGTATAGAGTTTCGACTGAATATTAATTAGTCAAAACTTTTGATTAATTAATGATGAATGAATTTATGTAGAGTTTATTGTTCTAATTATAAGTCAACTGCTCACGTCGTTTGTTACGTTGTACCATTTAGTCAGTGTAAATGTTTCGGGCATTTGCATCTCTATTATGTTAAGTATATTGTTTCTTTCTAACTGTCATCACTTTACGATGTATCTAAATACATTTTATAGCTATATTATGGTGACTACTAACATCGTTTGTTACGTTATGCCGGATTTCGTCAGTGTAAAGGTTTCAGAAAATGTAGCTGTTGTATGTTAGATATAGAGTTTTTATTGAACTGTCGTAACTTAATGATGCATTTGAGTATATTTCATAGTTATTTTCTGTTTACTACTTAGATCGTTTGTTATGTTTTGTTCAATTTCGTCAGTGAAAACGTTTTTGCTTTTCTATGTTCATTATGTTAGATATAAAGTTTCTATCGTACTGTCATAACTTTATGGTGTATTAATGGAGTTACTACTTTAGAGTCCCATTGTACAGGATAAATGTCTCTGGCGTTTAATGTGTAGTATGTAAGGTATATCGTTTCCATCTAACTCTCATGGCTGTATTATGTATTTAAGTACATTTTATAGTTATATTACTTACATCGTTTGTCAAGTTATGTCCCATTTCCTCGGGGACGGCACCCTCTCGGCCGCCTTGCTCGAGTCTGTTGGCGATCGGAATTGTGGAGCCGTTGAGAGACACTTTGAGAAAAAAAAAGCACAACCACTTGGAGTTAGAGAAGAAATCAACACGAATTATCACTGTTAGCTCAGTACGATTCGGCACTGGGCTATCAGCATTACACGGAATTTATAAATTTTAAATAAAAAAACAACTTCTGGGCCTACGAAAAGGTAAGTTTTGTGTGTATTTTAAGTTGGCTGGGTTCGATACGTTACCCTCAGAGGCCAGACTAGTACTGAAGCATAAGAGAGCCCAAGATCATGTGTTGGCCGGTCGATGGGAGCCGGTAGGGAGGAGTGGGGGGACCGTTCTCGATTCCTATTGGTCGAGAGCTTCTTGCATCAGCTGATCGCTCCGGGCCCTTGGCAACACGGTTCACACTAGCTTATATACTATTTATTTCAATATTTACACAATTTTAACACTTATCCCCAACCTATAATACATCTAAATACCTTAAACAATAAATACCATAGCAATATTCCAACAAATATTATAACAAATAGTCGAAAAAACGTCTGAGGTCGATGACCTAGTGTTAGCTAACCTCCGAAACCTTGGTTCCAGTGGAGCTTTGGAGTATTACTAGAGTTAGTCACACTGAGGCAACGAGAATTCTTACTTCGGTTTTCAGGCGTTTGTCCAATAACCTATTTCGGAATCATTCTCTATTTTAATTCCTGTTGCTAAGCAATTACATGATTCACAGCTGAAAGTTTAAACTATAATTGTTGAGCTTTTATATGGCACAGAAGTACACTACATATCTATGCCCCGTATGTTAAGGACACTATGTCCATAGAATAGGTAATGGAGACTAAGGACTTTTCGTTTCGAATTTTTCCACGGTCTTAACATTTATCTTAGGTCTCTTTTAATTTTCAATATTTATATATTTTGTGGAGTAGCCATAAATCCACTGGTGTCTTGATAATGTTGTTTTTCTTTTCATTGCTATCTTACTTTCATTTTTTCATATGGTTTTTTGTCTTATGTTTTGGTGTTGTTTACAATTAATTATTTTTTCCTGTTGTACTTTTTGTAGTTTGGTGAGTGTATGTTGAATTTTCAAATTCTCCAGTATTTATCAGCTGTTTTTATCTAACCTTACCCAGCCGGGGTCGAGTAACCTTCCTTATGATTCATTAGTTGCATTTGAGCCTTGGAGGTGGTGGGATGTTTCTTGGGTGCATTATTCACGTTTTGTTTTGTTTTTGTTCTTTTTCTTTTTTTTCTCTATCCACCCTGAGGATGCCTGAATGGGCGAAATATTGAACAGATAATTTCAATTTCTGTTTTGGTTTGGATACTAAGGGCTTTTCGTTGGAATTTTTCCACGGTCTTAAAATAGGTAATATTTAAGGTAAATTGTCATAAATGAATATTATGATAAATACTTCCAATTACTTATCACTGCCAATAACAATCAGAACATTTTTCGGTAATTATTTCGCTGGTTGTCGCTTCGAGTTAAACAGCAAGTTTTAACTTTTCAATCGTTTCCCTTTTAATATTTTCCATAAAAATGCAAGTTATCATGAGTTTAGTATGGAAAAGAGAATGTAATTATCGGAAATGTGTGTACTTCGGTAATTATTTCAACAAGAAATAGGAGTTTCAACGAACATTTTGAAGTATAGATGATAGAGATTGAAAGGAAAATAGTTGACTGGAAGATCTAATGTGGGATATAGATAGTCTGCAGTAAATAAGACAAGCTTATTTATTGTAAGTGCCGACGTTTCGACTTACATTGTAGGCCATCTTCAGGGCTATGAGAGAAAAACAGAACATAAATAACTATAAAAACATTGCAATACCGAGAAAGAATATAATAATATCAGAAATTGAAAGGTACTGAAATCAGCGATGGATATAATATTAAGGATATATAAGGATAAAAGCTCACAGCATAAGAGTACAAATGGTGTTAATGCCAAGCAATGATAAAAAAAGAAGAAGAACAGTAAGATACAAAATGAACATAAAGAGAAGATACAAATGTAAAATTGTGAATCCCGGTCAAGGCAAATCTTTTCTCTTTAAAACAAAAATATTTAATAATAAATGCTATCAAAATAATAATTAATAAAATTAAATTATATATAATATATTAACAAGATAATAATTAAAGTAATGTTCAATTAACATTCTTCCCTGTGTATATATCGCAAAAATTGCGAGAACAAGGGGATATAGGATCGGGAGAAGAGAACGCATTTGCCGGACTTGGATACAACCCCTGGTAGCTCAGAGGTTTAGAGCACTACTACGGAGACGTTAACGACCCGGGTTCGAATCCCGACCAGGGCAAATCTTATCTCTTCAAAACAAAGATATCTGAAAATAATAACAATTAATAAAAAATAAAAATTATATATATAAAATTGATGTAAGTTGTTGAAATATTCATTTCTAGATGAATTGATAAATAACTACCTTTAATTTATTTATAAATGAAAGACTTCAAGATTTGTTTTATCGCACGTTACCATACTACAACTGCTGTATACATAGTTTGTTTCTGTTCTTGGCTACAATTTTTTGTAAGTTTAAAAAAAGTTGTTTTTCTGTAGCACGGTCAACAAACTGCAATTTGTTTATATACTTTCTTGAATTATGCTGTCTATTCCTCGAACAATTCAGGGAAAATAAACATTGTTGATCGTAAAATTTATTTATCTAAGCAAGTAACTTTTTTTTTTTTTTATGGAACACTATATGAGTTTTCTGCACATTGTTAACTTTGTAGGAATACCTATGTAAATCTTCTCAAATGAAATATGGATGATGACATAACATGTCATCATCCATATTTCATTTGAGAATATATTATATTTAAAGTAATTAAAAATATATACTTTAAATGACTATCAAGTTCCAAAATGATAATGCTCCAAACATTTATTTACTATATCTACATGTTTTAAGTTATTTTTCTAACATATGAATCACCCTGACAAATGAAATAGTAACAGAGCAAACTAATTAAATTTCTTTAAAAAATAATTTCTAAACCTGAGAGAACATTATTAATAACAATGCCTAAGAGAACAGATGAATCTGAAACTTGAGAAAGTGGTTAAAAAAGAAACTTAAAAATCAAGTGCTCTAAAAGGCAGCTGCTCGAATCCAAAATTCGAACATCTTTGAAGATTGCTGACCTTATGAACAATGATGGGAATTGAAGAAAAATTAAACACAACTCGACACTGAAGATAGATTTTTTTTCCTTAACACGTTCACGCCGGCGCGTACCACCGGTAGCCCGCACTAAACTGTCTCATTGGTATATATATATATATATATAGTATATATATTATATAATATATGTGCGTACCACCAAAGATTGTAGGATTATATTTTTAGTTAAGTAAGAAAGTTGGAGATACTGCGGCGTCTGAATTCAAGCGCCGCCTCACAGAGAAAAACATGAAATCGGCCCCGTCGCGAACGTGTTAAATATTATTATTATTATTATCAGTATTCCACATTAAGAAGAGCGCAAGAAAACAAACTAAAATCTTTGTCTTTTTCCGTTTTTTTGTCTGTCTTCCCAAAAAACTCTCAATGTTCACCGTTTTGCTTCTTCCTCCCTTCGTTCACTTCTCTCCAATTCTTTTCTCTTTATTTATTTGTTTTGATTCCACTTTCTCGATTATTTCTCCTAATGTTTCTAGTAGGTTGGGAGTATGGAGCTTCTAAGCCATCTAATAGTTCGTGCGAGGATCAAATTTGGTTAAGATTACTCATAACTTCCTAGTATTACCGCTAATTAAGTGTAATCAGTTTATCGAGGCTGGGTGAGCCCAAAGAGATCTGCGAATCCTACAGTGTCGATTCAAGGCTATTAGCAGAAAGAATAATGTATCTTTCGAATTTGCGGCATAAGATCAGTAGCGCGGTAACCCACAAATGTGTCTGTAGTTTAAAATTTACTATAAAACAAGAGACTTTTTCCAATTACTGTGGCCTATGATCCATCCCTCAATACCACCTGCTTCTTGCTCTTCACCTTTTTCTTTACTCACCCAAATATTATTAGTAAAAAATAGTTTAATAAATGTACATACTATTATAATTAATTTTCTATCCGTAACACAACAACATCTCAGCTAAAGTATGAGAAGATTAAGGTTTTCGTCCAAGTTTCGACAATCCGTAATGTTTTTTTAACTTGTTAATTTATTCCCTGGACTTGGTAGAATTGTTTATAACGTGTTATGAGCACAGGTTCACCTTGGTTCTATTATTTCATAAGTGGATAACAAAACATCCTCGGTGCTCGTTTGAAATATTTTCTTAATTAAACTTTATTATAAATTAGAACAATAAAAATATATTAATTATAATAATTTAAAATTTATAAATAGGGAGCGAAGTGGTTGAGTGGTAAATCATTGAGTTGGCATGCCGAAGGTACTGGTTTCAAATCCCGCTGCTTTCAAGACATATTTTAGCAGCCGGAAATGGATCTCATAGGATCTAGGACCCTCCTGGGGCTCACTCAGCCTTTATAAAGTGGGTTCCCAAAATAGAGAGGAAAAATATGGCGGTTGTACGTGATCTAGGTCAAATCACCTCCCTGTAGAACCGTTGTCCATGAAACAGTACAGTCTCTACCATGTACTGAACCCCAGACCCGGATTGTAGTGGTACAGGTTTTTTTTTAATTAAAAAAATATTTGATTTAGTAAGTAATGATTCGCACTATTTTATTTATACATGTAAGATAAACAAATTTTTTGTTTTTGGATTTTCTTGTTCTCTTTCTTAATTAAATAGTAGACGTTTCCAAACCAATTTTTTAAAAAGAATTATTTCAGTTTCTTCACTCTCCGTATTAGACTAATATTAACTTTTAATTTTTTCCCCGAATATATTAATATTATTAATATTACAGACAATTAAAACTTTTTTTTTTTTACTTAGAAATTGACCTTTATAAAGAAATATACAAAGTTTGATTGCTCTGGGCCTAATGATTAGCATTTCCCCGATAAGAATAAATTAAAATAATCGTAGTAATGACTATAGTTATTACTATAATTCTGTGGCACCTGTGCATTGTGGGCTAAGTCGAATTTTGTGAATTTCAAGCTATCTACTTAGAATCGTAATTTTTCTGAACTTATTTTAAGTTCAAGATTGGAGTATCAGCCCACGATTCACAAAGGAATATCCTCCATTGCAATGGACAGAACACTTAGCGTGTTAGACACAAGGAAAGAGAAAAAAATTCTAAAAGATTCTAAGTAGATAGCTTGAAATTCACAAAATTCGACTTAGCCCACTATGCACAGGTGCCACAGAATTATTCATTCCCCTTGGTAACCTCTAGTAATAACATACTTCATTATTTTTATTTGTTATATTGTTTTAAATTATAAAAGACCGGTTTGTTAGCTCTATATACACAGAAGTATTTTCCATACAATTCTAAAGGTTGTTAGGAGAAAAGAGTATCATCCATTCCAACCGCCTGTTTTTTGCTGCTGGTGGGACGGTTTACAATCCTAGTTTTTATAGCTTTTTATGGTTCTCGTCCTTGGCGACCTTGGGTGACCCTTGTCAAGCAAAGCTATAAACTGAATATATGTAAGTATATAGGCACATATATCATCAGACGTGACAAGAAAAAAGCTAATTACAAAGACAGTTTTAAGAAAGGTTGAAAACTTGGAGTTGTAAACTATTGGCGGTCTAACAACTATTTTAAAAATCATACTATTACTCATGTAATCGTACTTAACTAGTAATCGTTGTTCGGTTCAGTACTTTTTTCCCCGAGTAATCCTACTAAAATATGAATAGAATAGAATAACAAAATAATTTTATTCTGGAACCAGGGTCCTTAAGAATAACAGATGTGTACAAAATTTATACTATATGTGCTATAAATCTGGGTATATTAAATATATATACCCAATATAAAATATATATATATATATATATATATATATATATATATATATATATATATATATATATATAAATGGCTTAAGTGCTACATTATTAGAATAATACAATATTTAAATAATAACATGAAAATAAAAATAAACTAAAACGTATGATCTGGTAGGGAATAAAATAATTTTAAAATAGCATAAAATCTAAAATAACAAGATTTTTTTTTTAGATTAATTTGTTGATATTTACAACTGTAATAATATTACAACAAGTAAATTTGCTAATATGAACTAATGTCATGAAAAAAAAAAAACACTTGTGGAGAAATTACCAATTGGTAGCACTCCAATAAAGTTCTATAGTCGAAGGTCTCGAGGCCATCTTCTTTTCAGACGCCTCGGAGGGTTATCAGGAATATTATGGGAAGCAAGTAGAGAGACTAGCGGATTCAAGTGTGTATGGAGCTTGTCATGGAAGGATAGGTATCTAGTTTGGGCTAAATCAGCAACATATGGGATATTTAGATCATGATGGATGAGTTTGTTTGTGACATAATAAGGAGCATTGAGGATTTTACGAAGGATTTTGGATTGTTAGAATTGGATACGAGATGAATTGGGTGGTTTAGTAGAGCCCCAAAGCTCAACTCCGTATGTCCAAATAGCTGATAACTGATAACATAACTGTAATGCAAATGAGTCTTTTGTAATTAATTGGGAGCTTAGAGCGTTTGTCAAGTAAATGTTGAAGAAGGCGAAAACGTCGAACAGTTTCTTGTCTGTTCAGTTTTGTATTATATTGTATTTTGTATATATTGAGGAAACAAGAATTAAACTGAGAGGTAAAAGAAATATAAGTAAACGCACTTAACAATATAATAAGAAAATAGCATGGTTACGAGTGGAGAATATATACAGTTATCCATCTTCTACTTCCCCTCCTGAATATGAGCTATTAATTATTACTGATTAGAGGGAATCAGTTTTTGGAAATTTAGGAAATGTAGGAAAAGCATGGATTTGGATGTGGATAAGGAAGACGCATGGCGGATATTAGGTTTATATAAATTATAATATATAGGATTGCTTTGAAATATTTAGCAATGAGCAAGCAACATAGATGGGGTCAACAAACCTCACCTTGCTGCATACCATGGTTTTCATGGTCCAGTTTCTGACTAACCGCAGCTCCTTATGACATGTCGCTTGCTACCGACGTTTAATCAGATTCAAGGACAGTAGCGATCGGACTAGATTTAAAAATTACAGTAATTATGTATCTGCAGGCGCAAGAGGACCTATATTTCTTTTCTTGAATTAGAAGAGTCACACAATTCCCGATAGAATAGGTTACGACGGTAATCCAAAAAAATGAATCTTAGATTTGTTATGAAGAGATCAAGTTTAAATTAAATGTACTTGTTAGAATTTAGATTTGATAGCGGAGTGTATAGAGCGGTGAGTTGCAGTCAAGCTGAGGGTCAAATCAGGCTGTGGTAGATATATTTTTAATCTGTTAATCGATGGGCCTTTGGTATCTGCAGTTCATCCAGGGGGTTACCCAGCCTTTATAAATTGGGTTTTGTGTGATTTCGGTCAAATAACCTATAATAACCTAAAATAACCTACCTGGACAACTGATGGCTCAGAAATATTAGTCTCTATAATTTACTGATCCCGGGGCCGGTCGGGATCAATAGCAATTTTTTTTTTATTACTTCCAAACGTATATTTTATTGCATTAAAAGCCAAAAGTTTTTTTTATATAATTCTAATAATAATAGAATTTATTAAAAGGAAATAAAAGAATTCCTAATTTTCAAAACATATGTTTTAATATTATGTAATGTTCGAAAAAACAAAACAAGATAAGTCTGAAGACAGTTGCCCTGTGAGAAGGTCGCCGCTCTCTCCATCTTCTTCATCTTGAATTTGTCAAACCTCATCAGTAAAACTTCTCACTATTTTCATCTAATTTTGGACTTACCGGTAAGAGACATTGAGTTATTTCTACTCCTCAACATATTGAATAACCAACTCATCATCTTCAAGAACTCAGTTATTTTTATTGATTCACAGACTATAGTCCAGGATCCCTGGTACATTTTTGCACTTGATTACTATCAAGCTGAATCTTCGTGAAAAGCTTCGTTTTGCTAAGACGCCCAACAATTTCCTTTGCGAAAATTCTCGATTGGGGTAGCTAACAGAGGTAGCAAGGATAAAATATGTCGATTTGATGATTCTCCAAAATTTAAGGATAACATACCACGCAATTTGTAGGACAATATGACTGTTAAATTATATAAATATTAACTAAAAGTATAAGTAAAAAAAAAAATCAGCTGGTTAGTAATCATTTTTGATCGATACATGTTGATCGATAACGAGGTCATCAAAAATGATGACTAACCAGCTGATTTTTTTTTTTTTTACTTAGTTAATATTTATATAATTTAATAGTCATATTGTCCTACAAATTGCGTGGTACGTTATCCTTAAATTTTGGAGAATCATCAAATCGACATATTTTATCCTTGCTACCTCTGTTAGCTACCACAATCGAGAATTTTCGCAAAGGAAATTGTTGGGTGTCTCATCAAAACGAAGCTATTCACGAAGATTCAGCTTGATAGTAATCAAGTGCAAAAATGTACCAGGGATCCTGGACTAAAATAGTTAATTTCAAGTTTTTCTGTCATTTTTTTTTAAATAATTAATCGTACGTGCTAATTGCATTTTCTTTTTTAAATTTTTATTTAGTTTTAAATAACTTTTTTTTTCGAAAAAAAACAAAAAAAAACAGTATCTGTAGTATAGTATCTAGTAGTTATTAACAGTCTAAAACGCCAAGGCATTAATAAACATATCTTGGATATTCTTCAATGTTGGTATACCAACAGCCAAGCGAGAGTAGTTCTGGACTTAAATGGAGAGGATTTTCCAATCGCAAGAGGGATTCGTCAGGGCGATCCTTTATCACCCGATCTATTCAACGCGGTCTTGGAAGATGTTTTCAAAAACCTTCACTGGGAGAATTTTGGGACAGACATCAATGGTAACAAACTGTCAAATCTGAGATTCGCCGATGATATACTTCTCATTTTACACTCACCATCTGAACTGAAGAAAATGCTAGAAGAGCTAGTCCTAGTAGGAAATGAGGCTGGGCTGGAGATAAATTTTAACAAATCAGTCTTAATGACAAATGCCGAAGAAGAAGAAATATTTCTCGGTACCAGCAAACTCCAATGGGTTAAAGAAACAATATACCTAGGGCAACTCATATCATTTGCAGATAAATCCAAGAAAGAGGTGAATAGAAGAATTAAAATAGGATGGTACAAATTTTGGTCACACAAAAATATTTTTAAAAGCAACATGGCCATACATCACAAGAGAAAAGTTTTTGATGCTTGCATCATTCCCTCTTTAACTTATGGATGCCAAACTTGGAGCCTAAATAATGATACATCTAAATCCCTAGCAATCACTCAGCGTGCAATGGAGCGAAGTATGTTAAGGAAAAGTAGAAGGGAGAAAATAAAAAAGACAGAACTACGGAAGCTGACTGGTACGCGCGATATTCTCAAGACAGTATCTGATCTTAAATGGCAGTGGGCTGGACACATTGCAAGAATGGCACCAACACATTGGGCTAAGGCAACAACGGATTGGTATCCAGTACACCGCACTAGGAGAAGAGGGAGACCAGCTACGAGATGGCGGGACGACATACAAAACTTCATAGGAGTATTATGGCACCGTTCTGCTTGGAACAGACGTAGCTGGGGTAAATTGGGAGAGGCTTATGCCCAAAGAAGGGCCTTTTTTTCTTTTTAAAAAAACCTTGTAAATATAAAAACCATGTAAAAATTGTACATAGAAGAAAGAGAAAAAAATAAAGCTTATTATTATTATTATTAACTTTTTTTTTGTATTTGCTTAGGTTTAGTTGTGCATATTTGTATTTTTGTAATTATTGATTAAATGTCTATCTATTACAATAATAAATTCACTATTTAAAGTATCGTTGGTATGTTCAACCTTTCGCTTTGTTATCCCACCCTGCAAAGGTCAGATGAACTGCAAACAATTTAGTTTTATTGCTGGAGTGACACACATAGCCCGACATGGCATCCCGAAGGACGAACCATTTGACTTCAATCAGATGTCCCAATGGCATCTTCAACATTAAAAGATGCAGGTTGTTTAGTTATTCTTACTTTACAGCTTCTAAGAGCCATAAATAGACCAATTAAAAAATGCAAACCAACGAGGGGCTCACCCAGCCTCCATTAAGCGGAAAAAACCTAATGATGAGCGTAATTCCGGCCAAATAACCTCCCTGCACGACCTTTGGCTTAGGAACAGTAGTCCTTACCCAAGACTGTGGAATTATAATTACTATTTATTCAGTTTCTCATTCTATGATAATTTTAATTCTAAAAGACTTTTTTTTTTGGTCTTATCTTTTATTTTATTAATTTTGCTCTAGCGCAACGATCAATAAGCAAATAGTGGGTTTAACCACTACATCCTTAAAATATATTTATTTTTAGTCAATGGGTACCACCTGTGCGCCCTAAGGGGGACCAACCCTTATTTTAATATTAAAACTCTTCTTTTATTTGTACTAGATGCTTAAATTGTATATAGCTTCATCTTCAAGAAAAAAAAAATCGGCTTCCAGTCAACTCCTTTATTGTTTTATATGACAATACGTTTCGACACTATGGTGTCATTTTCAATTATTTATTTTTCTGCATTCCTTAACTGGAAAGTCAATATTTTTTTTAAAAATCATTTTTAAGGAGATCTTTAGTCCTCCATAGTCAAACTTATATTCCATTACACTTTTTGACTGTTTGACTATGGAGGACTAAAGATCTCCTTAAAAATGATTTTTAAAAAAAATATTGACTTTCCAGTTAAGGAATGCAGAAAAATAAATAATTGAAAATGACACCATAGTGTCGAAACGTATTGTCATATAAAACAATAAAGGAGTTGACTGGAAGCCGATTTTTTTTTTTTTTCTTGAAGATGAAATTATAATAAATCCAGTTTTAAAAATAAAAAAAGGAAAAAATTATAAGAATTGTATATAGCTTAAAATGTCTGTCGTTAAGATTTTTAGTTATATTTTCAATGTAATGTATGCAGGAAATGTCTTCATCCTAGCGTTTTAATTTTTGCCTTTTTAAAAACAATGTTCGTAATCACTTTTTCCTCTTAATTGCTCTGAATTTTCAATTGATTTCAATTTGACTGAATTATAGTTTTAAATTCGCTACTTGATTCGAAGTTTTTTTTTTAATTTTCAAGCTTTAAGTTTTCGATTCTATTCCTACTTTGTTTTGTTTTTTTCTGACTGTTCAGGATGTAAGTTTTCAACTATTTTTTTAGCAACATTTTTCGTCCTTTTTTATTGGTTCTTTTTTTTACAACCTATTTTTATTATTCTATTCTACATATAAATGCAGTAAAATGTACCGCTTGGTGATTTCTAAAAAATTTTTTTACATGATAGATATATTTAAATGTGCAAATTTTATTTCATCCTTTTCCTTTCTAATCTTGCTATACTTACTTCATGTTGTTAATTTTAATAAATATCCTTGAAAATAAGAATAATAATTTTTTTATTACTCCACACATAAAAAACCCCACTAAAATAACCCTCATTGGAAGTACTATGACATTGTTCCGGACTTGTAATTTCCAAAATTACAATTCCAGGTAAATTGTTGATTATTAGTATTGTTAGGGGAAAAAATGAAAGCACTAAACATAATAAATGGGCTGAGAGGTTTATGGCAGGTTATAAATTTTATTCTGGAAAAGAAAGTTTTTCTGACTTCTCAGGTACAGACTAAACTAAAAGTGTTGACCTGGTCGTCCGGGATACCCTAACCTTTTTGTGTAGCTCAATGTTTTTAGGTTGAGAGCAGTTTTACCCTCAGAGCACTCAGTCACGTGGTTTGTATTGCACTAGATAAATATATAAATAAAAATCTTCTTATCTGATCTAATTCCTGCACTGCACTGCTTATATCATTGTTCTGTCTTGTTTTACTCTCAGGCCGCATGATAAATAAAAAATGAAATACGTAATTATTTGTGTAAAATTTATTACTGCATCCCGCCGATCATTTCTCACATTTTCAAATACTTCAAAATATGTTTTCATGCGTGATTCCTGCCTGATTACTTTCTTGAATAACCGTTGGCTTAAGAAGTACAGTTCCTATCGTACACCGAGCCCTTCGTGGGTTGTATTTATTTATTATTTTTAACAATAAAAAAAAAAACCTGTACCACTACAACCCATGAAGGGTCTGGGGTTCAGTACATGGTAGAGACTGAACTGTTTCATGGACAATGGTTCTGCAGCAAGGTGACTTGTCCCAGGTCATGCTAAACCGCCAGATTTTTCCCCCTTATATTGGGTACCCTATTTTTATAATATTTTATAGAGGGTGGGGCCCCAGGAAGGTCCTAGATCCCATATGATCCATCTGAAAACAGACTAAATAAAAATCATGGCCTGCAGCGTGATTTGAACCAAGATTTCCGGCATGGCAACTCAGTGCTCTACCACTAAGCCACTCCGCTTACCTTTTCAACAACGCGTAAAGTCAAATTGAACTACTTGGTCCCAAGGACCACCTGACTTAAAATTTATAAATAAAAACGAAATAAAGTATTTAAAAAATTACAAAGGACTTTGTTTATTTCTTCTGGTTTAGACCGTGTAGATAAATTTCTCGCCAACGTTTCGTCAACCATGCTGATGACTTCCTCAGGGCTGAGATGAGAATGAGCCCTTAGTAATAGTGGTCGTGGAAGCCTAAAAGAATATTTATTTAAAAAATGTTATTGTATTTTACATAACTTACATTAACCTTTTTGCATTGCCCACAATCAATAAATGTAATATTTTATGTATGTAGTTTCAGTAAACATACAATATATAAGATCAATACAGGATATACTTGTGTATTTACATAAAATTAACCAGAATATCTTTAATTTTGATTTTGAACCGTTTAAAAAAAACTATTAATGTAACAATGTAACTAAAATTGCTTTTAAAAATTGAAATTAACACTATCTCAAGCAATTGACACTCGGTTACTAGGAGCATTTCAAGGTCACCTGTGGTCTAGTGGTTAGCGTAACGAACTACTAAGCCCAAGATCGTGGGTATGGGGCCGGCAGGTGGCCCTAGGATTTTTTTAAGGGAGTAAAAAATCCTTAGTTATGCCGTCCTTCGGAAGGGACGTTAAACGGGGATTCCGAGCCTGTATGATGTCAGGTACTCGTTAAAAATCCCTATCCTAATTAAATCAGGATAGGCAAAATTTAGAGCTCCCACTGTAGCATCGTCCGATTAGCCATAGCAGCATAAAGTGACGTTAAATGAACAAACAAACTAGGAGCATTTCAAGCATATGGGCTTGTTGTTTTGTCACAAAGGAAAGTAGTTTTCTTCATTTTTTTTTCAACGTTATCAACAGAAGGTGTGATTAATAATATGCCATTCGTCAATTCGTTCGGTCACTTGGTTCCTGTTTCACGATTTTGTCGTAGTAATTTCAGAATATTGTGTGGTGAAACTCGAACTCGCTTACCAGGTTCACTTTTAGACCATTTGAATCTATTGTTCCCAATAAAATAGCAATATTAATTTATAAAATATCTCAGAAAAGTAAATAAAAGACGAAATGTAAGTTGTAATTGCAGTAGGAAGGGATCACATGACGTCGCCAATTGACTGTAATTCTAGCGAACGTGACGGGGACATAAAAAGCAGACGAATTGAAGCAAGGCCTTGGATGTAATAAGTAGTTCGTTATAGTTATATCAGGGCACATATCTCGTATCTATATAGCAGATAGATATCTAGTATCTAGATCTACCAACTTATCTATGTATAGATATTAGTAGCTACCTTTATTTATCTAAGAGTATATATCAACATATTTAATGAACATGTGGAAATTGCAATTAAATGTAAGCTAGGTAGTCTAAATATCTTCTGCTGGAGTAATTTCGTTTCATTAAAGATACTACATATGTATATAAATAGATAATAAATATATTAATATTACTCTGTTTTGCTGTAATTAGGTAATAGTCTTCATAATCACACGTTTGTAAAGTTTGCTAAGATCAATAGAATAGAATAGAATTGAAAAATAGTTTTATTGTGGGACCAGGTCCCTTAAGAATAACAAATACGAACAACAACAATAGTATATATATCTGAATCCCCCATGTAACAACCCATGAAGGGTATGGGGTTCACTAAATAGTAGAGACTGTTCTGTTTCTTGGGAAATGGTTGTGCAGGGAGGTGTTTTGTCATAGATCACGCTCAACAGCCAGATTTTCCCCCTTATTTTGTGTATCCACTTTATAAAGGCTGGGTCAGCCCCTGGAGGGTCCTAGATCCCGTAGGATCCATCTCGAACCAATAACAGATTAAATAAAAGTCTGCCAGGGAGCGGGATTAGAACCCAGGACCTTCGGCACGGCAACTCTGTGCTCTAGCACTGAGCCATTCCACTGAAAATGCACAAAAAGTGGATTAAGGAAATTATAAAGGACATGGAAGAGCTTGAGGTCTCTTCGGATAGTAATGAAGGACGTTGAACCCTAATGAAGAATGCTCCGGGTTTTCAAGAAAGACCAAACAGAAAAGGTAGCGATTTGGACGCAGAAGGGAAAGCAAAAACAAGGGGAGACAATGCAAGAGATATGGAAGAACAGAAAACAACAGTCGAAACAGACGTAATCCGTAGTGTCTCAATCGTAAAAAAAAACTAAGAATGAAGAAAATTAAAAGTCATTATTTCTCATGGGCATGAGCAAATAATCATAACTAAATAAAGAGAGTCTTTTTAGGAACAAAGCAGATGTAGGACAAGCATAGGTTGAGGATAGGGAAGAAGCATGTAGGATTTTAGGTGGAAGTGAGTTCCAAAATGAGGTGGGATAGGTGAGTAAGGAACACTTGACTTCTGTTTCTGTGGGAACAGGTGGAAAGATCCGAAAAGCGAGATTCGTTTCCTGGGATTGGACTGGGAGGGTCCATTAAGAATAACAGGTATGTACAAAAATAATAAAATATCTGGCCAAGAGGCTACACTAAAAGAATTACACAGTATTGCCATACGCACTTGAAAAGAAATATGAACTAAAAGATATGTTCTGGCCAAGAAAAAAAAAATGAACATCTAAAGTAACAATAATTGAATTACAACTGAATTTAGTTTTTAAAAATACATAGATAAACGCACATAAAATATTTGAAAATTAATATCGTTTCAGGTAAAGAAGATTTACATTAAGTCATCCATTATCTCTGATGGATATGAGCATTTGATTTTAACTGAATATGTTTTTTCGAATGTTTGGAAATTTAGGGAATGTAGGAAAAGCATGGGTTCAAATGAGGATAAGGAAGAAGCATGGTGGATATCAGGTGAGAGTGAGTTCAATTCTGTGGTGAATCGAGCGAGAAAGGAGCGATCGTATGTTTTGCTTCTGTGGGAACGAGAGTGTAGAGAACGGAAAAAACAGATTTTTTTGAGAGAGATTGGACTGAGGATTTGAATAGTAACAGGCTGTAGATGTATGAGGGATCTTGTAAGCTGTTGATTTGGTATAATAACTTTTTAGACTATATAAATCTTTATAAAAGATATAAATGTAATAATAAAAAATATTTATTATTCAATGGAATCTAAGACAATCCTCAGGGTTGTTTTCGAAGTTAAGCAACCAGAATGGAATTTGGCAAACCGACCTATTCTTGTTGATGAACTATTCTTCTACCGGTTGGTCCAGGTGTTTATTGTGAAATGTGTCTTTGAAGAAATAGTGTTATTAAAATAGTTAAATATGCTTCCACGTGTTTTGGCTCGTTACATGGTATTTACTGTCCCATTTACGTTTTATATTTGTCTTCTGGAATAAAAGGGAATGAGAAGTAACTTCAACAAAGTTTGGATTTTTGGACTCCTAAATTTGGAACCTTAAAATTGGAAATTGGGAATACTTATGAGTTACATAGCTTGTGTCGATTCTGAGAAACATAAACGCACCACGCAAAACTAATAAACTAGGATTTTATGATGAGCTTAGAGATTCAGAAAGATATTTCAATATTTAGTAAAATGTAGAATAGCGTTTATTACCCTTTTATTATTATTAACTCGAAAAATAAATGGATATAATAAAAAATATAGTGAAATTGGATGAGGATCCCACCAAGAAAAAAAAAGAGATAAATATAAACTTATTCGTGTTCACGTTTCGGGCTTAATTTCATGTCATCACCAGGGCTATGCAAAACAAATATCTTGTATTTTCCGCCCCAGGAAGGGAATTCGATTTTGAAAACTGATAGAAACTGTACTATTTCTAATCAAACACAAGGAGGTGTTAAGACCAGAATCGTGTCCAACCAGCAGGTTGTCATCCAATTAACGGTTAAGAATACCCACTTTATAGAGGCTAGATGAGCCCCATGAGGGTCTTTATAAAACATGGGGTCGAGTCTGAATTATTAATAGAATAAATAATTTATTATTTTTATTTTATCAATACAAACAGTAGTATACAACCCAGAAAATTGATTGTCTTTTCGAGACAATTTTTTTCTCTTAGATAATTCATATTTTAAGAAGTTTGATTCAGATAATGCGTTCAACTAGAGGGGGAAGAAACTAAAGCCAGAGGGGTTTATTTGTATTTTCGATTCACGACTGAACTATGCGAAGTGAAGCCACGCATTGGAAAACCCTCTGAGCAACTAGGCTAGAAAAAAACTAGGTTAAGAAGTTAATATTTTTCAAAATAACAACTGTCGAATCAAGTTGTTAGTGTTTTATAGTTTAGAATTTTCGTTTTATGGTGGGAATTTTTCCCACTAATGTCTTTACATGCATTTTATTTAGCTCAACTCTTTAATCTAGCTTTGACTTCAATATCGAGTATTACAAAATAAATCCATTATAGCTTGAAAATAATTTTGTTTCGAACAGTGCTCAGCCCATGTTCTAGACCTCATAATAACTCCTCCATTTGAACTGTTACACTTTTTCTCCCCTGTAACGGTCCCTTATTCAGCCAAACAGATTACGTTCACTGACGCAGCTGAAACACGAACTGAAAAGGCTCTTGTAAGTCTTTGAGTTGTTTATGTCTCAAGAGGCAGTTCTGTTGTTGTTTATTGTACAGTAATAGTTCTATATGATGATAATAAAAACTTCTGAAAGCATAAATAAGATATACGTTGCAACATTGGATGAAATAAAATATCAAACCAATTTTTTTAATAGGCAGTCATGAGGATTGTCAACAGAACTGAACTTAAAACTCTGGAATATATAGAATGAAAATAGAATGAATGGTACATATTGACATGGATAGTAGAGAAACTATCCAGTGGTAGGACTCACATAACAATTGAACTTAGAAGGTCGCGAGGCCATCTTCTTTTCAGGCGCCTCGGAGAATCATCAGAAATTGAAGAGGTTGCTAGGTTTGAAACTAATGGGTTTGGGCGGGAATGAAGTTAGTCATGAAAAGACTGATATCGGATTCGGGCCAAATCAGCAACAAATGGAGCATTTAGGTCATTTGGGATTAGATTAGATCGTAACAAAGTAAAAAACATTGAGGATTTTACGAAGGATTTTGGATTGTAAGGATTGAATACGAGAGGAATTCGATGGCTTAGGAGAGCCCCAAAATTCTACTCCGTAAGTCCAGATGAGTCTAATGATTGTAATGTAATGAGTCTTTTGTAATTAATTTAGAGCTTAGAGCAGTATCTAGTAAAGGTTGAAGTAGACTGAAACGGTGAGCTGTTTCTTGTCGTTTCAGTCTAGTATGACGACTGAGCATCAATTAAACAACTGTTAAACGAATTTTTAGTAAAATATAATTGTTCTTATATCAATGGAATACTAACCTTTAAACTAAAGTTGATTATAACAAAATGTATAACTCATACATAGGCCACTAGGCCAGTTTCGTTCAATATGTCACGAGCATGTCGCTCATGTTACTACGCCAACTAATAAGTTTTTCCTCTACTAAAAGTCGCTGAACGTTGCTAAAGAAGTGTTCAATTTAGAAATGTAACAACTAAAAAAGATTTTTTTATACAAAAGGATTGATTGTCCACTCATTACAAACTAAGGGTAGCAAAACCACGCAAAATTTATTAGCACTATTTTAAAATTGTATAATAAAGATGTAAATAAGGTTAACGTTTAAGGATAAAGGTTAAGGTTTAAAGGAAAAACCGACATATACTCAGTCCTGAAATTTCTTGGTTTTTATCACGATCCATGTATGTATAATAAACGAATTACCACAATATTCATGATTAAAGATTGAATTGTTCTTCCGAAAATATGAATTCGCGAAGAACTTAGCATAATGATTAAGTAATAAATGATATCCTATTTGTTATTCAAAACAACAGAAAACAATGGTATAAATAAAATTTTAATAATTTATGTAAATAATAACAATATGCAAAACAAGGGATAATCACCTTACAGCCCCTGGAGTGTCTAAAGGTTCTGTCCATCCGCGGCAGTTACAAAACCATGTCTGAAAGACACCTATAAGTGACGCCTGAAATATTTTTTTAAAAAACCTGTACCAATAAAATCTAAAAAGGATAAGTACATGGTAAAGACTGTACTGGTTTTAAGACACCAGTTGTGGAGGGTGATTTGTTCGAGATTACGCTCAACCGCAAGGCCTTTCCCCATTAACTTTAAAAAAGCTGGGTGAGACCCAGTAGGTCTCAGATCCCATAGGGTCCATGCGTGCCTGTTAACGGAATAAATACTTTATCTGCCACAGTCGGATTTGAACCCAGGAGTTTTCAATATTGCATCCCATACAGGATAACAAAACAATTTATAATTCCTATTTATATAATTGTAATCCGTATTTAGTTCATTCATTCTATCAGTAGAATTAATAACTATTTATCCCGCTGTTATCAAGACTTAATCTGAACCGGACGGAGGTGGATTATAAGGGATCTAGGACCATTCTGGGGCTTATCCAGCCTCTATAAAATGGGTAAACAGTCTCTACCATGTACTGAACCCCAGACCCGTTCTCGGGTTGTAAAGGTACAGGTTTTAAAATAGTCGAGTTAATGTTGATTCGCAAATATTAAAATCTGTAGAGCACTTATAAATAATTTCCTAGTCTGTAACTGACCTTTGACTTTTCCTTACTGAATAATCAATTATACTTATTATAATATGGCATAATTATTTATACCACAACCTTGATAATAAAACGAATGCCATATCATCAAAACATTGTGCTATTTCTAGCGCCACGTGTGTAATGGGAGAGCCTCAGAATATTTGTCTGCGGTATTTGCACACTCCTTAAAGAATACAATAGCACTCGACAGCTCATGAGGTTATGCAATCTGTCTTAGTCAGGGTTATTTCCAACAGACGAGGAATTCTAATGTTGCTTTGTTTGTTTATTTGCCGGAGAAAGGTGTCCTTTTATATTTAAATAATAATGCCTAACGGGTACAAAGGTTCGATGCCGATAACCTCTGTCATACGTTCCTTCCACATCAGATGTGCCGGTCTCTAGTCAAGAACCTTACTTAACTGTGAAAATCTTACCATTACATTATTACTTATGAACACATTATGTTATAACCATTTTAGTTTATAATACCTACGCACGGTTCGCATTACAGCGCAGGGGAACTTGGAAATTCCACTCGGCTAAGCACGATGGACACGTTGATCAATAATGAGAATCTAACTCCAGGCTTGTAGAAAGGAAATAGGATCGACGCCCTACTCACACCTTTTCTTATTTCAGATAATAAAACTATAGTAAGACAATACTAACATATTCATGGATCTCTCTGAAGTAAATGAATCGCTCATTATTTGGAGGCAAACTAGTAGAACTCCCTACTTTAGTTAACTATTATTCAGTAACTAGTATTTCACTTATTTACAAGTCTCTTGCAAGGCTAGTGGTGTGCTATGTTGCAGAAATAATGGGCACTGAAAGTTTTTGAACAATCAGTCCTAAGGGTATTCGAGAGTAAAATATTAAGGCGTATTTTTGGACCATCTCAAACCATCTGGCGAATCAGGAAGAATAGGGTGCTTGATCTCATAGTATATGGATATAAATAGGTTTGTGAAGTCAAGAATATAGAAAACTAAGTTCTTGGGCATAGTGAATGGTTACCATAGGGACATATGACTAGGAAGATAATAAAGGAGAATTTTCAAAAGTTAAGAAAACAGAAGTTGGCTGGAGGATGTAGAACAGAATCAGTAAGAACTTGGAATGACCGCGTGGAGAAGGAACGGCGATGGATCGAGAGGGCTGGAAACGGATTGTAAGGAAGGCTGTGGTTCAGAATGGACTAGAGATCCGGATAAGAAAAGAAAAAAAATAAGTATTTACAGTATTCAAACAACTGTCACTTTTACAATATTTTGAATACTGGAAATAGTAGTCAAATCTTTTTTTCTGATTATCAAACCACTAAACCAGTAGTAGAAGGATCGAGCAAGGAAGTCGAAGTAGCGATTGAAATAACATAAAGCGGGAACTGAAAAAAAAAAAAAAACATGATAGAAAAAGAGCTCTCTAAAAAAAAAAAAATAAAGATAGGAAGATAAAAAAAAATGGAACATTCACGAAGAATAGAAAGAACCCTTACTTTCCCGATTCACAAAAAAAGGTCTGAAGACGGATTGTAATAACAATCGCTGAATATCACTTCTAACGGCTTACTAAAAGTGTTCACGCTAATTCTGGCTAGCAGGGTCAGGGAATAGGCAAAAGAAATTATTCGTGATTTGCAATGAGGTTTTAGTCTAAACAGTTCAACAATCGATCAAATATTTTCCTTATGTAAAGTAGTAGAGAAGCAATTAGAATACAAAGGGGTAGTTCTGTTTTATGTCCATTTTAAAAATGTTTATGATGTCTCGACTGAAGGCAACTGATGTTGATTGATTGAACAGGGTACACCGAAGAAATAAGTAAATCTAGTTAGGTGTGCATGATCGAAACATGGAATATAATTAGAATCGGTAATTACTTTTCGGAGAAGATCGAGGTTCGCAGGAGTGACCATCATTAGATCCCCACAATCCTTGCACTCTTGGATGGCATTGGAGTAGCTAGACGATGGAAGTATTTAAAGAAGCTCATCATTCTCTAAAAGAAGCAGCAAACAAACTTGGTATACTGCTTAACCAAGATAAGACTAACCAAGTTCCTGAAAGAAGTGGATTCCTAAATCCTACTATTCAGTATTTTCTATGAAGATTGCACACAAACTGATGTTGTTTTCGGTTCATGCAACACCCTGTGACAAGAAAAACAAAATAATTTTATATTAATCACCAAATCGTTAACCCTTAATAAACAGAACTAAAACTTAAGAAGGATTCCATGGTCTGCTCATGCCAAACGTAAGGTCTCAGTGTTTATTGGTGTATATTAGAAAATATTTGGTTCAGACTAGGTGGCGGGTCGTCGGGCCATGTATGACCATCATGTTTATTATTGGAAGATCGGGATGAAACACCAATTAAGAGATTTATGACCTGTTTGGTGAGACCAATACTAGGACTTTAATTATATGATTCCATTAATTAATTGATCAATGCAAATAATCTTATCTGTAATTAAAAGGAATAAAGGTCTCCATTAATTAAAAGCATAGGTATCCATAGTTGTCATATCCGATGACGTATGTAAAAACAAGCTTTTTATTAAAGGAATTGTATACAAACAGTAAATAATTTTGCTAATTATTTACAATTTTAAATATAAAAACAAAAATTTTGGATTAATCAATCTATATACGTTGTTTAAGGAATTACAACCTTATAAGATCCGGGTTATGAAATCTGCCTTTCTATAATTATTTTACAATTTTCTGGACCCTGAAGTGAAAGCTATGTTTTCAGAAATAAAATGTATGGATCATTAGATAATCTCCAATAAAATGATCAACAAAGATGGTTGGTTATTTATTTAACGCCATCTTTTGCCATTATGACTAATCGGAGGAAGCTATAGCGGGAGCCCTAAATGTTGTCTATCCAGGTATAATAGGAATAGGGGTCTTAAACGAGTACCTGGTAACGACTTTTTACGTCCACTCTGATAATTAAGGATCCTTTATAAATCCTAAGGCCACCAGCCGGAATTCAATCCCGCGATCTTGGGCTTAGGAGGTTTTTAAGCTCCAGCAGAGGTGACTCATTAGTAAAGTAATATTTCATTTATAGTGAATAGTAGCAATGAACATAAAATAAATTGTAATTAATCTTAAATGATATTTAAATCATTGGGAGCGGAGTAGATCAGTGTGTACAGTGCTGAATTGCTTTGCTGAAAGCTCCGGGTTCAAATCTGATTGTGGCAGATAAATTATTCAATCTCTTGAAATTTATATATATATATATATATATATATATATATATATATATATATATATATATATATATATATCGATCATAATTATTCAGCAACTACGAGTTAATCCAGTAGAGAGGAGTTTCCAAGGCTTAAGTTCTTAAAGTCCATGCTGCATTGCTTATGCCACTTAACGCTTATCACGACTCTAGCACTTACCCACCCCTATACATATATACATACTCAACTCCAACACACCTATACACAAACACACCCAGCCTTCGCACTCGGAAACAAAGCTTCCAAAACGGCTGACACGATACCATTCCGGGACTCAGTTAATTAAAGCTAAGTTTCGAGGAGCTCGCTGACTTTGAGCTGGGCCGGGACTGAGTAGCCAATTAAACCTATTGGATTCCTCCATGTCTTAATTAACGAGTAATCTCCGTCGACGAGCTCAAGCCGTCTGGGATCTGGCGTCTGGTGGGGGAGAGGTTGGGAATCATATCGGGGGAGGGTATTCCTGACGGAGCAAACGTTTTCTCAATTAACCTTTAATTTCTCACAATTGACAATTGATGAGTTTAGGCATCATCTGCAAGTCAATATCATGACTTTTTTCATTAAATTAAATGTGCCTATTCCGAAGGTTGCCAAATTGGTGGTTATAAAATAAATAGGTTCAAAAATATCTTTAATAAAAATAAAAATAACATATTATATTGGAATGATGAGAAGAAAATACAGCAGTATAGGGAATTTAAAACTAGTAGGGAATTAAATACCTCCATCCATTCTTGAAAAGAAGCTGAGGACATTTGTAGAGGAGGATCTCCAGAAAGAGCAAGCAGCATTTCGCCCAGGACGACAAACACATGATGATTGTTGAGACCAAACTCGTAAGTTCGGTTATAAATTTCTTAAAAGGAAGCGTAGGTTTCGTCTGAATCAAATCTCGCTCTGGGTGTGGACTGTATGGTGTAATTTGAAAAGAGTTCGCAACAATAGATAAATAATGTGAAGAAATCCAAAACATAGAAATAAGTTACTTACCCAAGACGAAGGCCGGGCAGCTTCGTCGATAAAACCTCCTTTGGCCCCCTGAGCGCCCAAACGAAAAAAAAAAAATAAAAGAAGCTTGTAGCGTCCTTCTAGCTGGATTCCTATGATTTAGAAATCCTCCAGGGGAATTCACACTTAATTGCAGGTGAAACGGGCGTTACTTATAAAAAATAATAAATAAAATAATGCAACGGAAAGTAGAGAACTGGTTATGAACTAGACTCGCTATAATTGAGCTGGATAGCTGGGGTAAAGAAAAGAACATGTGACTAACTGTGAAACTGAGAGGGTGCACGCTGAAGACAAAAGACGAGATTCCAAAAAGGCAACATGTGAGGAGAGTACCCGTATCGCGCTCTCGCTATGATTATATATATTAATTAAAGTGTCAATTAATACCACTAACCGCTGGATGGGGTGTAGTGGTCTTTATTTATTTGTCACTTTACCATTTCTCTTGTATTGATTTAACTTAATTTACAAAAGAACGCCAAATGGCTTGAACAATCATATTTTTGCCTTACTTATGATCATAGAAAAAGTATGGGAGAAAACAAGAACCTATACCTTGCTTTCCTCGACCTCAAATCGGCCTTCGACTCTGTTCCTCGAGAGGAAATTTGGAAGGCATTAATGGCCGAGAAAATTCCATCAGGCCTTATCAAGGCAATCAAATCTTGCTCCCAAAAAACTAAGGGAATAGTGAGAATTAATGGCACAATGATATACAATGATACTCGTCACCTGGTTTTCAAGTCACCTAGATGCCTGGCAATCGTCTTCAGATGATCACTGTCGTCCTCTCTGGACTACGGAATAGCAGAGGGGGTTGCAGAGATTCAAGGTGGCTCCTCAGTCTGATGCCGTGAATTTTAGCAAGATGGTGATCCGTCCATGGATGAGCAGCAAGTGAAGTTATTCGGTGAACATATGGTCCATTTCTAATTGCTTTCTATTTAGATGGCTATAGCCGATCATGGCGGCAGTGACTAAATTATTTAGTATACACTGTTTAACTGTTACACGACTGAACAGAAACTAATTAGTTTTGAGATTTTTTTTTAAATATAAGCTTTTACCAGAGAAGGATCACATCTTATGCTACAGAAATATATTTTGCATTCGATACTTGTCCATCTTAACAACAATATTTTTCAATATTTTGATTACCGTAGATAGGAAACTAGTCCAGGACATGGTACATTGTCTCTTGTCTTTTGTCTCTTGTTGAGTTGCCTTTCCGCAATTTGCGATTAACATGTAACCGAGTACTGAGAGAAAATTTGGGAAAAAGTGAAGTCAGAATGCCCCTATGTAAGCGATTATTTGGTATTAAACTATAGTTTAAATAAATTGGAAACATTGAAAAGGCGGATTGTAATAAAATTAGGATTAAATTAGAACCACGAAATACGGCAGAAGCCTAGAAACTACAAAGTAATGTTGAATCAAAATAAAGAAAATATTTGAAATGTATTGACAAGTCGGAGACTCATGTTTTTTGGACATCTATAACGAATGAAGTAGATCGAATAATAATATTTTCAAATATATGTCGAATAAGTAGACGGAGACGAGCACCCAGCTTCAACCCATATCGAGGTGAAAACACATTTAGAAAGAAGTAAAATATAGAAATAAAAAAAGAACCTAAGTGAATGACAGAGAAGCTTTTCGGAAATAGGCAATGAAAATGGAAGGATTCTAAGGTTCAAAGTGGAATCCTTTCATAACCCATTTACATCTTCAAGATGGTATAACCCCTTGCTGCGTCAAGTTCAAGTCAAGGGACAGTGAGCTCGTAGGCAAGGGCATCTCCCTAGTCGCCTTTATTCCAAGAACTACCTGGTATTTCCTGTATCATCCTTATTGCAGACCTGTCTGATCATTTTCATCGTAGGTACTTTGAGTACGTCATAGAATTTCTCACCAAAATCCTCAGAAATTCTATTATTTCTGAGGTACTTCTTCTTAAACAGTTAAAAATTTGGAGGGATCTCATATCTGCAGCTATGATGTTGCATACATCACATTCTTATCAAAGTTAAGGTATGGCACGCCAATTTAAAAAACCTGAGTTAATAAATGTTTTCTATGGATAATATATACTACAATGGGTGTCCTAAGCTTTGCCTATCCAGGTTTAATTAAGATTGTGTTATTTATCTGTAGTACATGACACCGTTAAGGCTCAGGACACCACTTTACGCCCCTTCCGAAGGACGAATTAATCAATTTTAATTTTACTCCCTTTAAAAAAACTTAAGGACACCTGCAGGATTACGAACAGGAAGGATCTTGGGCATAGTAGGCTGTTATCCTAACCACTATACCACATGTGACCCAATTTCCTTAGTGGATTTCTTTAGTAGTTAGGATATCTGGTGGAGTAGTTCTATGATTCCATCACCCAATATAGGATCTGCTGATCTACTTTACCACGCTTGCTTATTATTCATTGCATGTATGGTTATTTAATAGTTCATGAGATTCCCAATACAAAGCAATACGATTGGAAAAGGACTGGCCATTCTATTGAAATTTAACGATCTCCTCCAACAAGAGATAGAGCGAGGCTTTAAGTTTGTTGTTAACTCAGCAATGAAGACTCTATCTCGAGAGGCCTTAGAGATTTTTCCTCTACTGGAGTGGTTCCACTCGACTAGATCACGACTGTTCGCCTTCTCCGATCCGTCTTGAGTCTGCCTTGTAAGCACCTACAAGTCCTCGAGGGGGCTTAAGTGCTTAGCCCGACCTGAAGCAATTTGATAGGCCGTAGAGTCGGAACTTTATCGAGTTTTACGGAAAGTTATAGTTGAAGTGAATTTAATTACAAATACTGAAACTTCAATATCAATCTGATCAAATATTATCCTTTTATATTTTTATTTTGAAGAGAAAAGATTTGTCTGGCCTGGTTACGAGCCTGGTAGCTTAGTTTGTAAAGTACCGCGCTAGAGATGCGGAAGATCCCGGCCAGGGCAAATCTTTTCTCTTCAAAATAAAAATATTTAAATATTTACAATATAATAAATATAAAGAAATTATCCTTTTATCTTTAAGCATCAATGCAAAAAATGCCTGATAGAAAATAATAGTTTAAAAACTAAAAAAAAACAAGCTTAATGATAGGAATAGATAAAAAAGGAAACGAAACTAAACAGTAGAAAATAATTTTGTAATTGAAACTAGCACACTTTGCAAGGAGCGATGACAATAAAATAATTTAATAAAATTGATCTAATTATCCTGACCAGGATCTGTAGAATTAGCGATTTTTCATATCCGTAGACACGTATGTGTCTTGTGCTAAGTACTAAGGCATATATGGCCTAATTATAGACACAAGCATATGACTATAGGCAGGATCATCTGGGGAATTTCGTATATTTTGCACAAAAAAAAAACAGTTGAAGAAAATTAGATAACAAGCGTTTATAGCCAGGCGTATTAAAAAGTATAAAATATATAATAATTTAAAAAACACACTTAAATAGGAAACGAAACCTTTCATGTTTCTCATTTCAGCTATGAAGAAGTCAGCAGCATGGCTGGCGAAACGTTGGCGAAAAATTTATTAACACTGTCTAAACCAGAAGAAACTAACAAAGTCTTTTGTTATATATTTTTCGTAGCAAAATATAGGAAATATAGGAATATAGGAAACTCCTCAATTGATCCTGCCAGTAGTCATATGTTTGATTACATGTAGTACATTGGCGCGTCACTACCATGTTTCCGGATATGAAAAATCGCAAATACTTGAAGATCTTGACAATATACATGTTAAAAATTTTTTTTTTACTTTTTTACCCACCTTAACTTTTGTGAGATGACAACCCATGAAGGGTATTGGGATCATTACATCATAGAAACTGTATTGCTTCTAGAACAACAGTTGTGTCAATGATACTATATAACACCAAGCACAATAGATCACACTCAACCGCTAAGGGTTTATCCCAATAAAGTGTACACCATAAAGTGACTTGGTGAGCCTTCGTAGGGTCTATAGACCCCACAGTGGTTCTTCGCTGGTTATTAACAGTTTTAATAATTTGTCTGCTATGGCCGGATTAAAACCCTACACACTGAGCTACTCGCCCCCAGCCTATTTGCTGAAACACAATCCAAGCAAAGGGTTTCATTTTAACATAATTGGCTATAGCTTGGCTGGAGGTACGCCATTTTTAAGAACTGTAAACTTTGAGGTTTAGATACCGAAAATACTAATGAGGTATTTTTTAGCTATGAGTTATTAATTATAGTTATAAAGTATTACGAGAAACAGGTATGTAACAATGGCCAATCCTTTCTTATGTTTAATGTTGAGTATAATGAACATAAAATGTTGATTACATTTTTAATATGTTTGTTTCATTTAACATCACTTTGTACTGCTATGGCTAATCGGACAATGGTATAATGAGAGGTATAATGAAGTTAACCCTATACAGGCACAAGTAGGATAGGGATCTTAAATTAGTACCTGATAACGCCATTTTACGTCCCCTGTGAAGGATGATATAACTAAGCATTTTTTTCACTCTTTAAAAAGACATATGGCTATTTGGTGGAATATGAACCCACGATCTGGGGCAAAGTGGATTGTTATGCTGACCTCTACACCACAAATGACTCCTTAAATATTTAGTGCACAATGACCAACACGTCATTACGTGTTAACATCCAGCAATAACTCTTCTCACCGGCTGATGAGATGGGACCCAATCAGTCAAACCGGGCGATGAACATGTCTTCAAAGTGAAAGGTGGCAATTTTCATGATTAAAAGAAAGCTAAGTGCAGTCAGCACTTCTAAGGTGATCAATAACTGTTCATTTTTCCATCTCTGACAGGCAGATGGATTGCCACCAACGACTGTACAGTTCATCACATCCTTCGTCAAATGAAATAGTTCAGTTATTAAAGTCTGTGATTGAATCAATTAGATACAGATTAGATTGGAAAATTATTTTTATCCTTCTAGATTAGATAGAGAGGAGATAATAAAGTCAATTTTTTCACTCTATGTATAATGGAATATATATATATATTTATTTTGAAGAGAAAATATTTGTCTTGGCGCGGACTCGAACCCAGGTCGTCCGCATCTCTAGCGCGGTTCTCTAACCATATGAGCTACCAAGGCTCTTTACCAAGCTAGCCAAATCCATTCCCTTCATCGATCCTATATCCCCGTGTTCTCGCAAATTTTGCGATGTATACACGGGGAAGAATGTTCATAGAACATTACTTTAATAAGTATTGACTTATGTCAATTTTATATTTATAATTTTTTTTTTATTTATTAATCTTTTGATGGTGATTATTTGTAAATATTTTTATTTTGATGAGAAAAAAATTGTCTTGGCCGAGATTCGAACCCGGGTCGTCCGCATCTCTAGCCTGGTTCTCTAACCATATGAGCTACCAAGGCTCGTAACCAAGCCATACAAATTATATGAATATGGATGTATAACAGAATTAAGATATAAAATATATAAAATTGACGTAAGTCTACGAGATCCTAATTAAAGTAATGTTCAATGAACATAACTCTCCGTGTATACATCGAGACACGGGGACATAGCATCGATGAAGAGAATGAATTTGTACTCATATATATATATATATATATATATATATGGGGACATAGCATCGATGAAGAAAATGAATTTGTACTCATATATATATATATATATATATATATATATATATATATATATATATGAGTACAAATTCATTTTCTTCATCGATGCTATGTCCCCATATATATATATATATATATATATATGAGTACAAATTCATTCTCTTCATCGATGCTATGTCCCCGTGTCTCGATGTATACACGGAGAGTTATGTTCATTGAACATTACTTTAATTAGGATCTCGTAGACTTACGTCAATTTTATATATTTTATATCTTAATTCTGTTATACATCCATATTCATATAATTTGTATGGCTTGGTTACGAGCCTTGGTAGCTCATATGGTTAGAGAACCAGGCTAGAGATGCGGACGACCCGGGTTCGAATCTCGGCCAAGACAATTTTTTTCTCATCAAAATAAAAATATTTACAAATAATCACCATCAAAAGATTAATAAATAAAAAAAAAATTATAAATATAAAATTGACATAAGTCAATACTTATTAAAGTAATGTTCTATGAACATTCTTCCCCGTGTATACATCGCAAAATTTGCGAGAACACGGGGATATAGGATCGATGAAGGGAATGGATTTGGCTAGCTTGGTAAAGAGCCTTGGTAGCTCATATGGTTAGAGAACCGCGCTAGAGATGCGGACGACCTGGGTTCGAGTCCGCGCCAAGACAAATATTTTCTCTTCAAAATAAATATAGATATATATATATATATATATATATATATATATATATATATATATATATATATATATATATATATATATATATATATATATTCCATTATACATAGAGTGAAAAAATTGACTTTATTATCTCCTCTCCATCTAATCTAGAAGGATAAAAATAATTTTCCAATCTAATCTGTATCTAATTGATTCAATCACAGACTTTAATAACTGAACTATTTCATTTGACGAAGGATGTGATGAACTGTACATACATTATGTAAAGTAATTATGCAAATACTGTATAATTCCTTTAATGTAGCCCTTTGTACACATCCTTTATTCTTAAGGAACCAGAAAAAAATTATTTTTCTATCCTATTCAGTTCTATATTGTGAATGGACCAAGGAGGGTCAATGCTAAGTATTCTGACTTTAGTTTCTCATACTTTCTTCATCTTTTCATCATGCATTCTTATCTCTCCTCTGTCCGTTTTGTTCTCAGTCTCTTCAATGCTTCCGTCTCTGACATCATTATTCACTTTTCCACATTGTTTGCAATCATTTTTTGTCTTAACTCTTTTATTTTTTTTTACGGAAAGTCCTGCCATCTTCCATACCATATTCCTTCCCGATCCCGAAACTTCCTTTTCATTTGGACCAGGGTTTTCCGTCTTTTATCACCCAATTCTTTGTATGTGTTCTTGATACAATAGCCTTGGGCGAACTTGGGGCCTTCTACCCAGTTTTAGGTTGGCATTATCTTCTTTCAATGGGATTCTCGTAGTTTCTCTTTTACTGTCGCGTTCTGAACACCCTTCCTAGTTTTTTTCGAATACTCAGTGAATTTACATTTCTGAACTTACCAACAAGAACGGCCTATGTGTTTCTCAAGCATGACCCAACTTTCACTCCCATATGTAAGGTGTTGATAGTTAGGTTGCTTCGTAAACGTGGAAGTTCGTATCTATCCATATTTTTGTGTGTCCAACAATACTGATCTGGCAATATATTACGTTTACATCTTCTTTATCAGACTTACTGATGAAAGTTCAAGATGAGGATATAACACCATTTAGCTCCGTTTTCACTTTTTATAAATCTATTTTAACTTAGCTAATCCATGATGTGGTTGACTTTTTGTAAGTAAGATTACTATTGTTGAGTCTTCTTTGAATAAGTCTAGTAGTAATCAGACCATAGCATTCTGTCGTCGTTTTCTTATGTATGCTGTCAAGTTTGCGTTATTTTCTGTCCTTTTGTTGATTGTGTACTCTTTTTATTCTTTTGTGGATTTTGGACCTAAACTCTTTCTCACAACTTTGCGTCCTTCTTGTAGCATGTTTTCAATGTCTTATTTTGTGTGTAGTGTGATTGTTTATGTAGTACTGTTGGTTAAAATACTGTGCCGAAGAAGTGACTGATTAATCCAAGGTGGGGAATTAGGTCTGTAACCTATTTGGCCATATTTTCGCTTTTCGTAACTTATTTTAGCTTGTCCAATCTTTCGCTAATATTTCCTGTGTTTTCTTTATTGTAATCAGTGTCCTTCCTCAGTTCATTCCGTGCCTAAAATCTTTCTAATAATTTTGTGTTCTTCTTTTAATATCTTTTCTATGTGTTCTTTTGTGCGGAGTATGCGAGTTTTACTTTCTTACAGACCCGCTGATATAATTACTGTCGAGCAGTGCCTGGTCTTCGTGTTACAGAAAATCTTTTTCTGTCTTCATTTTCTGTTGTCTAATTTTATACATACACTCATACTTAAGTGAAGCAATCCAGACTTAAAAGTGTTGTCTAAGGCATAATCTATTGACGGATGGTAAATAAGAATAGTCAATAAAACGAATGCAATATTTCACCTTAGCATGTTTACCACGAGATTAAAATATGTTATCTCTACACTGGCGTCGCGTAAACATAGCAAAGCGTGCATAGGCTGGTTTGCAAAGCAGTCAACAAGTTAGGTCTAAAAAAAGATTTAGCGACTCACTAGGAATGGAATACGACGTAAGAATAGTCTGTTATATTGCGTCAGACGTCAACTTTTAAAATGTACATATTCTGTGTAATATATATGTATATATATATATATATATATATATATATATATATATATATATATATATATATATATATATATTATATGATATGTATATGTGAGCATATTCTGAGATAGAATATTTTTAAAAAATTTAGTTAATGAGTACAGAAAGGTAAAAAAATAAAATAATTCAATTCTTTCGACATCACATACAGTCAGCAACAAAGTTGTCTTAAATGATTAAAATGTCTCAATGACTTACTTTTTTAAATACCCTTTTTCTAGCTTCGCGTGTATGAAAATGAATTTTTGAACCCGATTTTCAGCCACTTCAAATCATCGAATTAAATTGACACTTAGCTCACTAGGCACGAAAATAATTTAATAAGTTTGTCTCATTATTCTGACCAGGATCTTCAGAATTAGCGTTTTTTCATATCCCAAGACAGGATGTTGTCTTTTGCCAAATACTAAGGCTTGTACCAAGGCATACACGGGGTAGTCTTTGAAACAATCATATGACTATTGGTAGGATCAACTGGAGATTTTCGTTTACTTTGCAAAAACAACAAAAAATAGTTTAAAAAAAACGATTTTGTAACTAGGCGTATCAAAAAGTAGAAAGTCGATATTAGTTTTTAAAAAGAACTAAAAAACACACGTTTACTTACCGCCAGAAAATCTAATAAGTAGAAAATAATTCAAATTAAAAATAGAAGTGTTAAAAAAAAACTGAAACAGTTTTTTAAAAAAAAAAAGGTTTCAAAAAAATGATTTTGTATCAAATATCAAATCAGTGCTATTACGATGTTTGATTTTTATTTTATTTTTGTCTCAATGCAAACAGTGAGCTGAATATTCTTTGGAGTGATATAAAGAAATGCATACTCAATACTGCAAGCGAAGTATGTAATACCCAGGAAATAAGGCCTTCCACCAACAAAACAAAATAGTTGAATGATGAGGTTAGAAGAGCAGTGAAGCTCAAGAAGGAAGCCTGAAAACATATAACAGAACAAAATCACACATTTACTGGGAAGACTGTGTTAGGTACAGAAACGAGACCAAAAGAGTAGTCAAATCCGCAAAAAGAGGAGTTTGGCCGTGAGCTAGAGCAAAACTATAGGAAAGCATAAGAAAGTTCTGGCATATCACCAAGGCTCTGAGAGGAAAGAAGTCAAAGCCTGTCAGGAATATTAAGGATGCACAAGGGAGGCTAGTGACCGAGGAAAAGGAAGTGCTAGAAGTCTGGAGGCAGTTCTTCCAGGAAAAATTTAGCATGGAGGAACGCAGATGACGTCTACCCAGATGACATGGATAATGCAATTGAGGAGGATGAGGTGGCATTCACTTCTATAAAGGAGTAACACAGGGGTTACTTTGCTTTTTGTCCTTCTCATGGATGAGGTATGGAAGGCATGTAAAAGGAGAACTCCAAGAGCTATGGTGGGATACTGGAATCTAACACCAGTGTTTGCCGAGGCTATGATATATGTAGACGACATAGTAATGATTGTGGACTCTCAGGAAGCTCTCCAGACATCACTAAATGAATGGCATGAGGAACTCCAGCTAAGAGGATTGCACATAAATCCAGCTAAAAGCAAAATTATTTGTGTAGGAAGAGAAAACCTGGAGCCAAGGATATTATGTGATGGCGAACCCCTAGAAATAGCGGACACCTACACATATCCAGGGACAATCATGAGTAAAGATGATTAAATAGACAAGAAGGTTCTAAATCGGGTGATGAAGGTCAATGGACTGTGCTACCAGATATCCAACGAGGGACTGTAAAAGAAATAACAGGATTCGCGAGGATTTGGGAGTAAGATCAGTGCGGGACATCCTGGAAGAGCGGCAATTGAAATGGTTTGGGCAAGTCTGCAGAATGAGTGATACCCGAAAGGCCAGGTGGTTCTTTAAAGCTAGACCGGAAGGAAGACGCCCTCGTGGTAGACCCACATGTATGTACTCCGATTACATTGGGAAACTGGGTGCAGCAAGAGGACGCCACTACGGAGATGAGAAGAATTGCAATGGACAATGGCCACGCTTAACGGCACACTGGAGTTAGAGGAAGAAGATTTTTTTTTTATCTTGTTGTTTGGGTTCAATTCAAATTTTCATCCACACTCCTAATCAAGTAAAAGAAAACACCACTTTTTTTTTTATAATCTTAATTTCTATGCAATTGATTCATTCACTAATTACTGTGATGGGATAACCTATGGAGTAGTAGTTGGCAAAACAAACTTGGGAAGGTCGCAGGTTCGTATCCGGGCATGTGGTGTGTGATTTTTCAAAGAGAATAAAAAACCGTTGGTTACGCCGTCCTTCGGAGAGGACATAAAATGCCACTTGATGAGGTCATAAAATTTGACGTGTCACATACTCGTTTAAGATCCTAGTTATAAGAGGATAGGCAAAATTTGGTACTCCCATTGTAGCACCGTCCGATTAGCCACAGTAGCATAAAGTGACGTTAAATAATTAAACAAGAGTATTATATTCCATATGATCTAGGACCTTCTGGGGCTCACCCAGCCTCTAGTAATTGGGTAGTCAAATTAAGGGGGGAAATCTGGCGGTTCTAGAATAAAACACCTCCCTGTACAACCGTTCTCCAAGAAACAGTACAGTCCCTACCATGTTTGAACCCCAGAACCGATCACGGGTCGTAGTAGTTCAGGTTTTTTTTTTATATTCCATATACGAATATATGATCAGTGAAAAAGTCCAATCCTTGCACAAGCCGTTGAAAATGCTCTTAATACCGAAAGGCCAATTTCTTACGGACGAAGATTGAGTTACCTCATATTTCTTATTATCTATTCAATATAGCCGAGCCATTGATCATCTAGCTGACAGGGCCACGTCCTCCCAGGCGGTACTCTACTCACCAAAATGATCATATAGAAAAATTGATGACTCGATATCATTCATTCTCTAGACTAGCAGTCTCTCTCCGACATTATGGATGAAAACAATGTCAGATGTGGACAACACATGAATAAACTATAAATCACCGGATCAAAAAGTGATCCTAAACGAAATTAGAGTCTGCAGGTCAATAGCATCCAACAGTTTTAAATTATTTTATAAGATTTGTTAACCCTATGGATGCATGTACTTAAAAGAACAGCAGAGCGTCACATGTTCTTCTTTTGTTTGCACTCCCTTTTATTTAGTTAAGTTAGCGGGGCAGTTCAGGGTGTAGAGTGCTGTGCTGCTATGCTGAATTTCTCGGTAGTTAAGTTAAAGTCTAGTGTCTAGCGTGGTAGTTAAGTTAAAGTCTAGTGCCTAGCGTGGTAGTTAAGTTATTCAATACGTTAGCAGCCCTAGATGGACCCCGTGAGATCTTCAGACTCTCCTTTGGCTGACTCAGTCTCTTTATGGTGGGATATTTGTGGAAAAACCTGGCGGTTAAACCTGATTTCGAACAAATCACCACCACGCACAAACGTTTTTCACTCTCTATCATGTAATCAACACAATATCCTTCATGGATTGTCGAAGTACAGTTTTGTTTTTAATACCTAAAACTCACATAATTCAAACTTTGAAACTATTTTCTAAAAACATACACTCTTCTCGTTTGAAAAATAATGTGAATTTGAAATTATTCGTTGGAAAAACAGCTATTTAACAAAAAATAATAATCCTCCGCGGGTTGTGGAACAACAAACATGAGTAAAGGTCACCTGTGGTCTAGTGGTTAGCGTAACAAACTATTAAGCCCAAGATCGCGAGTTCGTAGCCCGGCAGGTGGCCCTAGGATTTTTTTAAGGGAGTAATAAATCCTTAGTTACGCCGTCCTTCGGAAGGGACGTTAAACGGGGGTACTGAGCATGTGCGATGTTAGGTACTCGTTAAAAATCCCTATCCTAGTAAAACCTAGATAGACAAAATTTAGAGCTCCCACTGTAGCATCGTCCGATTAGCCATAGCAGCATAAAGTGACGTTAAATGAATAAACAACAACAACAAACATGAGTATCTATCTCCCATCATCTAATGTAATTTGAGAAGCACATTTAACGAGGCATTTAAGAACTTTAAGCGTAATTTTATAAGGATAACAATCTTAATAATATTAAAAAAATGTTTAATATTATAATTTTAAAGCGAAATTTAAATTTTTTTCTTATTCTCCTAATTTATGTATATTACAATACAAAAAATACAATATGACAATATAACACTTGTAACTGATGCCTTCTTTTACCCTAGGGTAATATAAGGCAATTGTGCTCTTTCCGCTGTATGCTTTTACAATCAGGAGCGACCATTTTAGGGCTTCGCTTGAGGGATAGGAGAGGAAAGGAGTGGGGAAAGGAACGGTAGGAAAAGGAGGAGGAATGGAGAATGGGATTGAGAGGGCTTAGACTGCAGAGTCCAGGCCCCCTCTCTTGATGACAAAATCTACCAGGGGGTTGGCCTTGCCATCTCCCAGGCCTGGAAGAGCGTGACAGCGTTAAACAGTGGAGTAGTACACGCCTTTAGCCCATCGAATAATTTGATGTGCCTCCGGCTGATGTACTCAGGCACTGTGGGTAGCCTCACTTCCTCCTGGATGATGTTGTTCCGTGCCCTTTCAACTGAAGTCCCCCTGACTATTCGCCTAAGGACGGAGTTTCGGAAACTCTGCAGTCTTTTGAGGGATGCATTCCTGAGGTACAGCCTCGTCTCTTGGTCTTGTGGTTGCTGAAATCGGTCATTCCAGCATCCGTTAGGTTGTTGTGAAGGCTTGGTTGAGAGGCCGGGGGCTTGATGATAATAGGAGGCGGGAGCATTTGTCTCGGAGACCCCTTAGGTTGTGTCTGCTGTGATGTGCCGGGTGCAATGGGCTCGAAACGGTTGGAGACCAGCACAGGCGTGGGTAAGATGTCCACTGCAGTCTTTCTCTGGACCGGGATCATGGCCCCTTCTCTCTCATTGGCCCTCCTCTTGCCTCGTACTTCCTCTAGATCCATTCTGTCTTCAGTTGATGTAGCCATGGTGTGGGGGTCTCTTACCAGCGTAAGGCTGCCCGTTTGGCTGTTTCCCCAAGATACGTATGGACCTCGTCAGCGTAAGGTGCAAGCTAAGCAAGAACAACGCACAACACTACAAAAGTGAATGAATACATTACGGTTCGAAAATATTCTACGAGATTAGAATTTTAGCAATTCGAAAATAACTTAAATTTGAGCACATTTAATGTTCAATTAAATAATAAATTTAACGAGAAGCACAGCCACAGGAATGCTCAAAGTTTTCGCCTCACACTCGCAAAACGCGCCATTAGATGTTTCTCATAAAAAATTGTGTGCCACAACGCCATCATAGTTATTATTAGTTATAAACAGCTGTAACTTAACTAACGGGATGCCTTAAAATTCCATAAATTGCTAGTAAAATGCAACTCAATCAGAAGAAGAACCTGCAAACTTTAGAATCATTTATTTGTAGGGGTTTTGGAAATAAAAAAAGAAGGAATAAATATCTGGTAGCGATAAATATAAAGTTAATGATCCTAGATTTTTTGCTAGTAGGATATTTTTTTAGGTCTTACATAAATTCACACGAGTCCAGGATCTTTTAGTACCTGCCTCTACCTAATTTCTTCTATTGGCTGCAGCCCATAGTGACTCAATTGACTGCGTGTACTCTCCAGTTGACGGATTCACAAAATGTTCTAAGTGGTCGACAGTATAATGTTTGTAATCATATCCCACAATTTTTTCTATTTTTGAGTAGGCCTTCCATAAGTCAGACATGACAATTGTTTGAGGATGAATCCCTTCTTTAATGCATACTAATAGTGTCTTTTCATTCCTGTTCGGCACTGTCATAAATGAAGCATTATTTTTTTCCCGGCATACCCCACCAAAAATTCACTGTTGTGGATATACTCTCGTATGACTTAATTTTTTGTATATTGGGATTAAACGAAAAAGACCTATTGGTTCTAAAGTTCCATTAAATACGACATAAACATTTATTTATTTATGCTTGGACTAAAAAATATACTACTACCTTATTTTGTAAAGAAGAATTAAGTATCACTTTGGTCTATAGAACAACTATTATTAAATATGTAAAGGAGATAGTTGGGGGGTGCAGTCAATAAGAACACAGAATAAGTAATGAACTTATATTATGTGCCGACGTTTCGACCTACAGTGTAGGTCATCTTATAGGTGTAGGTCATATTATTAAATACAGTCATTTTTTTCTTAACATGTCACTAAAAATTAGAAATGCGGGGATTAAACGAAAAAGACCCCTATTATTTAAATAAAATTCATATAATTATAATTTTGTAATTAGTCTTTCGTATAAAACCTGGAACTTGAGCATAATCTCGATCAAATCGTCTCAATTTGGTGATCATGTAGTGACCAAAATAGAGACGTACACAATTAGACTTTATACTAACCTTAAATACAAAATCTCAACGTTCTACTGCAAATCGTTTTTGCAGATTCGAGAGACGAACGTACATAATATTTATCATGGCCTTATTAGTCTTACCATGACCTTATAGTTCATTAAAAATAATAATTAACCGACCAAATAACCAACAAAAATTCAAACATGTAAACAACGGTTAGCCAAATGTTTTTTTCATGAACACAAGCTTGTTAAATATCAAAGATATCTGATGGTTTTTAAACGTTTTGGAGCGAGTTTGTTGCCTATGTGACAAGCCTGTTAAGACTGTTGATGTATGATGGGTCTTCTGTAGTGTGGTTTTACTTTTGGTGTAAGTCCTGATGATGTCTGAACTGCCTAAACGTTGACTGGTTATTTTTTTTTCAGTATTTTAGAGACTTAAGGCATTGTTTTTTTGTGATTTTTTCAAATACGTTCTAATTTATTAACTTTATAAATAATTAATTTTTATGATGAGATAATTTTTGAGAGTAAAACCTTAGAATTAAAAACGCCAAAATGAAATTTTCTATTACTATAGAAAATTAAAATAGTGACAGATATGAAAATTAAAGATAACGAATATTAAAATAGTGACAGAATATAATAAAATTAAAATATTGACAGATTTAATAAAATTAAAGATAGTGAACAGAAATTAAAATAGTGACAGATATAATAATTAAAGATAACGAATATAAAATAAATAAATTAATTTTATTATATTCTGTCACTATTTTAATATTCTTTATCTTTAATTTTCATATCTGTCACTATTTTAATTTTCTACATTACATGTCACTATATTCTTGTTACTGTAACGTTTTTATATATTTTTTGTTCTGTTTGTTTTTTTGTTATAGCCCTGAAGATGGCCTGCACTGTAGGCCGAAACGTCGGCACTTACTAAATATAAGTCGAGTACTTATTTGGTGTTTTTTTTTTACTGCATCCTCCAACTATCTCCGTTCTCCATTTTATCATCCAGTCAACTATTTTCCTCTCATACTTACACTTTCTTATTTTTCTAAGAACATTTTACTACTAAGTCTGATGCATATCAGTGCCTGGGCAAAGCTGAACTAATTGGAATTGAACGCAATGAAAACCCAGGCCATTGTTTTCGGTTTCAACTCTCTTCTTACAACTATCCCCACCCTTCCAACATTACCCTAAACAACCATTCCATCAGTTTCAACTCCTCCGTTAAAATCCTATTACCTTTGGCCAAAACCTTTCCTGGAAACCCCATTTCACCCAAATATCATGACGATCAATTAGTTCCCTGAAATTATTCCCCCGAACCCGGCATCTCCTTACACAATCTACCCGGAAGCAACTCGTATCATCCCTCATCTTCCCTCACTTCAACTACTGTAGTGTGGTATACGGGGGGCCTCTCGAAAATGCTTGATGGCCGATTAAAAAAAAAAAATAATGAACTGCGCTTTAAGATTTGTCCTTGGTACTCCGAGGCGATCCCGGGGTTCACATCACTATGATGAGTTAAAGTGGCTCTTCCCTCTCATTCGTAGACAATATTTCCTTAGAGTTTTTCTATACCAATGCATCAACTCGCAACACCCTTCATATATCTACAGTCTCCTCCCATTCAAATCCTCTGTCCAGCACCACAAAACAAGATCTCGCCTTTCCGATCTCCACATTCCTTCCCACAGAACTAAGGCAATCGAGCGCTCCTTCCTCGCCCGCTCCACCACTGTGTGGAACTCAATCCCTCCTTTCATCCGCCATTCTTCTTCACTGGCTTCATTTAAATCCCTGCTTTTCCATCATCTCTTGGCATCCCAAAAAGACGCTCTCCAAGCAGGTCAAACTTCCGCGTGAACTAATTAGTATTGTAAACTCGATCTCGGTACCTACGTGTTTTGTTTATTTTTCCAATAACAAAGAAGATACATACTTTGTAAATAATTTATGCTATGCCATTCATTTATTTTAGTAAGCGATTTCGTTATTAACTATTGTATTAATGTTATTTATTATTATTTTGTTAATATCAATATAATAATTTCCGACAATTAGATAAAATCCTGTCAAGTTTCGTACTTATTTATTTATTTTCTTATCTATTTCTATTTTTGTTATGTTTTGTCGCTCTTGATTATTTCATGATTTGTATTTTTATGCAGCCTTCTGGCCGGATGAATATTATGTTTCGTTTTTATTTGTTCATTATTGTTAGTCTAAAGGGACTTGGTCCCAGAATAAAGTTTGTTTTCTATTCTATTCTATTCTATTCTGATCAGTAAAATTGTATTACTTCGCTACACATTATGTTACTTATTGTTAGTGCCAGTTCATTACAACATTATCTTTATCTAATTAAATTAACGAGTATATTAATTAATTTACTAGCTATTTCACTTTCTAATTACTAGCTTGAACTTTCACGTTAACAACATAACTATTTACAACATAGTCAAATTACACAACTATTAAGCGTCACGAAGTTAGTTGCTAAATGCCGGTTTATAGCTTGTTTCTTATTTATAGTATGTTTATTATAAATAGTGAATTTTATTAGTTTTTTTATATATACTTAAATACTATGCAACTGGGGCAATGTTTTTGGAATATATAAAAAATAAAGTTGGAATATAAAAAAATAAAAACAACGTTTCTAGCCAGAGAAATAGGAAAATGATTATTATGTATATGTAAGCATATACATAATAATCAAAACATGTGTGTGGTGTGCGTATGTGTTTTTGCGTATTTGTTTCCAGTTGGGGCTCACATAACCTTCCTTACGATTCAGTAGTTGAATTTGAATATTGGAGGTTATGGGATGTTTTCTCTGTTCAGTGTCTTGCTGCATAATATTTAATTTATGACATAGTCAAAACTGTTATGGGGTAATAAAATTTTAACTATTGGATTAAATTGAATTAATAAACCGATTTCTGAAATAAACTAAATAATAAGGGTCAAAATTTAATATCAAGTTCTTGGGTAAGCCCACACCATATTTTTAAAAGTAATGTTATATTATTTAAAAAAACTCTACCGCTATAACCCTTGAAGGATCTTGGGTTAACTACGTGGTAGAGACTAAAAATTTCTAGGACAACGGTTGTGCATGGAGATGATTTATCCTAGATCATTATCAACCTCCAGATTTTCCACATATTTACCTTATTTTTACCTACTTTATGGAGGATGGGTGAGCCCCAAGAAGATCCGAGATCCCAAAGTCCATTTAACAGATTAGAAAATAACCTATCAGTAGCCGGATTTGAAACCAGGACTCTCGCCACGCTCTCTACCACTGAACCATTCCGCACCCCAATATTATATTATAAATAATAATATTATTTAATATACTTTAAAATTGAAATATGGGCATTATATTAACTGATGATAAGTAATAATGAAAATATCAGGTTTTCTACTCTTTGATTAGCTAGGAAGCGGTTGCGTATCTCATTTGTAAGCTTCCTTGGCACTCCACGTCCTCAATGCAGGGCTACTGAATGGTAAGTTATACAATTAATATGGCGTATGCTTCCGATGAATAAATCATAAATAGCAATTTCGTATTCTCTTCGATTTGACGAATCATTCGATGAAGAATGGTACATAATGTTCGTCTCTAGGTCAAGTCGCGATTTAAATATTTATCATCGGCTCATTAGTCTTATCGTGACCTTATAGTGCAGGAAAACAAAACAAGTAATTCATCAAAGAAAATAACAGTATTTGTATATTCATATACTTTTGTTTATGTATATATGAATATTTGTATATTCTTGTGATTTTGTCTAGGTAGTAGACAAAAGAAATCGACATTTGATGGTCCAATCTCTGGAGGGACAACCCTAATGAATTCCTAAATGTGGAGTATGACACTGCAAAAATTATTGGTAACTACTGTGGTATGTAAGGAAGGGTCTCAACAGTTTAGAAGTACAGCAGAGTTTAATTAGATGAAAAATAAAATTAAAATCTTGCAAAATAGGACTTTGAAATTAAGTCTTAAAGCCATAATAAAAAAAAAAAAAAAAATTAAAATCACAATATTCGTTAGAACTATACACCAGCAGTTCCGAAGTATTCCAATGACATATTTTTTTGGGCTACAAAAAAGGAGAAAAAAATATTTAAAAAACAATGGAATCTCTATCCATTATCACTCCTTCAAAAGTACTTTTAGTAATATTAATAAATCAACATCAACTGGAAAAGAAAACTGGGCCTAATTTTTTCGTTTAGCCTCAGGCAGTCGTTGACTCTCCCATATATAGTCTGATCTTCACTTCCTACAAAAATGTTAGCGACTTCAATTTAATTAGATTCTAAACCTCATATAATTAAAAAAATTATGTATTAATTATAAATCAAGCAATCAGTATTTAGCAGAAATTATATACATAGTTGTCAGTACGAAGATATACGAGCATACTTTTCGGTCCAGCTTCCATTGGCGTTTAATGCCAGTGACGCGGCTGGGAAAGGGGGCTGGGGCTTCCCGGACTCCTGCTTTGCCCTCATTCCTGAGGAAGAAGCTCAGTTAGGGGACCCCAGGCAAATTGTAAATAGGGTATGAATGTGTACATTTTATTTTATTTTTATTATTAGTATTATTATTATTATTTATTTTATTTTATTATTATTATTATTTATTTATTTATTTATTTTTTTTTATTATCGTTTCCGCATTAGTTTCTTTCTGTTACCGCATGTATATATTTTTCCGCATGTATATATTTACTTATTTTATTTTGTTTATATTATTGTTTTGTTATGGAATGACTGTAAGCTACATAGCACTATTACTTATTGCCCACAAGTGGCAGATTGTAATATTTCAATAAAGTGTTAATATAAAAAAAAAAACTTTTCGCTAATATCCCTCCTTCAAAAGAACAATGTCATATCTCAAAAAACCTAATTTTTAAATAAAGTTAATTTAAAGTACTATGCGATTTAAAAAAATAAAAATTGAGGTATTGGTAAAGTAAAGCATTCCTATTGTAATGTAATGTAAATATATTAGAATTAATTGATTAACCACTAGAGAATGTTTAAAAGAATGAAACTTTTTTTATTTTAACATGTGTCATTATTCCGATATAACTTCAAATTTAAACATGGTAGGATGGAATAGAAAAATAATTTTATCCTGGAACTAGGTTCCTTAAGAATAACAGTGGTATACAAAATTTAATAAATATATATCTGGCCAAGGCCTATATTGGAAGAATAATACAATATTTAAATAATAACATGAAAATAAATATGAACTAAAAGGTGAGTTCTGGTAGAGAGAGAAATAAAAGAAAGAGAGAAAAAAAACAATTAAAGCTAAAATAACAAGAATTAAGCTGAGAGAGAAAAAAAAATAAATGAAAGCACCTAACAATATAAAAAATAATAAATACATATCATAAATACCATATCACATAATATCATAAATACCATATCACATAATATCATAAATACCATATCCTTGCCGTTTTTTATATGTATTTTAGTCCAATATAGCCTGATTGTATTATCACTTACTTTACTTAAAACATACCTATTTTTATACAATTGATATTTTACACTTATATAAAGTCTCTTCTTACATTTTCTCTTATGCAATTAATATTCTTTATATACTAGTATAAAGTATTTTCTACCTATCAAAATTAATACTGTATTTTCTAAAAAAAATTTTTATTTTCATTTTATATAATTCGTTTCTAGATTTTTATAATTTTACAATTTTTATTACTTCCTTTTTTATTACCTATAATTTTTAGTGCGTAATTCTTATCACTTTCTACATTTACCCATATCATTTTTATCATTTCACATTCCTATTTTTTATCCAGTTTTTATTTTTTATCTGTAATACCTTATTTTTTTTTTTTAACTGTCAACACTTTCTGTTTTATTATTATTTTCTTCATGATGTGGGTTACTACCTTTTTGGCACTTCGTTGTTTATAGTATACACTTATACATTTAAACCTTCATAATTACCTTACTGTACATCTTTATCATTTTTTTTTGCCTGTATTCACCTTCTTTTGGTTTATCTATATTTAAAATGTTTTAATATATTTGTACTATTTTCTTATATTGTCTGTATTTTGCATATAGCCCTGAAGAAGATCTACAACGTAGGTCGAAACGTTGGCTATCAATAAAGATTTTCTCAAATTACATCAGAAATTCATTCAGTGAACTCTACCCGAACCAATTTTTTCAAAATACATTATCAAGGTCAACAATTATCATCAATAAAAAAAAATAATAACGTTATGCGGGAAGAATATCTACAATAATTCATCTGCCACTTCTGATGGATAAGAGTATTAATTCTCACAGATTAAAGGGCATCTGTTTGGGAATTTAAGAGATGTACGAAAAGCTTGTATTTGAATATGGATAAGCAAGAAGCATGACGGATATCACGTGGGGGTGAGTTCCAAAGTGAGATAGAATGAGCGAGAAAGGATCGCTCAAATGTTTTAGTTCTGTGGGAAAGAGTGTAAAGGTCGAAAATGTGAGGTGTCGTGCCCTGAGAATTTGAGGTGTTGATTGGATAGAGGATTTGAATCGTAAGAGGCTATAAATTTGAGAAGGATGTTCTTTTTCAAGCGTGATCCGACTACAATAGCCCTGAGGACCTGCAATGAGGGTCAAAACGTCGGCAGTATTCACTACGTAAGAGAATTTGATGAAAGATACCAGGAGCATTTTCTTCCCCATATTTTATAGGTTCCTTTATTCCTCCTTTACAGCTTCCTTTATTCCTCATACTAATCACCATTATAGAGGTGAAACATATAAGACCTCCTCGGGGTATCAAAGACAAACCATAGGGATCAGTTTATTATTCGCCTCGATCTATCATCGATGTTCGAGAGGCCCCCATATACCACACAGCTATAGTATATTAAAGTGTGGAAAGACGAAAGAAGTAATGTAGAGCTTACGGATAGTTAAGAGGAAGATCATGAATTCTCTTATTGCAGGTCTTCTTCAGGGCTCAGTAGGATCAGAGGTTGACACTAGACTAAAAGTCTTCTTCAGTCCTTAGTCTAGCATCAATCTCCGATACTATGGGAACCGTCGGCTTTCCAATAAACAGTTCTCCCCATATAAGAGAATATTTTTTACCTCCATCCTTCTTCTACTAATATTAATCGAGATTAAGGATAGTTAGTGCTAGAAGATGCTGGGAACGACGGAATAACTTTAGGGAGCTTATTGATCCACGGGAAATTTGGGCGATGTAGGGTTTCCAGGGTTCGTCAAAACTGATAACGAAGATTTTAACATAGGAATTGAAAGTAATAGGGGGATCATTTAAGATTAATAATTGAGTATGCGATGTCATCATATATCACATGAGCAGTTAGCGATCAAAAGCGGATAATTCTAAAATTGAAATGTTTGCACGTTTAGTAAAGCAATTTTGTGCTCCCGAAACCAACTCCTCTATCTATAGCACCTTCTAAATCTGGACTTGTGAACCACAGCAAGTATATTTCGTCTCATAATTAATGAAATACATATTTAAATTCCGTTTTGTTGCCCTACGATTAGCGCCGCAGTCCTATAAATACCTCGTGCAATAGACAGCGGCCGCTGAAGCTGACGGACTAAACTTCCTCGAACAATAATATCTGGCTGAGAGTCAACTATTTAACCGTAGTAACGTTTATCTCGCTGTTCTTTAAATAAACAAATCGTTGCACTTCATCTCACTTATCAACATTATTTATAAATAAATATGTATTTATTTTTAAACACACAAATATTATTTTTCTGTACACCAGGAGAAAAAGACACCATGTCACATCTTTGTAATACTTGTCTTTGTTCAGGAGAATCGATTTACCATAGCTTTGAATTGTTAAAATTTGTTTCTTCGTTACGTAGACAAACGGCTAAACCCTCGAGGACTCGCGGAGAGAGAGAAAGACGCAACACTCAAAAAAGGACGAAAGAAATGTGGAGGAACAGGAAGAAAAACGGCAAGAAGGAAATGGAGTGATATTTGCATGGTCCGGTTAATTATAGATAGTTAAGTATATTTATATTAGATTAAGCTTTTTTTGTTGTTTTTTAAAATTAATTTATCGGTATTTACAACAATAATAATGAAAAATATGACGGAAAAAAAAAACATCGAGGCCATCTTCTTTTCAGACGCCATGGGGAATTATCAAGTTGAGAGACTAGCGGATTCAAGTGTGTATCTAGTTTGGGCCAAATCAGCAACATATGGGATATTAAGATCATGATGGAGGAGTTTGCTTGTGACATAATAAGGAGCATTAAGGATTTTACGAGGGATTTTGGATTGTAGGATTGGATACGAGATGAATTGAATGGTTTAGTAGAGCCCCAAAGCTCAACTCCGTATATCCAAATAGGTCTGATAACTGTAATGTAAATGTGTCTTTTGTAATTAATTGGGAGCTTAGTGCGTTTGTCCAGTAAATGTTGAAGTAGGCGAAAACGTCGAGCAGTTTCTTGTCTTTTCAGTCTTGTATGAGGATTCCAAGTGAGAGATATTTGCCCAGATAGATCAAGTTAAATTTATTTTTGGCCTTTTCAGAAGTAAAAAAAAAGACAAGAAAACTTTTAACCCAGAATGAATTGAAAATATATCTCAACTGCAGTTTTCTATAGCTGTTGGCTTCTTATGGTTGGCATGGTGTCGACCAGTTTACTTTGTTACTCATTTAATATTATCTTTCAAGGACTTCCTTCAATCTTTAGATGCTTCAATTTCAGCAAATTGAACAAGGATTTTTTTTTCACTCAACATAGCATTGTTCGGTAATCAAGAATAGACTCTTCCTATTTCATTGTTTTTTCTGTAACACTTAATAATTTCTTATACAAGGTTTGCTGTATTCAGATCTCTTTATATTCAGATGCAAATTTAAGTAGGAGAGAAGCGTTTTATTTGTGGAAAGAAATTAAAAATCTGTAAAATTAAAGCCACTGGAGGTTTTTTCGTTCGATGTTTATGGATTGGAAACAGTACTGTTTCTAAAACGGTGACCTGCCTGACATTATGTTCAACCGCCTCATTTAACGCCAATTAAGGACATAATGAGCATCCTCTAACAATCTCACAAGATAAACAAATGATAATAATATATAATTCCGTACCATTTTATAAAACGCAAGGCAAACAGTGAATAACATTTGTTTGCTGCTTAATTATTAATGTTAATGCATTTGAATTATAATTAATTGAGAACTAAATATAACTTGCATGCTAATAATAATTTCAACCTTTTTTCGGTGAACTAAAAATAATAGTTTTTTTCCGTTGACAACTATATACATGCTTAAGAGCTTATATAGCCGTTGCCATTTAAGTATGTAAAGTTGCTTTCAATATGAGTGATAGTTTTTCAAATAGAGATTTTTCGCTTTCTAATACATATTTTTTTATTTCTAGGTGTTACAATGTGTTGTATAGAGTGCATTTGACTCCTCTCGATCGGTTGAAAGTAATAAAAAATATTACCCAAAGTGGTAGCTCAGTTGTGGGTAGTGCGAGGACAACCCAGAAGTGCTACATGAAATTCCGCTGCATTCCGAAAAACTCACTGTCTGTTGCGGTTTATGATATGGCGGCGTTATCAAACCTTATTTTTTTCGAAATGAGAATGGAACAGCCGTAACGGTGAATAGTGATCGCTATAGGACCATGTCACTCGAATATCCATGGCCAAAACTTGAGAACGTCAATATTGAAGATATGTGTTTCCAACAAGATGGCGCTACCTACCAGCTGATGCAACTCTCGCTTTGCTGAGGGATAGGTTTGGCAATTGGTTCATCTCTCGAAGAGGATTTGTGAACTTTGGCCGCCAAGGTCATGTGATTCGACGCCCCTGGATTATTTTCTTTGGGGCTATGTGAAAGCAAAAGTCTATGCCAACAAGACACAGCCTTTGGATCACTTAGAAGAGAAGATTTGCCAAGTTATTGGCGGAATACGACCGGAATTATTGCACAGAGTGATCAGAAATTGGAGCGATTGGGTGCGTCAGTGTTTACGAGCCCGTGGTGGACGTTCAATTTCAAACATGAATGATGCATTGTCAAGCTTCAAAATAAAGCAGGAATTAAGTTGATATGTCAAACCTTTGTTGTTTTATTCAAAATTAAAATCCTATCATTCTTAATGAAAGACCCCTTGCTATAAGTATATATAAGTATGCACTATGAGTATAGTAGCTATTCATACATAGTGAGCCTATAAAGCCGATTGGGATGTGAGTCGAGGTGCCATATTTAGCTCGTAGCTTTAGCGTCCTTGAGTTCATTGTCAACTAGCCAAACACGCCTCATTACCGTGCACCAATCATCGTATTTATCCCTGTCATCATCCTCACTAATTTATATAAATAATTATACAACACATGTTTCCGCAAACAGAGAGCGGATTAGCTTAGTGTGTAGAGCGCTAAGTTGCTATGGAATGTCTACGGTTCAAATCTAGCCATACACATTATAAGACATAGTCCGCCGCGTCTGTTAGCAATAAACTCAAAAACTACTGCACGGATTTTCATGCGGTTTTTACCAACGAAGAGAGCAATTCATGCGAAAGGTTCAGTTATATAATTTGTCGAGGTTTTGTGTAAATTGTTGGAATATAATTGCTGGAAGTATAGGAAAAAGTCAAGCCGCCTGAGAACTGTCATCTAAGACGCTGTCTAATCCCTTAGAGATATTGCAAACCAATGCATGGTGGTATTTTCCAGTTTTATAGATCAACAATAAAGTCCGGGATAGCAAATATCCATCTTTTAAGGATAGCTTGCTATACCCAGTATAACTCCTAAATTAGTTACGTACAAGACCAGAAACTGCTCGTCGTTTTCGTTTTTAAATAGTTTCTTATTTTGACTTTAAACGAATCCTCATACAAGGCTGAAAATACAAGAAACTGCTTGACGTTTTCGCCTACTTCAACATTTACTGGACAAACGCTGTAAGCTCCCAATTAATTACAAAAGACTCATTTACATGACAGTTATCAGGCCTATTTGGACATACGGAGTTGAGCTTTGGGGCTCTACTAAACCATCCAATTCATCTCGTACCCAATCCTTGCAATCCAAAATCCTTCGTAAAATCCTCAATGCTCCTTATTATGCCACAAACAAACTCATCCATCATGATCTTAATATTCCATATGCTTCTGATTTGGCCCAAACTAGATACCTATCCTTCCATGACAAGCTCCATACACGCTTGAATCCGCTTCCTATACTATTCCTGATAACCCTTCGAGGCGTCTGAAAAGAAGATGGCCTCGATACCTTCTACTATAGAACTTTATTGGAGTGCCAATGGATAGTTTCTCCACAAGTGTTTTTTGTTTTATTATTATTATAGTTGTAAATATCAATTAATTAAATTTTAAAAAAAAGTTACGTACAATGCGGTAATTAGAAAGCTATTTACACGGATACAGTATTAATCCTTATCAACTTAAATACTTTAGTTACTTAATATTTTACACCATATAATTTTCATGAGTATCTTAGGAGTTATCATATGCGCTGTGACAACTGGGAAGTCTCTGAGGGGTAGACCAAGGTGTAGGTGGGAGGATTGCGTTAAGAGTGATCTAGTGGATTTTGATTTGGGTAGTGCTCCGTGGACGGAGATTTTTATACATAGATTGGTGGTATCGGCATCGATCTCCGGGTTCGTTGAGCCTTTTATTTATTTATTTATTATTTATTTATCTAACGAGATACCGCATAAAATCACTGGGTGTGAAAATAAATTCGCATATAAATAATTATTTTAATATTTTTTTATGTTTATAATATTATTATTGTTATATTAAAATACTTGATGTAGTGTAGACATTATGTTACATTTAAATCTAATCCACATATTCGATGCATCAAATTGATACGATCCTAGGACAGACAATACATTTAGGCATAATATGCTCTACCTGTGCAAATCCGGGTTAAATTAAATTAAATAATACTAATATTAAATAATTTAATCTATTAATAGTTTAAAATCGACACTGCATACTCTCCTGGGGCTCAATAAAGTCAATTCTTTATTTCTTCGGGGGTAGCCTGTTGGTAGTCATTTCGGCCATATTACCTCCCTGCACAACTGTTGGCTTCTAAATAGTACAGTCTCTACCATGTATTGGGTTTTACTTTATTTTACAGTTTTTTATTACTTAATAATAGCAACCATGTCGTGTCTAGCTGAGACAATGTGCATGTGCTATACGTGCCAGATATGTCTTAGTAGCATTGTAGATTATAGTCTGTTTCGTAGGTTTAGTGATGTTACTCCAGAAATAACTAATTTTGTAGCCACATATGGCTGAAAAAAAAAACGCTATTGTTTTACAAACGGCCAAAACGAGGGTAAACACGTGTGCGATGTTGTCGAGTAATAAACTAATCTATTTATTAAGGTCATGATGTCTGCGTTTTTAATTTGTTTAATTTTCTGATTATTTGCTTTCCGGTCTACCATATGTCGCTCGAGACACATTACCTTTCAGTTTTCACTCACACTAACTCCCTTAATATACATCTTCGATTGAAATTGTAAAATAAAAATAGCTTCCTGTATCTGTATTTTTGATAGTGTAAATCAGATTAAGATTTATGAGAATATACGTTTAAGTTATTCAAAGTAGCACTTACTTTAGTATTCTTACTGTTATAATAGGCAAATCATTATTAATACTATTTCGATTAAGACTTTAGTGGTATTATATATGAAAGTAAAAATATCTAAGTAGGGCAATAGTAAGAATTGTGATCTTGAAAAATTTCGAAACCAAAAGGAAATTGGCGATTTCCAAATAACCAAGCCTCGCAATAATACCTAACTATGACTACCTCCAAAAAGCAAAATTAATAGGAAACAAAATATATGTATATATGATACATTTTCGCTTAAGAAATTATAACAAGGTTTTAAATAAAATCGAGTTAACGAAAATACCACTTTATAAGATTGTTTTTTTCACTTTTTTCAAATAATTAGTTAATGTACAGATTCAATGAAATAGTCTTATTATAAGAATATATGGGAGCGGAGTAGGTCAGATGTGTTGCTATACTCAAACTATAGGGTCGAAATCCGCATAAGCTTAGCATATAAATGATTTAATCTATTAACAGCAATGGATAGACCATGAGGAATCTGCAGACCCTTCTGGGCTTCACCCAGCCTCTATGAATTGAGTACCCTTAATTGGAGGAAACACAGACGGATTAGCGTGTTCTTCGACAAATTCACAATCTCTACCAAGTACTGAACCAAAGCTCAATCATAGGTTGTATTTTATACTTTTTTTTATATTACATATTAATATAAAAACTATAATAAATATAATAAAAAAATCAGAATAGAATGGATAGAGAATACTGTTTCTAAGTCAACGATTGTGCAGAGAGAGGTCTCGAGTCCCACAGGGTTCATCTATAATACCGATATGAAGCTAATACTACAGTAAAATGAATTTTAATGGTTTTAATGGTCTATTAAATCTCTAAGCCCCATTTTATGGGATTGCTTTACTATCGTTTTATCAATCATATTATACCTATCCTTCTTGTTGATCCTTTAGAAGCAATAATAATAATAGCTCTTGGCTAGTTAATAAACAACAGATTATATTTATATAGAGGGGATGTTATGAAACCTTGGCTTCTATTCTGGTGTGCCAGTCGCCGTTTGGTCTGCACTGAGATCCGGGCCTCCCTAACAGCTCCACGATCTCCCGAAATATCCCTCTCTAGTTGTTTTTTTCCCGAGATTGGCAAGCTTGCTCTCTCTCACTATTTTTGACAAAAATATAGCCTTAAATATGTGATGAGTTGGGTCTGTTCCAGTCGGGAATTCACGATAGTAATTTCCTTCTTTCTGGAGGATGGGCCAGAAGTTATGGAACATAACCCGGATCGTAACAATCTATAATCTTGTAACAATTATTGAATGTACCATATTGTTACAAGATTATACCATATTGATATTCCATAGGGAGCAGTCTTGTCTTTAATACATTTTTATGTGCACTTATTGGTGCAGCGTATAGTACCTATTACTTACTTTAATTCGGTTTTCCATGTTCTTCGATCTTGTACATCTTCCTTCCTCAGACTATGGCCGTCCATTCCTAAAGGAAGAGCTTATCGTTTATGTCTCTGCGCCAAAGAGCAATTGATTTCAATTACACTTATATATGAGCTTCTTGGTACCTTTCGTCACATTATTGCTCCAAAGGACCGAGTTAAGCAAATCAATTGCTTTGTGGTTTGGAAAGTTCCATTCCTTTCCATTACAAAACCCAAATATTTAAAATATCCACTCTCTTTTATTACTTTTCCAGCAGCAACAAGGTCCTTCTCATCATAAATGCCCGTGTTTATTTTATTAAAAAAATCAAATTTAAAATCAGTTTTTATATTTGATTCTTATACAGTAGTTCTCGCAGATATAATTGCAACTAATTCTGCTAACAACTTCTCGACTGCAGATGCATTATGCAGAAGAACCTGAAAGATCTGAGACTAGAGTTTCTTCTTCCAGCGCCCCATGAATTATGGAAGTGTGGAAAAATGTTAAAAGGGTGAGATAAAAAAGAGTAATTAATGGCTATTATTGTGGCACCGCTAAGATAGGAAATGCATGAGCATCCTTTGCATATTTTTACATCGCTTAATGCTACGGTTGTGGTCGAACTAAACGCCCGTTAAAAATCTTTATCTTTTTTCTTTTCTTTTGGTTTACCTCTTTTATTATTTTATCTTTTATCATTACTTCCTTTCTTTGGTTGAAGTATTTTTCATAAGATGACAGATAAGATAATATATTTGTATCTCATCATACAAACTGTTTGTTGTACCTTGGATCAAAATATGTTTTGTATTATTTTTACTATTCAATGAAATTTACAAATGTATTATACTAATACAACAAGTAAATAGACTAAATGGTACATATTGGCATGAATAAAGGCAATTAGAGAAACTACCCAGTGGTTGTACTTATGCACTTTAGATGGCATTTTGAATAATGTGTATGATATGTCTCTATTTTGTTGGAGATTGGGGGCATACCGCATAAATGCCCTTAATTGTTTTAGTATGTTCTGAACAATAAAAGCTATACCTGTAAGACCCATGAAGTACGTACATTTGGTTCAAGAACATATTATACTGCACTGTTTCTAAGCCATCGGCTGTGCAGAGAGATTATTCCAACATATTTGGTAAGAAGAAAGTATTAATTTTATTTCAATGCATAATCTATATTTTAATAGAGGCCTATAATTAAAATATTGGATAAGATTTTTTTTTTTAAATCAATGCATTTCATTTTTACCATTTATATTAAAAATCATTTATACAAAAACAGAATTGATGACAAAAGGTTATCAACACAGATCTTCATGTGTGACGGCTGGATCCGAGAAATAAAAAAATATTTGGAAATACACAACATAATAGCAAAAGCGGCACCACACTGAGATGCCTTCAGAAGGATGTTGTTGGCGTTAGGATTCCAGGGTACAAGAACAGGCAGGAGGAGGTCGGAAGAAAGAAAGAGACTGTGAAAGGATGGGAGTGTATTTGAGGAAAAGAAGGAATAAATGAGAAGGAATTGAAAGAGGCTCGTGGTACTTTGTTGGTTGGTTGGTTAGCCAAAACGAAGAGGAAAAAAACGAAAAACATTGCTATATTTTGTCTAACGGGTTAAAGAAGTCAGGACCATTGGATTTCTAACTAGCAAATTTTTTTATAATTTAACTGATTGAGAACGAGAAAAGAGTAAACAATGAGAAGTTCAACGATCTGATAAAATGTTACGACAGCAAAGTCTTTTTTAAATTTTAGTTTTGTTGATGTAATCGTTGTTATTGGTTTTTATATATTTTATACAATTCTATAATAAGTGATTATAGATAATTCAAAAATACTTACTTCTGCACTAAATTTCATCTCATTTTGATATAATGATTCATAGTTTAATACAAGTAAGTCATGTATAATCCACAGAAGATATTACTTTTATGTGTGAGAAATTTAACATTGAAAACCCAACTAATTTATTGTCCAAAACCCATGCCCCTACAAATCATGAAGGGCTGAACAATTTACTTCTAGCTTTTGCCCGCGACTTCATCCGCGTTGATTTTAAATAGAAACTTATTTTGACTTTAAACGCAACCTTTAAATGACATGGGTGAATTTAAACGGAACCTCATACAACACTGAAAAGATGATGAGTTAACGTTTTCGCCTTCTTCAACATTTACTGGACAAACGTTCTGAGCTCCCAATTAATTACAAAAGACTCATTTACATGACAGTTATGTTATCAGTTATCAGCTATTTGGACATGCGGAGTTGAGCTTTGGGGCTCTACTAAACCATCCAATTCATCTCCTATCCAATCATTACTATCCAAAATCCTTCGGAAAATCCTCAATGCTCCTTATTATTTGACAAAAAAACTAATCCATCATGATCTTAATATCCCATATGTTGCTGATTTGACCCAAACTATATACCTATCCTTCCATGAATCCGCTAATCTCTAAACTTGCTTCCAATACTATTCCTGATAACCCTCCGAGGCGTCTGAAAAGAAGATGGCCTCGAGACCTTCTACTATGGAACTTTTTGGAGTGCTACCGATGGGTAGTTTCTCCACAAGTGTTTTTTTTTTCATATCATTTGTTCATAGTAGCAAATGTACCTACAGTCCAAATTTCAAGTCTTATCCCGTTTTGGCTCTGCCATGGTCTTTTCAATCAGGACGAACTCTAAATAGATTAAAAGGTAGAGAGTGAACTGTTTCCAGGACCACTTCAACCACCACCTTTTCTACAATTGATAGAGGATGGGTGAGCCAAAGGTAAGTCTCCAGGGCCTCCTTCACAGGATCCGTGGCGGTCAACAGAAATAATTTATGTACTACAGCCGAAATTGAACCACATGCTCTACACACTGAGCTTGCTCTATCCCACATTTTTAAATACTTATTTATAGTTTATAGTTATATGTTGTCCACAGTAATTATTTATTTATATGAGTGACTGAGTTATGATTGAACACCTAACAAATATATTCCTATATAGGCTTTTTCTGAGTCAAAAAATTATTTTTTATTGACCCAGAATCAATAGAAAAGTTAGTTTTTCTCAATTTCCTTCCGTGGCATACTGACGTAAAAACATATCGGCGGCAAGCGCGTTACGTATGAAGTGTTTACTGGTTGCGCGTCCTTGGTACTAATATTAAGTGTAAACAGATTTGTCAACACTTAACAATATTTACCGACATAATTTTGTCGTGTCTTCCTTCACGTCTGCAGTCTCCTATGCATCAACTATTTCCTATGTAATCGTTCTTGAGTAATCGGGGAACCGAAACAGAAAACACTAAATGGTCCATTAAAATCTTTCTTTATTAAAATCACAATAAGCAGATATAAATTAATTATTTGTATTTAGATTTTTCAAGGGGATTATAAATTCTTCTAAAACTCATAAATGTTTCATTTTTGTATTCCTTCCAGCTTCCATTGGCGTTTAATGCCAGTGACGCAGCTGGGAAAGGGGGCTGGGGCCTCCCGGACTCCTGCTTTGCCCTCATTCATGAGGAAGAAGCTCAGTTCGGGGACTCCAGGCAAATTGTAAATAGAGTATGAATGTGTACAGTATATTTCTTTTATGTTTTATTTATTATTATTATATTTTTTTATTATATATATATATATTTTTTTTTACTTTATTTTTGTATTTTGTATATATTTTTTCGCTTGTATATATTTATTTATGCATTTATTTCGTTTATATCATTGATTTTTTATGGAATGATTGTAAGCTACATAGCACCATTACTTATTGCCCACAACAGGCAGATTGTAATGCTTCACTAAAGTGTTTTCTTCTTCTTCTTGGTCTTTGTATTCCTTAAAAACGTTTCGAGCCTATTTGGCTCATCGTCTGATTATTAAACCAGGTCTTTCTTTTCTCATTACTAAGTAATTAAATAATCGTTGTGTTTTGTGTGATTCGAAATATACCATGGTGCATTAAAAATTTTTCTGAGAATTTTGGACTGTGTTGTTTGTATCTTGTTTATGTGGACTTGTTTTGCTGAACCCCAAAGTTCTGCTCCATGTGTCCAAATAGGTTTTAGTAAATATTCTTTTGGTTCATTCCATGTCAAAACAACAAGGCACTGAACATGACCATTTCAGATTTGGCTGAAACTTGGTTTATCTATACTCTGACATCTCTGACATCCTGAACTCAAATATAATTTTCAAGAATTTTTAGATTTTATCACACGTTAAAAAACCGCGGCATTCATGAAGTCACGTCCATACTCAATATAGTGTGATAGATACTCGTTTGGTCTATCCGTTAAAAGACCAGCTGAAGAACTTAAAATGCTCAGGAACGTTTAAAGGCCTAAGTAGAGAGCAGAGTTGCAGAAAAGGATTTAATCATAGAATAAGAGGTAAATCAATACAATATGTTCTCTCCATATGCTCTCTTTCAACATTCGTAAGCACAAAATTAAATGTTCTAGCATATCTACTTAATATAGTTGAATTGATACTCGTTTGATCTAGAGTTAAGATTAAAATATCTTGTAAGTTTTAAAGTGATACGGAAGAAGGTTTAAATTATAGGATACAAAATAAAGAAATAAGATCCTGTTCTGTTTATTCTTTGTAAAAATTGATAAACACAAAATAAAAATATTAAAAATAAGGTACATAATCAATATGGTTATCTCGTTTGATCTAGACGTCGAGAGACCAACTGTCGAAGTTTAAACACCCTAGAAGGTTTAACTGTACAAGATGGGAATGAAGAAGGATGTAAAATATATGATAAAAAGTAAATCAACACATCTATTTACTCAATGTATTTAAGTATACATTCCTCTGATATAGTCATTGATGTTTTAATACATTGGAAAAGTTAAATGCTCAAGAAAGAAAGAGAGACGAAGGAAATATTAAAGTATAGTAAAAAAATTAAATAAATACAATTTTGTCTTTTAACGTTGAAATGCCCAAGGAGGAATTAGATATAATAATTAAGATACCTATTATAGTAAGATAATTATTAAATCATAAGAGCAATTAGAAGTATTAAAGTATATGATAAAAAACTAATTAATAAAATTCTGTTCTTAGCAGACAGTCACAGGTCATAGTGTTCCTTCTGATCTTGATGAAGCCAACTTTAATAAATGCAAAATAAAGTATCGACTCAATATAGTAAGGTAGATACTCTTGTAATTATTATTATTGAATAAACCAGTTTCCAGTCATAGTTCATTATGAATAATAATATAATTAATACTAATATAATAATAATAACAATATTTACAAAGTATTTGCAGTCCAGTGTATAAGTTATGAATTAAAATGGTATTTGATCTAGCCGTTAAAATACCAGCTGATGAAGTACAAATAACCTGGAAGGTTTAAAAGCCGTAGAAGAGAATAGAGAAGGAAGAAGTATAGAGAAAAAAATCATTACAATTCTGCTCTATTGCTCTACCTAATATAATACAAAATAATATAATATTATACAAAATATAATGTTCCAAATAATACTACTCAATACCGACACGTGGATACTCTTTTGATCTAGCCTTTGAGAGGCTAGCTGCCTAAGTTTAAATACCGAGAGAGGTTTAAATGCCCAAGATGGGAAGAGAGACAGAAGAATTAAAGTTTAGAACTAAAAGTAAAACAGAATAATTCTGTTCTATTTGCTCTACCTAAACATTCGACAAAATATATTGTTTCGAATAATCCTACTCAATATCGACATGTAGAAACTCTTTTACCTATCCGTTAAAAGACCAGCTGGTGAGGTTTAAATACCCTGGAAGGTTTAAATGGCCAAGAAGTGAAGAAAGAAGGAGATAGACCTGCCCCCACCGACCAGAGGTCCCGTTCCACGGCCTGGTTTCCCCTCCACAGTGGTGGAGGAGGTCCCTTCAGCTACCTGAGTTACCTTCTCCAAGGAGAGTACAATGGGGGCTCTATAATGGGATAATGATCCCCTAGGATGGCCTGGGTCCAGTACCAAGGGGTCAGGGGCGACTGTACTCTGTACAAAGGCTAAAAGAGATTCCATTTTAACAATATCATATGTCTTTTTACAAAAAATAATGGTACTAGTATATTTAAGGGCCTGCTGGCATCAGCGCGCCCTGGTGTCACTTTTCTTAACCATCACCTACTGTTATAGTAACCTTTCTTTGTTTTGTTATTGTTTATGTCAAGTTCAACGTGAATCTGTTTTTGATTATTTCCTTTAAATATGAGATGGAATTTGAAAATTTGAAGAAGATTTTTCGTAAGGTGAAACAGCTGTTAGGTTTCTTCAGGAGCGGAATGTCATTCCCCAGAAAATGCGTTGTGTTAATGGACATTACATGAAACTGCAAGTGGGGAATAAAATTAGATGGAGATGATTTTTGATGCAATTGATGCAATTTTTGAAGATATTGCTCTTTTTAATGAGCATTGTTTGTAATAAATTTTTCATTATTTATCAGATCGTAATATTTTAGATATTTATATATTATTCATTAAATAACAATTTTTAACTAAAATACGATCATTTTTTTCACTTTTAAATGTTTTTATTTTAAAGAGAAAAGATTTGCCCGGGCACATATGAAAAGACAGGCCCTTAAACATACTAGTACCAAAATAATAATAATAAATCTTTATTTATTCCATCTTGAATAATATTAGTTGACTTTATATATAAGAAGAAGAAAATGGTCTGGGTGGTGGTATAAGAAATTATCTTAATTAAACAGAACTGTTAACTGGAAAGTTAACGTTTCGACCCTCACTGCAGGTCGTCTACAGGGCTGATAATAGGATCAAGGGTCACTTGGCTACTGCCAGTTATGGTGGTCTCAAAGATTAAGCCATGCATGCCACGGTACTTGGCCCAAGACACTACCATATCTTTGGATTTGAAAAATAGGTAATCCCTAAAATCCTGGTCGGGATAATGAGACAAATTTATTAAATTATTGTATTGTGATCGGGCCTCTAAAAGTGTGCAAAGTTTCAACTTGATCCGAAGTTTTGAAGCGACCAAAATCGAGTTAAAGAATTCCGTTACATACAGTCGAAGTACATAAAAAAAATAACTAACCTGTCAACAACTAAAAGATTTTATCATAGAACGTTTCGGAATATAGTTGCTGAATCTGTTTTGGCTATTGATGTGGGATGTGTATTCGATCTTCGTTGATGGTGGCTCCGTTTAATAATTTTAGTAATTAAAAAGTAGTCTTTAAAAGTTTTTCAATTGCATTCTAATTAAGGATATAAAATAAAGGAAAAAATCAGACTACCATTTTAGAAGATAATTTCTTTTGAGGAAAAACGATAGTCGGTTTCTTTTGGACTGAAAAGATATGTGAAAAGATAGGTATGAACGCTATCTTCACTTAGAAAATCATTCGAAAACGATTAAGCAACAACAAATTAATCGATTTTTTTATCGATTTATTTCACCATGAAACAATTCCGAATTTATATATATTTCTCGAGCACGCTGGATTTCCAAATATCTGGCTTCTATCCAGGATTCCCTTTTCCTTCTTAATGCTCAGATATTTTTGTATTTTTTATTTTGAATAGCGTCTTAAAAACTTTGACGCTCCGAGCATTATGATATTAAGATGGTGACACATGTTTTGGAAAAGGGCCCCAGGAGTGAAAAAGAATATCCATACAATTCATCAATGCTTAAAATAGCCTGTAACTTTAAAGGTTTTAAAATATTTATTCAATGAATAATTTTATAATACTTGTGTATTAACGCCACCGCAGTTATATTTTATAACAGTTATCTTAGATAACGTTTTAAAATCTATTTTTTGGGGCTACAATTATATATTTTTTAATCATCAACAATTAAAAATCAAAAGAATTTATTTAAAAAGTATATACAAGATACATTATTATAATATTTAATATATAATAAGTTAATAAATATTATTAACTTAAATATTAATTATTATTTAGTTAATAAATATGTAATGTAATGTATATGTATAATGTAAATAAATATATAATGGAATATATCATGAACAATTAAAAATCTAAATAATTTATTTTAAAAGAAGTAGTCAATTGGATTTTGGTGGAAAATGGGCCGATACACAGTTCAATATGGATTGAAAACAGTATCTATTTTCTTTCGCCTGATTGACATTTCCAAAAGGTAATTTGTCCAAAATAAAGTTTCATTTCATGCGAATTGGTACATTTTCGTTTTTTCGGTAAAATATTTCGCTCCTGAAAAAATAAAATTGCATGGTTCTGTTTTTGGCAAATCCCAAATACGCATTTTCGTAGCACTAAAAATAAGCAAACAACAACAGATCTAGAACAAATCATCTGTTAGAAATATAACTGTTATAGAATATAACTGCTTTACACAACATACTACTTAACAACTCTTTACGTATAACTGCGGTAGCGTTAATACACAAGTACATACCAATTTTATTTATCTCATGATTTTAATTTTTTATTTTAACAGAATTTTGTTTTTAATAATAAATTATTTTTTTAATTTTTAGTATTAACTGTATAATAATAATAAGCATAACGGCGGAACAACCCTCATTTTACAAATTATATAAAATCTCATGCAATTGTACAATTCGTTGCTCAGATTGTATAATCGTTATTTACATGTATTCAGTAGTTAAGATGTATGAATTTATTAGATGATTGTATTGTGAAGATGGTATTGTATGAATGATGAAATCGTTGACGAAATCTACTCAAACCCATAATTTTACATTCTCATTTTCACACCAAAGCTCTAGATAACTTGTACTGAAAATATTTTGGAAAATATTAAAAATGGATCGAATAAAAAGTTAAAACTCGTAACTCAACTCAAAGCGAAAACCTGAGGAACAGATATCAAAATTATTTCCATACATGCACATATCGGTTTTCAGTTCAGTCTACACTTCACAGATCTGAAGAGTCCAATGTTCAAATTAGAGAAAATGCAATATATTCTAATTTACAAAGTACATTTTTATTCAATCATTTACTTAGTAATACAAAGATAAAAAATCATTATACATGCTGTAGCATATTAATCAAACAGATATTAACAATTCAAGAAATGAACTATTACCTCGTTTCTTTTATGGTGAAAACTGAAGTTTTCGTTGATAGTTAGCTATAATAGTTAAATTATAGATTGAATAAAGCCAATATAGAAGAAATAAATGAATAAATTACTTTGATATTTATCTGTTCACAGCTCGAGCTACACTGAGGTGCAAGTACTTGTACGAACCTGCACCAACCTGTCGGGTACAATGTTCAAAGTGAAGAGAATGAAATGGCTTCTTCGAATAAATTCAAATCTTCAAAATTTACATAATTTAATCATTTAGTTTTATATAATTTTTAGATTGTTAACTAGAATAATTGAATCACAGACGGAGAAAAGTGTTATATAACTGAAAAATAATAGTAGTTATTATTAATATAAAAGTTCTGTCATGAAACAAATGAGGATTAATCAAACGGGTTACATTAATTATTCAATAAGTGAACTATTACCTCACTTCTACCTGTAAGATGAAAATTAAAGTGGTATTTTGATAGTTAACTATAATAATTGAATCATAGATTGAATAAAGTAGATATATAATCAATAAAGGTACAAATTACTTCTATATTCATCGGTTCAGAGCTGGGCCTACACTGAGCACGAGGTACCAAGTACGAACCTGCACCCACCTGTAGGGTACAATGTTCAAAGTAGGGAAAATAAAATGGCTCCTTAAAATATATTCTAACATATAAAATAACTTTGAATCATTTAGTTTTATAATAGGTAATAATAACTATTTTAAAAATCATTTTAAGAACTAGAAACTCATTTAAGTTACTTAAGTATAAACTGAAGAAAACTTTTAGATAGTTAACTACATACATTAATTGAATCATAGACTGAGAAAAGTCTTAAATAACTGAAAAACAATAATAGTTATTAATAATATAAAAGTTCTGTTGTAAGCTGGCCCTACAGTAAGCACTGGTACGACCCTGCACCGACCTGTTAAGGGCAATGTTCAAAGTAAAGAAACTAAAACGACTCCTTAAAGTATACTTAATTTAATAATTTAGTTTTATAAAACGGGGCAATAACATCGTTAAAAATCATTTTATGTGTTCTGCTGTAAATCAAATGCTCATTAAAGTAAAAGATAATATCAATCATTTAAGAACTGAATTATTACCTTATTTCTACTTGTAAGGTGAATAATACTGATTCATTTGATAATTAACTGTAATAATTGTATCCTACATTGATATAAAACCAATTGAATTTATGAATTATATGCTTCGATATTCACCAGTTCATAGCTCGAGCTACACTGAGAACGAAGTAGTGGCAACGTACCTGCACAGACCTGTCGAGTCCAATGTTCAAAGTGAAGAGAATTAATTAAATCCCTACAATATATTCCAGTATACAAAATATACTTAGTTCAATCATTTTCATATCTATTGCGTAGTTGTTAAACTTTAAAAAAAATCATTATACATAAGCTAGCGCTTATTTAATGTTGATTAAAACGTAATAATCGTAAAATGTAGCAATTAAAATGTTAACAATTTTTTTTATTTATTTGTTAACCCCTTTGGCTTTTATTAATATATGAAAAATAACATATTAATATTATCTTAATACTGTTAAGAAATATTTATATGTTTTTTTATATAGCAAAGAACGTGAAAAAAGTGTGAATTAGTATATAACTTATTTTTCGAAGATGATATTAGCGCGGTTTCTTCGATTGTTAATTATAATATTTACTATGAAAAAGAAGAGGAAAGTTTCCAGTTACAAATTAAACACAAAATATTCTAAGGAAGAAATAATTCTGGAAATAAGAAGTGAGGTATCACAGTTACGTTCAGTCTAGCTTTACAAAGGTAAAATATAATATAAAATCACTAAAAACTTTAAAAAAAAAAAAAAAAAAAAAAAATATGACTGGCATTCGAGCGTTTATAATCAGTAAATTAAAAAGTAAAATCGTTGGACTGAGGTATCAATTACACTCCAAATTTTTCCCCCAAATCCCAATACGAAAATGCGTCTGCAGTTAGTAGATATTCAGCTTATTATTTTAAGTTTTGATTACGTACATTATTTTTATAACTATGCTATGTGTAATCATTACCTATAACTTAATATAAGTCATTGCAGTATTAACCAGAGATAATAAATAAATAAATAAATATTTTATATAGGTATTTATGAAATATTACTTCTAAGTTACTATGAAAATGAGTGCACTTTTGTTTTAGTTTATTGAATATCAAGAAAAATACTAATAGCTTCCAAAATATTCTAGGTGCTCGTTCAAAATTAAAGCTTAAACATTTTTTAACGAAAAATATTAGCGAAAAGACAGCAAACAATCATTGGATAGGACTTGACAGCATAAGTGATAAGAGAAGCAGTGTAGGTGGATACCCCAGATAATGGAAAAACGTTTTTGAAATGAACAATAAAATAATAATACTTGTAAAAAAAAAATAGTATTATGGTTACTGAAATTAATTTATGTTTAAAACATTTAAATCAAGTGGGGTTCAAGTGATAAAAAATTTTAGTAGGTATATACACGTATTAAGAAACTTGACACATTTATCATTATAAACCATAAAGATTCTGATCAGTACATAGAAGGTTTTTTTCATTTAGTAAACCCTCAGGTTTTTCCCCAGTGAAAGGAACCCACTTTATAGAGAATGAGTGAGCCACAGAAGTATCCACATAATATAGATTCGATTCACTACGGTTAACAGAAAAAATAATTTATTTGCTACAAGCCAATCTCTAGGAAAATGAGGAATGGACTACTTTCTTTTTAAATAAATTATTTTGATTTTTAATTGTTCATGATTTATATATTGATTGATTTAATTGTTTTTATGATTTTTCCCGAAATGTTTTTCCATTATCGGGGTATCCACCTACACTGCTTCTGTTATCACTTATGCTGTCAAGTCCTATCGCTAAGCAGCAATTTCTCTTACAAAGGGGCTTTCCACTCACCAACAATAAGAAAAGTTATTATAAAGATGAGTAAACTTTGTTTACAATTTAGTTTTCACAAATAGAAATCTTCAAGCTACGTGACTACTTCAAATAAAAAAAAAATCATTAATCGCTTTTCTTGTGCTCATACTGTGACGACCTTTCCTAAGTGAATTGACAGTTTGAATTTTTCTTGTGAAAAAAAATTTGTTACTTGTGTATTAATGCCAGTTATATTTTATAACAGTTATCTTGGAAAACGTATTTGAACATAATTATGGGAGTTTGAATTCAAATTTTTTTAAATAACCATCAACAATTAAAATTCAAAAGAATTTATTTAAAAACAAAGTATATCCAAGATACATAATTATAATTATTAATGTATAAAATAAATGTATAATAAGTTAATATATATTATTAACTTATTTATTAATTATTATTTAGTTGATAAATATTATTGTAAATAAATATATAAGGCATGAACAATTAAATCAATCAATATATAAATCATGAACAATTAAAAATCAAAATATGTAAAGGAGATAGTTGGGGGGGTGCAGTCAAAAAGAACACTGAATAAGTAATAAACTTATAATTATGTGCCGACGTTTCGACCTACAGTGTAGGTCATGTTGAATGCACCCCCTAACTATCTCCTTTACATTAGATCATCCAGTCAACTATTTTCATCTCATACAAAAATCAAAATAATTTATTTAAAAATAAAGTAGTGCATTGGATTTCGATGGAAAATGGGCCGATATACAGTTTAATATGGATTGAAAACAGTCTCTTTTTTCTTTCACCTGATTGACATTTCCAAAAGTTACGCTGACCAAAATAAAGTTTCATTTCATGCGAATTGGTAAATTTTCGTTTTTTCGATTAAATATTTCGCTCCTGATAAAATAAAATTGCATCTTCTTCTGTTTTTGGCAAATCCTTTGGAAACAAATCAGGAAACAAACAAGAAATCCGCAACAAAGAAAAATCAGCAAACAAGAACAAATCTAGAAGAAATCAGCTGTTAGAAATATAACTGTTATAAAATATAACTGCTTGCGCATGGGAACAAGATTGCTCTTTACGCAAATATAACTGCGGTGGCGTTAAAAATTTATAAGAGATAAAATCCCGAAGAATTTACCTTTAATGGTTTTATAAATATTGCAGATTAAATTTTATAATTATAAATATTTATATAGGCTTACCCAGCCTCTAAAAATTGAGTACTCTCATTTGGGTGAAAAACCTGAGTGTGTGGTCACGTAGAAAATCTCATGGACGGCCGTAGTCCAAAAAACAGTACAGTATCTACCATTTACTCAGCCCAAGATCCTTCATGGGTTATTGTGAATAGTTGTTTTTTTGGAAATATTTACAAGTGTAGTTCATAGAAATTCAAGTTTATGTGTTCTTGAAAATAGAATTGTTGAAATAGAACTGAACACTTGGCTTGAACACAGCTCAATTGTTTTAAAAAATAAATAAATAAAAGCCCCCGGTTACATTCCGGCTGTGGCAGGTAAACTATTTAATCTGTTAATAACCATAAATTGATCCTGTGGGATCTTCAGACCCATCTAGGTCTCACCCAGCCTCTGTGAACTGGGCAACTTCAATTGGAGGAAAACCCTGGCGACTAAGTGAGATCTAGGCCGAATCACCTTCCTGCACAACCATTGGCTCAGATCCAATACAGTCCTTAACATGTGCTGAACAGTCCTCCCCCTCTAATAATTATGAAGAAAAAATAAAGTTGAACGAAAGTTTATTTATTTATATTCCTCTGCTGTTACATATTACTCAAAAATGTTCTGTAAATTACATTTTATCGATCGTTAAATAATTTCCGACACTTAGACCTTCTCATTTTCTTCTATTTTTCCATATTTTCTTGTGCTATATCTGCATTTAAAAAAATCGATTATAAGAGAGAAATCTGATGTCCTTGTTTAGGCGGAAGCCCAATTCAAGGACTCCGATAAGAGTGCAATAAAAATAGCATGTTTTCAACTGATAAATAAAGTCAATGCTTATGAACATTCGTGTTTTTTTAACACTGCATCATGTTGTACTAACAAATATTATTAAATTCTTTAAAATGTTTATTATGTTTAATACACGTTAATTAAATATCGGAATTCAAAAACAGACTGGTTATTAATGTAAGAGTATATGATGCATGATATACTAATAACTATAACTGACTGTTGTAGTTGGTTACATCCAGCTCACTATTCACTCATAAACTCACAGACTAATACTTTAATTACTAACTGTAGTCACGTATACACAGACGGAAGCAAAGATGACGACAACGTGGGATGTGCATGGTTTGGAGAAAATAAATCTGGCATCGTTATCGAAAAACTGTACAAATTGAGCTCCTGGTGCTCAAACAACCAAGCCGAGAAATACGCTGTTCTAAAGGCTATAGAATTTCTATACGAACATCCGTTAGAGACTTACACGCACATTAAAATACACACTGACAACAAGAACATCATTCATTCCATTAAAAACGCTGACATACACGACCCTTTAACAGAAAACAGTAGGTTAATTTTGATAAAATTGACGGAGATAGGAAAGAGGGTAAAGATAGAATGGGTTAAAGCACATGCAGGGGATGAGGGCAACGAAAGAGCAGACCGTTTAGCCAAAGATGCAGCCAACAGCGAGCTCTTGCCCTCTTACAGTAAGTTCCCAATATCTTACCTCAAGAAACAGCTGACAGAAAAAACAATTAAAAAATGGAACACTACATGGACTTCATCGACAAAATCACCCAGCCTACACAGATACATTCCTCGCATAACATTCGAAAATTACCATTAATTACACAGTTCAGACTTCAAATTAACACAATTTTCAACAGAACATGGAAACACAAAACAGTATTTGAAAAGATTTAACATTATAAGAACAGACGCATGTGATGAAGATGGACAGACCCACACTTTCAGACACATACTATATGACTGTTCACGATACGACCGACAAAGAATTAAATTGATAAAAAACATAATACTCAAACGAGGGACTTGGCCTGAGACAGAACATTTAATTATTTCTAAATTTAAAACTGACTTGTTATCATTTATAAAAGACATAAATTTTGATCAGCTCTAGGACATAAGAAGGGCAATTCACCAGATACCTGGTTTTTTATTTTTAATTGTATCTGTTATGAGTATAAATATATGTGTATACATTTTTATTAAGTACTGTCGCTAATCGTAATGTATAACTCATGAATTGATTTTTTTTTTTAGTTACATCATTTATATCATAAAACCTTTCGTTTTTGTTTATTTGTATATTTGTTAAATTTATTTATTTTTCATTACATAATTTAGGATTACAAGTTTAATTTTAATTTTATTCTCAGAAATTATCAATTTAGTCAAACTATAAATTTTGAATTTCTTGTATTGTTAAATTTTACTAAAATGTATTCTGTAATTAAGATACCAAATTGATCTGTAATTATTAACATCACATGTAATGATATGTAATATGCTTACTTAAGTATGGAGCATGTCCTAATATTAATAAACGGTCCCTCCATGGGTTTACCATGGAGGGAACAAATAATAATAAAAAAAAAAAAAAAAAAAAAAAAAAAAAAAATGCATGATATATGATTATTATTTTATATAGTAGCTTCTTTATTCTATTATGTAGTTAACATTAGATATTTAACTAAAAATACTAAAAGATTTAAGAAATTGCCATACATGGAAAATTATCTATTCTCCTTTTGAATCCAAGGACAAAATTAATAATAGTTACATTGGTTGTATATATTTATACGTGTGTAGAAACTTACACACATAAAAAAAGTAAATTTGTAGTCATGAGGACTGCCGAAGTGAAAACTCAAAACTTTTGGAAAAAACGTGTTCTTTACTTGAATTTATAAATCAATTGATTTATAAATAAATAAGTCTGAATTATTTAAATTTGTAAATTTAATTTATTAAAATTTGTCTGGTTTTCACATATACTGACACTCAAAACAATAATTATATACATTTTCAAGTAGTTTATTTATTAATAATAAATATAAGATGGGCTGCACGACCTCAATACTATTTACACCTTATATTTGTATTTGCATACATTTCATTTTCAGTTCTAGCATAATTATCATCGTTGAGTTCAACAATACATGGATCATTCGTACTTTCAATTGTTTCATAAAACAAGACATTTAGCTCAAATAAAATTCTTAAGGGGCAACGATGGTTCAATTAGTTATTGATGTAATAAGTTATTATTAGTTTAAATTGCACAACTTTAAACGACATTTTAGTTTTCTAATATCAATGGAATTCTAATCTATAAACAAATTGTATGACTCATGCACAGCCCGCTAGGTGTCACCAGTCTCGCGCAATACGTCACAAGTCGGTGACCATAAGATTGTCCACTATAAAAAGTCGGTAAACTCGGCTATAATAGTTTTGACTTCAAAACCTGAACATAACTAATTAAGAGTCTTGGATTAAGTGCATTGTGAAGATTGCATTATGTTTGAGACAACGGTTGTGCAGGGACTGGAATTGTTCGAGATCATGAGCAACCACCAGGTTTTTCCCCCAGTTAAGATTAACCACTTCATTAAGGATAGATGAGTCCTAAAAATGTTATTAATTTCATATGGGGTCATCTATGGATGTTAAAAAATTATATAATTTATCACTAAAATAGAGCCAAAAACTCAAAAAGAAACACTATTATTTATTATAATGCAATTGGGAAAAACTACAATGCAAAACATTATGTTTTTGATTTTGGTGTCTTGATAATGCCTGAATAGGCGAAACGTCGACTGGTAAGTAGGTGTATTTTTTTAAACATAAGGCTTTGCATTGTGGTTTTTCCCAATTGCATTATAATATATAATTTATCTGTATCTGGTACCTTCAACAGAGCAACTCAACTCTTTACACACTGCCTTCCTTAAGGGAGGTAGCCAGCCCAGTCTAGAGGTAGCTCTTAACATAAACGTAGTTATTAAAGTAACTACTATTACTAATTCAACAGTTTTACAGGCAGATAATTTATCATGATCAGACCTGCTGTCAACAAACAGGTTTTTCTCCCAATTAAGGATGCTTATTTTATAGAGGCTAGGTGAGTCCCAGTAGGGTCTGCGAATTCCATAAGACGGAAACATTTTTCTAATCCATTTAGATCTATTCTATAACTTTTTTCTTAAAAACATTTTGAGTAATATTTTACATTTTACTACGTAAAGTAAAATTTAAAATACTTTTTCAAATTCATGAAGCTCTATTAAAAAGACCTTGTGATATTATCTAATTGTGAGTCGTCTATGGAATATTTTACTGAACAAGAAGGCAAGTGGAGTTAAATTGTAGGTCATAGCTGGAGTCGTTTATCTGAGAGAATTATTGCGGAAGATCTGCAAGGAATTTTAATTTTACAAGGTTTTTCTCCTTGACTCTTAATTCTTGTTAATAAATAAATGAATAAATCTATAAAAAAATACGGAATGTAATTGTGATATCTAGTCAAATTAAGTTACATTGTATGCTTACATTGAAAATATTGTGGGGAAATAAATGTGTTTGTACCAATGTAAAGCGTTTGTAGTTATTATTGAAGCCATTGAATACGAAATACAAATATAATTCATGATTTTATGTTACCTTAAAATTATCTTTAAACCTTAAAATTATAAAGAAAAGAAACCTGTAGCACAACCTGTGAAAGGTCTGGGGGTCGGTACATGGTAGAGACAGTACTGTTTCTTGGACAACGGTTGTGCAGGGAGGTGATTTGTACTTGATCACGCTCAACCGCGACTCCTCCCCCCCCCATATTTTGGGTATCCACTTAATATAGCCTGGGCGAGTCCAAGGAGGGCCCTAGATCCCATAGATCCCATCTCAGGCTGCTTACAGATTAAATAAAACTCTAGCCAGGAGCGGGATATGAACCTCATACCTCTGGCATGTCAACTCATTGCTCTACCACTGAGCCACCCCACCCCCTATAATCCGAATAACTAACAAATATTTACTATTAATAATAATAAATAGATATAATAGTGCTTTCAAGAAGAACCAAAAAGAAAAAGAACCACAATTTTGTCTTTCAGGGAACGAAGGGAAGAAGTATGGAAGAGAAGAAAAGAAAGTTGAAACAAAAATAGTCTGTAGATCGTGATCTAGGACTAATCACCTCCCTGCACAACCGTTGTCCATGAAACAGTACAGTCTCTACCATTTACTGAGCCTCAGTCCCGTTCACGGGTTGTAGTACACGTAGTATCATGTTGTACTATGTTCCATGGCCGCGTACTGAAAATAAATTATTATATTTTTCATGATGTATCAAGTATTTTCTTTTTCTACTCACCCTATATCTGAACCAATAATCCACTGAGTCATCCTCACTTGAGCTCATTTTTGTAATAAATTAATGTGGTGAAAATTCTATCGCCTAGATCGCGTCGTTATTGTATCAGCTGCTGTTATTGTATCTTCCTAGCAACATTTCATCAATAGATTCCTTACGATATATCGCTCATCTTATATCCCCTTTTTTACGGATGTGAAACGTGGCCGCTAACGCTGAAGAATGAAAAGCGGCTTATGGTATTCGAAAACAATGTGTTCGTAGAATATTCGGTCCAAACAAATATGAGACCACTGAAGAATTTAGGAGATTGCACAACGCGGAATTGTGAAGTATTCACCCGGTTAATATTATTCAAGTGGTAGCGTCATGGAGATTAAGGTTTACTTATAAAGTCTCTGGGCTAAGGCATAAACGAATTTCTAAAAAGTTAACAAGCGCTGTGCTGAATGGGAAGCGTCTGAGAGGTAGACCGAGGCGTAGGTGGGAGGATTGCGGTAAGAGTGATTTGGGTTTGGTTAGAGATCTGTGAACAGAAGTGTGTAAGGAAAGATTGGTAATATCGGCGTAGGGTTCGCTAAGCCTAATTATTATTACTACACCACCTTGTTGAGAACACGGACTTAGATACATTATAGAATATGCTGTGTTCAGAACAAAAACTTGTTTTTTTTTTTAATTATTATTCATTTATGTTTACTCCAACAAACTTATAAAAACCCTGACCTAGAAATTTTGTTTTGTTTTATTTCGATATGAGAAAACGCATCATGGAAATCTCGTATCTCGTAAATCCTATCTTAACATGGTCTCTGTATCTGATAAGTGTCCTCTTCTACAACGTCAGCAATGCCTTGTCATCATTTAGTTGAAAGTAGCCTGGCCAGCACTGCGTTCCAGCGCCGTGGAGTTTTTTTTTTTTTTTTATTTCTAACCATGTATAAGATAAAATAGACCTACGTTTCAACAGTCAGTAGTTTATGTAAATCATTGATTTAAAAAAAAAAAAATAGACATGAAATAGTAGTTTGAATGCAATTGGCCAACTTAAAAAATAACTAAGCCTTAATTCTCTAAGTCACTTCAAAAAAACAAAACAACCATCCAACGTTTCGTCAATTCAGGTATCATCTAGACGTAACCAAAATACAAATTTATATCATGATCTAATTGAGACAATCAGGTATATCATAAGGATGTTGAAAAACTACCGATATAACAATATTTTTGTGTTGAAATAAGAATATTGCGTTCAAAGTGAATAAAAGGTGTCAATAAGTAAAACAACGACATGAACCCGAAAATGAATGTATAAAAACCTATACCACTACGACCCTTGAAGCTTCTTGGGTACATTGCATGTTAGAGACAATCTATTCCTAAGACAACGTTTCTACTAGGAGGTGATTTGCCCGAGATAACGCTCAATCGCCAGGCTTCTCACCAATTAAAGGTGTCCACTTTATAGAGGCTAGGTGAGCCCAAGGAGAATCTCCATATCCCATATAAATAAATAAATTATCTGCCAGAGCTACCCTACTCCATTATAAATTATAAAAACTAGATATGTGTTTATATATATATATATATATATATATATATATATATATATATATATATATATATATTATAGTTGATTATATATATTATACTTGACAGTCAACTGCCACGTTATTCCCTCAATTAAAGGTAGTCGCGTTATAGAGGCTGGATGAGGCGCAGGAGAATCTGCAGATGACACGGGGTACATTTATGGGGGTTAAAAGATTAAATTATTTATCTGTCAGAAACGTATTCGAACCCGAGTTTTTCAGTGTAGCATCTCAGCGTTAATAAGAGTATAAGAGAACCATAGTGGATCCACAATTATTATTTATTTCAATTCTCAGCCAATTTACTTGTTTATTGCTAATTAATTGATCCCAGTACTATCTTTTTGTTTATAAGTGACTATAGATAATTAATTGTAGTTATTGACTCCATAGAGTTATTAGCTCAGTAGTAATGAGTAATAATGAGCACTCCTCGTCGGGTTCGAGATCTGCTATGATAATAGGCGTGTATTGTCGTGGATAGATGTCATGCATAGTTATGAAGTCAGTATTGATCCATGAGGTACGCATACCTAGTCTGAACTAAAAGAAAGGGCCTTATCTTGTTAGCAAAAGATAACATCAAAGAAGGAAGTTTAAGCAGCAAAACAACTTTGTGTTGTTTGTGATTAACGTCCAAACTCAAATGCGATAGATTACTGTTAAAGCAAACCTTCCATCTACGTACCAATCGGCTCAGCGCTTGTTAGTTTTACTGCGTTACTCTAATAGACATTAATTTATCACTTCAATAGTGTTTAATGATCTAAATGTGCGTCTTAGAACGTGAAGATACTAGTTTTTATATTCTTCCTAATGTTGTTGTTGTATCCTCTTTCCTGATGAGCGAATTTCTGTACCATTGTCCAATCTCTGTTCCTGTAGTCAATAAAAAAAGAAGTTCAGTTAGAAGGAGCAGACGAAATAAAATCAATTAGCTTTGTCACATCGTATCGGGAACGAGGAAAGAAGGAAGTCACTGTAACAAGGTTGGTAATGTGTCACACTAGACTAACCAACTGTTATTTAATTGAAGGAAACTCCTTTCTCATCTCCAGCATCAGCTCAATATAACATATATCAACAACTTATATCACTGGAACTATATAACGGGTGATCATACAGAAATAATAATCGACAGAATGAAGAAAATAAGGGTTAATTTCAATGGATACAACCTATGAAGGAATGCCAGGTTGAATAGAGCTGGTTTATGGTGGAAGGTGAGACATGAGAGAACTCGGGGTTATGGTGGATATGGTTTGGGATGAAACTTCCAAGAGTATAAGCCGAGACGAGAGCACTAATGAATGGTCCGGAGTACCCCCAAAAATAATAATAATGAAAGGCTTTGTGAACACGAAGGTTCGACACCGATACCAACAATGGCTATTAACAAACTTCACCACTTCACTGATCACCGCCCTTAACCAAATCCGGAAGATCATGCAATAACGTATCGACCTATCCCTCGGACGCTTACTAGACTGTCAATCACTTATCATATGTTTATGACATAGTTCCTTACTAAGCCAAACAATTTTACTAGCTCATCTCAACTTCAAAATTCTCCAGCAGACTCCATCCCTTTTCGGATCAATACACATGATGAGCTGGAAGGATGATAGTTATATAAATTTTAATTTTTAAATTTCCAGACAATAGGCGTGAGCTTAGAAATGTCGAAACTGAAAAATATCAAGCATCTTTTTATTTTTTTTTTTATAATGGTATATTGATATTTACAACTGTAATTATATTACATCAAGTAAATCTGCTGTATGAACAAAATACATGAACAAAAAAATACTTGTGGAGAAACTACCCATTGATAGCACTCCAATAAAGTTCTATTGTAGAAAGTTTCGAGCATCTTCTTTTCAGACGCCTCGGAGGGTTATCAGGAATAGTTTGAGAAGCAAGTTGAGAGACTAGCGGATTCAAGTTTTTATGGAGCTTGTCATGGAAGGATAGGTATCAAATTTGGGCCAAATCAGCAACATATGGGATATTAAGATCACGATGGATGAGTTTGTGACATAATGAGGAGCATTGAGGATTTTAAGAAGGATTTTGGATTGTAAGGATTGGATGGTTTAGTAGAGCCCCAAATTTCAACTCCTTATGTCCAAATAGGTCTGATAACTGTCATGTAAATGAGTCTTTTGTAATTAATTGGGAGCTTTGAACGTTTGTCCAGTAAATGTTGAAGTAGGCGAAAACGTCGAGCAGTTTTCTTGTCTTTTCAGTCTTGTATGATGATTATGCTTCTTTGACCGCGCCATTATTTACTTTACAATTTCAAGTTAACTCACACTTACCTTAGTTTTTAAACTTCTCGATATGTTATAATTTATTCCATCCTTACTATATTTAATAATCGTATTAGTGCAACCTATTCAATCAATACGTTATCTACATCATTTGGCAATCCATATAATCATAAGATTTTTTAAAAAATTAGTTAGTATACAAGAGTGAAAAAAAACGAAACTGCAAACCGTTTCAGACTATATGACTATTATAAGACCTATTTGGAGTTCAGGAGCAGAGCTTTGGGAGTGGAGGGGGGGTGCTCCATTAAGCCATCGAATTCCTTTCGTATCCAATCCTTACAATATAAAATCCTCAATGCTCCTTGCTTCTTTACGAATAAAATTATCCATAATGATCTTCATGAGCTATTTGCTGCTGATTTGGTTTGAATCTAATATCAATCCTTTCAAGACAAACTTTATTCCCACCCAAATCCCTAGTTTCAAATCTAGCTACTTCTTCAATTCCTGACAAACCCTCGAGGCGTCAGAAAATAGATGGCCTCGAGACCTTAAAAGTTGAATTTGTTATTAGATTACTAACGGGGGGTAGTTTCTCTACTTCCCTTTATCCACTTCATTATGTATTATGTTTACTTTTTGTGTTCCTATAAAACATTTATAATTTTTTTTTTAAATCTAGTTAGTCGATAAGGATACTAGATTATTTAGTAAGAAAAATCGTTTGAAATTTCTTTATTGCATTGTAAGACAGTGATTATACAATAAATTCTATGGAATTGATAATCTTAGTTCTTAGGATATTTCCCCAGCCATGACGTTCATAAACCTATTTATTGCTGGTCCTAAACTGAAGGGCTATAAAAATAAATCCTGATTGGAGTGGACGAAGAGCCCTCGAGGTGCGGGTTCGAGTGCGTGTGGGCGAACAAGTTTCTTTCACAATGGAAGCCATCCCGTGGCGATGGATCTGTTTATGTCCTTCGCAGCTTATCGCAGTCGACAGTCTAGACACAATGCCCTCTTGCCACATCAAAGATACTAAATTCTTTTTTTTTTTTTTTTTTTTTTTTTTTTTTTGTGCTCGAATCTCCCACGAATAATTTAGACTTCTAAAAAAACTATCGGTTTCTACATTTCTTTTCAGTTTTTTCAGTTTCAATCAATCAGGAATTAGAATCAGCTGATCTTAATAAATCAAACATTACTCTGTGATCACAACTCTTTGCAATATTTACATTAAATGCGAGTATTGGAAGGTATTTGAACTGATTAATGTATTATTACCAATTCTTCATTAACTTGGCATGAATATCAGACCAACATAGTCTCAAAAAGTCGCCAAAAAGAGGTTTAATTCATACACCAACAAACCCTCAGATTCTTCACCTCATGCCAACTTTCAGACAACACACTCATACAAGAAATAGGAAATTATACAAAAACAACAGCACAAAAATACAGACACAAACGAACAAAACACATACTATTATAAATAATATGCATTTTGTATTATATTATACATAAATTTTGTCTTAAGTAAATCCTATGTACTCTCATTTCTGTTGGTTTTTTAAATTTTACCAACAACAAAAACATATTAATCAGAAACCGTTGTAATGTGAACTCATTTTCATTGTATGGGATTATCCCACCAATGTTTTTAAATTTGTACATATTTTAAAATAAAATAAAACAAAATTTAAAAAAAAAAAAAAAAAAAAAAAAAAAAAAGAGGTTTAAAAAATTGACTGAAACTCGAGAACCATAAGTATATATTTATGGGAAGAAAATTATCAGGGTAGAGGTCAGAGAAATAATTTCTTAAATACGGTAGAAGTTTTTATTTGAAACCACTGTTTCAACTAAGTTTTTATTGTAGTTGCATTTCTTGTCATATAACCTATTTAATATGATATTATACGTATCCTTATTTAAACAATCCTATAAATGACTACAAAGGTGACCACTATGTTTATTATTATCACTGACAAAGTTTGGATCCTTGGACGAAAATAATGTGCTATTCTAAGAGCTAATTGAAAGGAGATAAATGTGCTTCCGTGACCAAATGCCAGAAGAAAGGCAAGAAAGTTTGTAGCATGTGTGCAACAGCACCTGCTACCAATCTGGAACCTTTAGTACAAAAAAACAGGCCTCTGGTTCCAACCTCGGTACCAAAGGTTCATACCAGACATCTTTTTGGATTCAATGCAGTCTTCTTGAGTGAATAATATCTTCAGATTTCGACCAATTGATGTTGGAATAAAAATTATTTTAAAAAATCTTAGTCATATATTTCAAATTATACATGTCTTTTAAAATGTATATCACCTCTACGTTTTTAGCCTGGTATACTCAAATAGCATTATTTCTATATTTTTATTATGGTTTCGAATAAATAGTTCCTATTTAAGAAATTCTTTCTCTGACCTACACCCGGATCATTTTCTCCTCCATATATATATATATATATATTGTAGTAAATAATTAGCAATGGCTTTCGTTAAACATTATATTTTTTTTTAGACACATCTATCTGCTAGAAGATCAAATTACACTTTATGATTTTTTTATAAAATGGATGTACTTTTCACGAAACATTATTGATTGTGGATTTTCAAATGCATTCTTCATCCTCGCTAATTTTGAAAAAATCTCAGTAGTTTAGTTAGTTTCGATATTTCTATAAAATTTCTCATTTGCAACCTTTGCACTATGAAGGTCTTCAAGCATTATAGTTTAATATATAAATAAATAATAACTCTTCAGCCCGTTTGAAGTCCTTAAAAATAAAGATTAGGTATCAGTTCCGCGGGTTGTCACTTAGGTTTTCAGGGGTCTGTCCAGTAACCTATTAGTCGGGCTCTTTCTCTATTTGAATTCTGTACCCAAGCATTTACATGATTTATATTTGAAAATTTGGTATAAATTCCGCATTTTTACTTTTAATTCGTTTCCTTTCTTAATATTCACGAAAATAAAAAATATCGTAGTATGAAAAAATCTAGTAATTTAGGAAAATGTGAATATTTCGAAGAATAGATGATGTAAGTCATTTCTTTGATCTATATACAAATTAATCGATACGTGCATGTTCGTAAGCTCGAAATCGATTGTATTCTCACAAAAAGGGACAATGATAACACACTAACTCAATTCCAATAACAAGCTAATACCGTTAGTAATTTCAGGATTACCAAATAATGAACCTCACTATCGAGGATATACTTTGCTTACATGAGAATTGATGAAGCACTTAATCTTAAAATCGATAGTGATTTCTCAGTAGGTGGTGCGAAACCAATAATCATATTTAAGATCCAAGATATTCAAATAACTAAAATGAATCTATAGATACGCGAATTTTCGAACTCTTAAAATCGATATCTTGATAGTAATGGGCTGCGATAATTGATTAAGTACAATCGAACTCTCGTAATCTTAAAAGATGACCCATTAATTGACCTCAGTTCAAATTAATCGATACGTGAATTTTCTGGGATTCATAAAATCGATATCGAGATCTTCAGAGGCTGTGATAATAGATTAACTACAATCAAGTTCTCAATACAATCTAAAAATCGATAGTATTTTTATAAAAAAATAGGCTGAGATGACCCATTAATTGACCTTATTAGTTCAAATTAATCGATAGATGCGTGTTCGTAATCTCAAAATCGATAGTATTTTCATTAAAAGTGGCCTAGATGACCCATTAATTGATCTCAATAGTTAAAATTAATCAATACGTGTATGTTCGTAATCTCAAAGCAATAGTACTAAAGAATTATAAAAATCTGCTTTGAAGCATTTCTTGCTTCAAAGCAGATTTCTTCAGTTGAAGTTCAACTATTATTATGAATTCAACTTTATATCCCTAGTACGTTATAAGTAATATTTCCTATGTCATGATTGATGTCTTAGGAAATACTACTCATGTACGTCGAGTTAATTTCGTAATTCTGGGCTCAGATTTCTAAATATATTTATAGTCCTTTTAATAAAATATAAAATTCCATTTCCCACTTACTGGATATAGCCGTAAATATTAATATTGACAGAGTTTCATAGCGACTTTAAGACAATAAAATAAGTAAAAGCCAACATTCTGTCAGTTAACCTAGATCTGCAATTTATTCACGGTTTAAACTGCTAGAATATCATATAAAACTTTTCCATAGGTTTATTTTTTTAAAAATAAATCTTAAGTTACGCAAGCTAACAGAAATTGGAAATATCCATCGAACATTTTTTACAAGGAGATAAGGATTTTTGTCTTTTGACAGACTTCTCTGAATATAATGAAAATAATGAATAACTATAGAAAAAATAATAAATCAAATTGACATTAAATGAAATAACTATGCTATGTAAACCAAAAACATCACAGTTCGAAAAGTGTTTAACTTTATTCTATTTAGCCTGTTTATAAAATTCTAAATTTTAAAATACTTTAAAAAATTTTAATTATTTTTACTTTTGTATCTATTTTACTGAAACAGTTTCATAGTTTACCGCTTAAGAAGATTTACAACTTTGGTCGAAATAGTTTATAACGTCGGTTTCTAATAAATAGTTTATTGGAATTAATTCATTAACCTCCACTCAGATCATTTTCTTTCCCGTATATTTATAAGATAAGTTAATATTATTCAAGAAGAATTAAAATACCTTAAGCAAAAAAAAAAAATTAATGAAACAACAGCAATTTTTTTATTAAATAATAAATAACAATAATAAATAATAAATAAATGACAGTCAGATTTTTCTTTTGGTGTATTTCAATAAAAATAAACAAATACTATCACTATTTCTATTTTTTTCACTTTTTAAAACAATCTTCATAGTTGTTTATTAATGACTACTTTTTCTATCCATTTAACACCGCATCGTGTTTTCAAACATACGTTGTTTGTATTGAAGTATGGGATTTAAATACCTTATTTAATAAAATTAATATGATATTAATTTAATATTAATCGAGTTACGGCATACATTAATTAAATAATATTCTTACATACAACAGTTTTTTTATGTATCATTATTGTTATATTACTTACTGGGATTTCCCATAAGTGTAATATTAATCACGTATTCAATCATTACTCACTTCAATCCTTTTAATCCCCATATTACGTCAAAGATAGCGTTCTTTACTTTAGATAAAAAATAAAAGGTTAGTTTTAAATACCTTGTAGACGATAATTGGGTTAAGCATGGAACAACAAATGGTGTTAAACAACACCATGTTATACTGGTACTTACATTTTATTTTGTTTTTTAGAAATCTAGAGAAGACTAGTGTGGTAAAAGCATGATACTGACTATTAATTATTCTCAGGGCTTGAGCTGACCTACAAAAAAAAAAAGGTACACGCGCGTAGACCCAACTCGTGGTCAGACACCGAACGTGCATCACGCGTGACTAACTACTACTTTAGTAATCGTATATAGTCTTTATTAGACTTTCCCTCCCAGTACTTCCTTTATGGAATAATAAAGTACTATATTTAGAGGAATGTATGGCTGGTATCATTAGTGGAGTTTTTGACATGGAACGCATTATATTCACACTTGACAAGTGACCCAAAAAGAATAAGCCATGGTTCGCTTGAGATCGTTCATTCATTTGTTTAAAAAAATATTTCTTTCTAAACAACAGGCGATCAACCTCCTTGCGCTATAAATTTTAAAAATCCAGATTTATTAACTAACATAAATTTTAACTAAATACAGCCAACGACCAAATCGTACAAATATTCTTTATAATTAATGACAGAACAGAAAATGAAGCATATTACCTATGATTGAAAGGTTGTAAATTCATTATTTATATAATTTTGGAAGACAAAAATTTACCTAAGTCAAACAACCTTTCGTATATTTCTGTCCTGTTCCACAGCCCATCAAAATTCTTTGGTTCAATACGTGATAGAGACTGTGCTCTTTTTTGGACAAAGGTTGTTCAGAGAGCTGATTTGTCTTAGACCACGCTTAAACGCCAGGTTTTCCTCCAATTAAGAAAACTCACTCTATAGAGACTGGGCGAGCCCCAGAACTTTCCTAGATTCCAAAGAATCTATCTCCAGCTAACACATCAAATAAAATCTGCCAATATTTCGGCCGATTCCATAAAATTCTTAAGTAGTTTAGAAGGTTGAAGAGAAATAAAAAATAAATTTGTTTATTAATGGAGAAGATTTAGAACATCGAAATTTAGGTATCAATGAATTAGTTGTTCTATAAAAAAAAAATCACTATCATTGAGTTCAGCACAAAACCCATCAATAATTTCTTTATACTTGGGGAGCAGTGGTAGAGCGCTGAGTTGCCATGCTGGGTGTCCGGGTTCAAAACCGGCAATGGCAGATAATTTATTTGATAAGTTAACAGCTGTGCTCTGTACGATCTCAAGACCCTCCTAGGGCTCACCCAGCATCTATAAGGTGAGTGCCATTAACTGGGGGAAAACCTGGCGGTTAAGCGTGACCTAAGTCAAATTTCGTCCAAGAAACAGTACATTCTCTACCACGTAATGAACCCAAGACCCTTAATGTGTTGTAGTGGTACATTGTATTCAACCCATAGTTTATGAGTAAAACAAAGTTGATATATTACTCTAAATAAATAAATAAAAAGAATATGTGGAAATAGTGTAGGAAAATCTTACAGTTCCTAAGTGGCCATAATTCGTATATCTTGGTTGATCCCTACGACCCATCCTAGTCTATAATTTGTTATTATTTTAATAATTTTCAAAAAAATATTATCTGTTCTAAAGTTAGTTGTTGAGCCAACAGAAAGTAAGTGGGAATTAGCAATAATAGTGAGAAACATGATTCTTTGTGTTTTCGCAGGGAAAAATAATGAAAAGAAATGATTTACTTTGAAATTATCAGTAAACTTATCATTAATCCAATTTTTTAATATAAAACTTTATGTGTGTATACGTAGATATGTATATATATATATAGGAGATAAGGAAATCGACTGCATGCTTTGTTGCAAATAAAAATCACAACACTTAATTTCATCACCGCACAAACAATTTATTTCTCTTCATTGCTTATTGACATTTCTCAAAATAAAACTAGAATGAGGTCAACTTAAAGAAAAAAATAAAACCCCGATACATAACGTGGTTGTTTACTGTCTCTTGCCTCAGATAAGAATTCTTTTCATAAACAAGAATATTATCTGCTTCGGTCTGGGGCGTTATAAAATTAGAATTTCTATTTCAATTTTCTAGACAACTGCATTTCCGCAATATACCTAACGATTCAACTCATTTTCAAATAAATATTCTTCATTTTCACACAATCCATGCAGGGCCTTAGGTTCAGTAGATGGTAAAGACTGAACTGTATCTAACAATAGACACAACAGTGCAGAGATCACACACAGCAGCCAGGTTTCCCCGAATTAGCAATAACCACAGGGGCTGGGTGAGCCCAAGAAGGGCCTGTTGATAGCTCTAATACAGATTAAATAATTTATCTATCAAATCCGGATATGAACCCGGAACCTTGAGCATAGCAACTCAGTGCTCTACACTCAGAGCTATTCCTCTCCCTGAAGTATATTATAAGGCATGCACTACGATAATGAAATACATGTTTTAATGTCCTCTGAATCGGACATACGGATGGATACGGAGGTGTATTATTGTGGGTTACAACAGATTTCCTATGGACAGAACTAAAATATTGTTCAAAGCGTTTAAACGCTTTTAAGAATAATAACTTTAACAATTTAGAATAAACTTTATACCATTGATTAAATTTTCGGTACTTGTCTGTTTTGCCATCCGATGACATTACCGCTCAGGTGTCACTTACCTCAACTATTTCGACCATGTCAGGTTATAGTGCCTACAATGAATTTCAAATAGGCATTACCTTTCATTATGATAGAACAGATTTTTAGGAAATGAAATAAATGAGAAACAAGTGAAGAAAAAATAAAACATTTACTACAAACAATATTCATTTAAAATAATATGATAATTCCAATATAACATGAGAAGTGCGTCGTCTCTCTAACTTGGTTTTCCACATGAACTCCGCCAACACAAACTCCGCCAATACCCGTTTGCACAAGACATTCTTAGGGATGACATTTCGCTTCTGAAAAAATGGGAGAGCTGATTTTTCATCAGTGACCTTGTGAAAAATCTTCAGATTTCAAGTCATATTGAAATTTAACAAAAACAAAGTCACCTTCAACTAAACAAACAATGCAATAAGTGATAACAATACACTTGGGAAAGGTTACGATAACAATAGGAGATTAGTTAAGAAAAGTGACACCTGAGCGCTGGTGTCAACGGACAGTAAAACAGACAAGTACCAAATTTTCTTTAATATGAAGTTCATAATTGAAAGGCTTAGTGGAATTAAATACCGTATTTTAAAAAGTTATTGGTCGTTATAAAAATTATTAATTATGAAGTATGAAAGAATTTTATGATTAAATAAAACAGTAATATGGCGGTAAAGAGCATGTGTGGATCAGATATTGGTTAAAGATCCCTAACCTAATTAAACCTGGATGGACAAAATTTAGGACACCCACTGTTGCGTCGTCGGATTAGCTGTAGCAGTTCTATGACTAGAGCGCTTGGTTGCTATACTAAAAGAGTCTGGTTCAAATCCGTTTGTGGCGTATGAATTATTTAATCTGTTACAGCCACAGATGAACCCCGTATGATCTACAGACACTCATAAGGCTCAATCAGGCTCTAAAAAGTATATAGCACTTGTCCGTGATCTTGGACAAATAACCTCCCTGCATAATACTAGAAGCAGTACAGTCTCAATCATGTACTGAACCCAAGACCCTTCATAGGTTGTATCAGTACAGGTATAAATACCTGTAAATTATTAATAGTAATTATGGGAATAGAAAAAATATGGAATTCCTCAGCCATTAAAACATAGAACTCACTTCTTTTAAAATAGAATTGGGTTGTGACAGGAAACAAAAAGTGACAAAACACTTCCATTTCACCGTATTTTTCTAGAAATGACTTAGCATTTATTTATTTTTTATTATTCTGTTTTTCAAGAAGACATATAGAAGTAGTGAGTGAGATTTATTGTAGAAGAATAGAGATTTTTTTTTTATGCCAACAACATTTTAAATTCTAAAATAGAAAGTTCCTACGATGTTTGTTCTTTGTCAGACGTCAGTACAATAGATGCCCTTTCAGTCGTATACTATTATTATAATCTATACATATTATAAAACAAAGACTTCGGTCGCGTTTGTTCGCGGTAAATTCAATAACTACTGCACGGATTTTCATGCGGTTTTCACCAATAGATAGAGTGATCCATCAGGAAGGTTTAGGTATGTAATTTGTCGAGGTTTTGTGTAAATGGGTTGGAATATCTATGGGTTTACGCGTCTTCATCCAACAGTACCAAATAGTCCCAAACACCCAAACCTGTATATGTAATATATATATTATTACATTATGTTATATTTCACAATAGCAATGGCACAATAGAGGGCCTTTAGCAAATCATAACAAGAGCATTATTCACAGTGACTGAGCTGACCCGGAGCAATAAAGATGTTAATGTCAACCAAAGGCTTAGGGGACACCGACAACAAAAAGCTGACGAAACTAACTCGTTCTTTGCATCCTAACATGTCCTATCTGCGACAATATAACATCTGCTAAATATAACGCAACTCTGAACAATATATAGAACGGACGGTAAAAGCCAAAACTAGAGGTTTTAATCTTTTTATTAACCAAAGGATTAAATACAATCATAATTCTAATGCAATATAATTTATTATCACTAACATTTACAAGTATAGTGGTATTTTTCCCCTTATTCTTAAGGGAGTAAAAAATCCTTGGTCCTGCTCTCCTATAGAGGCGACGTAAAATGACCCCTTTGGCCCCGAGCCTGTAAAGTATCAGGCAATCGTTAATGATCTCTATCATAATTTTGCTTATATAGGCTAAAATTTAGAATTTCTAGTGTAGCATAGTCCGTTAGCCAGAGCTGCATAAAGTGACGCTAAATGAAACAAACAAACAACTAAAGATATTTATAGGTATTAAAAATTGCTGATATTACCTCAGGTATTCTGTAATTTTTAATACCTTTTTTTTATTACTTCGTATTACTTATTTTATATAAGTACTAGCTTATGCCCGCGGCTTCGCTCGCGTGGAATTTGGTCTGCCACATAAAGTTTCGTGAAAGATCATTTTAAATAAATAATTAAAATATTTTTTTTAAATATAAGTTACTCGTACATCCAAAATTTCAGGTGTCTAACTTCAAAACTGACGGATTCTATTCAATCTTTGAACCCCTATTATTTTAAAGGGGAAACCCTTGGGGGAGGAATTATCCAAATTTCTTTCTTAAACTATACAAAGAGCCTATCTACAAATTTAAAGATGCTAAGATCCTGATTTGTCTTTAATTGTATACTATAATGGGGGGGGGCACATAATATAAATAAATCTGCCCTTGCTGTAGCCTATGATGTATACAATAATGGATTCTCCACAGTTCCTAAAAAATTGTCGGGAGGGGGGCGCTTGCTATAGCCTATGTGTTATTCTGATGCATAACCTATATTACTGTAAAGTTTCATCCAAATCCGTTAAGTAGTTTTTGCGTGAAAGAGAGACAAACATACAAACTTTCACATTTATAATATTAGTAAGATATTACTTATTTAGTGACAGGAAGGTAGTACAAAAAGTAATAAAGAATAAAATAATAGTAATGAAAAAGAAGGTATTAAATATTAAAGATATTTATAGATATGAAAAATTACAGATATTACCTTATTCTGTTATTTTGAATACCTTTTTTTTATTACTTCGTATTACTTATTTTATTCCTTATTACTTTTTATACTACCTTCCTGTCACTTTGTTATTAATACTCTTGAAACTTATACATTATAATGCAATTGGGAAAACCACAATGCAAAGCCTTATGTTTCAAATCCAGTAATACACCCACTTACCAGTCGAAGTTTCGCCTATTCAGGCATTATCAAGTTGTATGTTAAACGTCTTGGTGGTGGGGTGCTGTCTCATGTTTGGAGCCTGTTTGGGCTGTTGATCGTTGGGATGTATTGCGCCTTTTTCTTCGAGATGTGATTCACATAACCCTTTTTTGTTTTTGTGTCTTGATAATACCTGAATAGGCGAAATGTCGACTGGTAAGTGGGTGTATTACTGGATTTGAAACATAAGGCTTTGCATTGTGGTTTTTCCCAATTGCATTATAATAAATAATAGTGTTTCTTTTTGAGTTGTTGGCTCTATTTTATACATTTTAACTTTAATATTAATCATAATTCAGTAATTTTTAACAATTTATTAATTTTCATTTGTCTGTATTTTGCATATTTATCCCTGGAGAAGACCTGCAAGCGAAACGTTGGCTCGTTAATAAAAATTTCTCCCTACTTTTGAGAAAGTTATTGACCTCCACCCGGACCATTTTCTTTCACCGTTATATACAAGATCTACCATTATCATTCAAGAAGAATAAATAAAATAAATAACTTGAAATATATTAAGGAAAATTAATACTTATATCCAGTCGAGCCCATTTTGATTAAACTCCAAGCTGCGAACGGAATTACACTTTTTGTAAATGTATGTGATTCCAGAATCATATGTAACTAAAACTCCTAGAATGGTTTGTGTGTTCATGTGTTTTTGTATGAAATATTTCTAGATCGGACTACCGCCCAAATCCTAATCCATCGTAATATCCATGCTACTTATTCACCTAGAAATTTCTTCGTTACAAAGTATACTAACAACTTTGTAGACCCATCTTAATCATGCACTTCAATAATAAACCGTATGGACGCTCTGCAATTCCGCGTTGGGGAACCTTCCGCATTTTTCAGTGGATACCTAAATAAAAATATGATGGAATATTTTAGAATAACAAGGGTAACATCGGTAATTCATAATGATTAATTTCAACTGGCATAATTCCCTGTCATTATATGTTAAGGAACAAGAAATTACACCAGATTCTAGTAAAAAAAAAAAGAACTGATTGGTTAAGCTAAATATCTTAGGTTATATTTTTACTTTTCAATTATTTATTTGGTGAGGGACACTGCCGTTACAGATAAAAGAACGTGATGCAAAAATGACGTAATGCAACGTCACTTGACGTGACTTTACCCCTACCGACAAGATGGCTACTTGCGGAATAAGTACCCAAAATATTTAAACCAAAATAAGGAACACTATATTTCCATTCAAAACGTCTTTTTACTTCTGCTAACCTTAAAAAAAGGTGAAAAAATCCAACCATCTCTATTAGTAGTAACGCATTTGTTTCTCTTGATTTCGCTAGGCTCCTCTATGAAATCAAACCTATTTGTTTTACGAGTTCTTATTATTATTTGTTATCATCCCGTTCACTGCATGCTTAACCTGTTAGACATTTGGTTCGAATGCTGGTAACTAGTTAGCTAACTGGTAGAGGTGAAGGCTAGCGAAAGGTGGGGAGTGAGGTCAGCGGAAAACTACTAGATCAGGTGGCCGCGTGTTAAGGATAGTGGGGTTGTCTTCTGTTGGTACCGTGCAGTCTGCTGCAGCAGTGGTTACAGAATGCACTCTGGATGCATCAGTATATTGTGGTAATTATTCCGCAGGTTGCCAACTTGGTAGTAGGATACTCCCATCACCCATGCCTCGTTATGTAGTTTCTACGTCACAGTATTCTGTATCGGCGGTGTCCACCAAAAATTTCTTCCCAATAAATAAGTAAAAACCAATATAGGTAATCGTTTCGTAGGTTATCGCTTCGCGCTGAGTCATATCAATATTGTTTCGTTCGTTCCCCTTTTGATATTTTCCAAAAATATAATTGTCATAAGCTTTGGTATGGAAAAGAGAATTTGGAAATCATTATTGGAAATGAGTATATATAAAAACTAGGATATTTAAACAAGCCAATATGTACTTATTTTGTTATTAGAAACTGGTTTAATTTACTGTTCCTTAATGAAGGTTACATTAGCCTTCTCATATAGCAGGTGATTATGACGATTTAAAGTACTCATCTTGAATTACCAATTACTGGCCATGTTATTCATTCTCAGATAAGCTGTCACTTTGTTTTATTAAAACATATTTTCAAGACGTGACGTTGAAATGATGTATCCTCATACAAGACTGAAGAGACAAGAATCTGCTCGTCGTTTTCGCCTACTTCAACATTTACTGGACAAACACTCTAAGCTCCCAATTAATTACAAAAGACTCATTTACATGACAGTTATCAAACCTATTTGGACATACGGAGTTGAAATTTGGGGCTAAACCATCCAATTCATCTCGTATCCAATCCTTACAATCCAAAATCCTTCGTAAAATCCTCAATGCTCCTTATTATGTCACAAACAAACTCATCCATCATGATCTTAATATCCCATATGTGGCTGATTTGGCCCAAACTAGATACCTATCCTTCCATGACAAGCTCCATACACACTTGAATCCGCTAGTCTCTCAACTTGCTTCCCATACTATTCCTCGAGACCTTCTACTATAGAACTTTATTGGAGTGCTACCGATGGGTAGTTTCTCCACAAGTGTTTTGTTTTCAAGTAAATGACTCGATACTATGGCAAATGGTTCATATTAGCAAATTTACTTGTTGTAATATTATTACAGTTGTAAATATCAATAAATTAATCTAAAAAAAAAAATTAAAAGAATGATGTGACTTTAATTGACGAGACTCAAACTTTCCCAACAACTAAGCTGGTAACCTGCAGATCAAGATACACAGGGTTACCGCTATGCGACGCATGCTGTCTTTTTTTTTAAATGTAAGTGATTTTATTCTGATCTTATGGTGTCTTATTTGTCTTAATGTTGGTTAGCTAAATATTTTTGAAGGGTTCTTTAATTTTTATAAAATACAGTTTGATGCTTAAGTAATTAACATCCACTTCAGATTCATCATTTTATCTTCATGGTATCCTTACAGTTCCAAGTAAAAAAATTTTCAGAAACTGGTTAATCTCAAAAATAAATAATAGTTAAAAAAACTAAAAAATACACGCTGTAACTGAAATGTAGAAATGAATATTAGTTTTAAAAAAAATAAAGAACGCGCATTTATAGCCAGGCGACCTAAAACACAAGTTAAAAAACTGAAAATACACGCTTCAATATAAAACAAAACTAAAAGTTAAATAACAAAAAATAATTTAAAAACCGGCTATACTAAAACACAAAAATAAAAAGTAGAAAATGATTTCCAATAATTTTAAAATCAGAATAAAGTGATGATAAAAAAAATCAGTTTTTTTTCCGAAAACATTTTAAAAAGCATCTCCGCTTTTATTAAAAAATCTTAAGGACACCTTCCGAGTTGTGAGGTAGTAAAATTAACTAAATAATTACTAAAATTAATTATAAATTATACAAATTTAGATTTGATATATGATTGCATATCTATCATATATCAAATATTAAGGGATCGGGTAAACCACTAATTTATAATTACATCGATGAACAAGTAAATTCAGTTTATCGTAAAAAAGTGTGATTTGCATGAGGTCATTTGTTATAACTACTTTATTAACTCATATAGGTAAAAGTAAAATCATTATGAAAATATCTTAAAAAGGACCCGACGCTTTTTTCAACACCCTTTAACAAATCCTAAAGCCACCAACTTCCGGATTGGGAGATAGTAAAAATAACTTTATAAATAATAAAATAAATTATTAATTAAACAAACCCATATAATGATTTATATATTATTATAATTAATGATTATTCGGTCCAGAAGAAGTTTATATATTCATATTAAGCAATAGGATAAACCACTAATTTATAATTATACAGATTCTTCCTAATTTATTTGAAAGACCATAAAATCACTAAAATTTATTTATCCAAGTTGTTTATGAGCTGGATTATTAATTAAAAATGACAGGATTAAGAGGCCAAGGTCGATTTTTACTGCCTAACCAGATATCAAAGTTATTTATAATCGATATCGCAGCAAGTCGATAAATACATTTGTCATATCATAATTTATATTTATAGACAAATAAATACTTTCATCTGTTTTTTATAATTTATTAAAAATATCTGAAGTGTTTATTATAATAATTTTAAACCTCGTTGATAATAATTTAATTAATGATTTTATTGTTCAAAAAGTAAATTCGTACGACAAAGGAAATACAATTAGATGGAAGGTTTTTAAATTACTGATTATATTATATTTTCAACTGCTAAATACAACTAAATTATTTCTTAATAGTAAATGCTACTACATAAATTGATGGCACATAAAATGATATTTAACTTATATTATTAATACGTAATTGTATAAATTATGGATGAGTAGTGAGATATTCACTTCCCAGTAGGAATTGGTCTCCAGAGAAGCTAGACCATCACTCCCTAAGGGGAAGGCCTACATAAATACAAAGCAAAAAAAAAAAAATAATAAATATAATTAAAAAAATAATTTTAAAAAGTTTAACTCCCTTGTACATTTACAAACTATTTGAAATAGGGGTCATAAAGTGATCCTAAATCAAATAAAAATTATTATCGATTTTATATAAAATACAAAATAATACCAATTAATTATAAAATATATTTAAAGACTACAAAATAACTTGGTCTATTGAAGGTATCTTTTAATATCTGATGATGTAAAATTTTAGCTAACAAAATAAAATCAACAATTTTTTTTTTTTAATATTAATATATAATGTTAATATCAAATAAAATAGTTTTTATTTTTACAAGAAAAAATCTCATTATTACATTCCTAACATGTTTCCGTTTCTAACTGAATAAAAATCAAAGACTTAAAACACCTACTTATAAACAAAAATAAATAAAAAGTCAAAATATCATTGATAGTTTTGGTTTGGTAATCAGTAATGGGGACATAAAAACATTATATTGTGCCAAAATTATTTTTATGGCTTATTACCAATCATTCTTGAATTAATTTTAAATTATTAAAATATTTTGTAATTAATATAAAAATACGAAACATAGAAAAAATTGTTTTTGATGTATAGTTGCTCCGAAGGGAGGAAAACCTGGCGGTTGAGCGTGATCTAGGACAAGTCACCCCTTGCAGAACCGTTGTCTATAAAACAGTATAGTCTCTACCATGTACTGAACCCCAGACTCGTTCACGGGTCGTAGTGGTAAAAGGTTTTAAAGTTGCTCCGAAATACTTAATTCTTATTCTATGAGTAAGGTTAACGAACCCGAAAAATACTAAATTTATTAGTTTGAGATTTAGAAAAGCCTGTACGTCTATTAAAGTTAAAAATTCATATTCATACCCAGACTAGGAATAATTTTTAAAATTCGAATATCAGATAAGTAAAAAAAAAAACCATTTGATGTTTGCTAATCAATTTTCAGACAGGCTTGAACAGCAATTTGTAAAGTTAACGGCAGATAAGATTGATAGGTTGGAACATACAGTTGCCCTATAAATATGCACGTCTGCTCAGTATGTTAATTTAATGTCAGTATGTTAATGCCAGGTTGCCATCCACCTTTCCCTGCACCATGCACTACGTGATCTAATGTGTGCCAATATTTCGGTCCAATTATTCCGAAATAAATCACTTAAATTATTATATCTTGTTAAGTGTTATGTATAAAGAATGACAGCAATAAAGAAGCAGTACAACCTTACCAAGTTATTGAATGGATTATGTTGGTATTGTAACATTATATATCCAGAACAGAAAAAAAAAATTGATGTCTAATAACCGCGAATCTACACAGGGATGTGTATATCTAATTAGGATTCATCCAGCCTCTATAACCTTGCACAATCGTTGGCTCAAAAATCGTATAGCCCTATCATATCTATCATCTATCATATCTATCATCTATCATATCTATCATAGATTAAAATGGTACGAGCCCTTCTTTGTTTTCTCTACTTATATTTTATCTTGTACTGACATTATTAAAGAAATAGTAGAGTCTTACCAAGTAATGGATGGGTTTTAATTATATTTTAAAATTATTTTGCAAGCTGTAAACAGCGTATCCTACTTTGGAATATGGATACTTTACTAGGAATTATCCAGCATATATAACCGGTATTAAAGAAATGATGCAACTTAATCAAATGCTGAATGGGTTGTAGCAATAATGTAAAGTTATCATGCTCTGAACATACGAGAACCAAGTTTACTAGGGGTTCACCCAGCCTCTATAACCTTGTAAAACCGTTGGCTTAGAAACAGTGTAGCCATATCATAAGTTAAGGTGGTATATTCCTTTTTTTTTTATTTAGTATTGACAGTATTAAAGAAACAGTACAACCTTGACTAATACAGAAAGTTTTGCGAGTATAATTCACTGGGTTATTTCGTAATAAAAATGTGTTTAAACTATCTATCTAATTATCTATCTCCGTGGCGCTACAACCCTCGGTGGGTGCTGGCCTCTTCAATGAGCCGCCGCCATTCGACCCGATTTTGTGCTGCCGCCCTCCAGCTTCTGATCCGTAGCAGGTTCCGTGCCTCCGCTGCCACTACATCAACCCATCGAAGCCATGACCTACCGTTGTACTGTGAAGGCAAATAAGAAGCAAAATATGCCCTATTTGCCGCCACTGTCCTTTTTAAAATCTCAGCAGAGACATCGTTTATTGGTGTCAAAAAGGATCCCAAATACGCGAACTCGTTCACCCTTCGTAATACGTAAGGGTCTACAATCAGTGTCTCTTCGCCACCAGTACCTGTGTGCATATATTTTGTTTTCGATGATCAACCCCATGGCTGAAGCAGCGTCCATGAGTTTCCCAAATGCTTCCACCAATTCCGATCGGGTCCTGGCAACGATATCCAGGTCATCAGCGTATCCCAATATCTGTACAGTACGGTTATATAAACTAATTTTTTAATTTAATAGTTTAAACTAAATTTTTTTAATCAATCCTTCTACTATCTCTCTATAATCCTCTATCCCCTTGTTGTTGGAAATATTATTTTCATATCATATCTATCATGGGTTGAGGCCTATTATCCTTTCCGACAAAGATAAGACATTTCTCCATGTTGCTCTGATTTTCTGCTAATGAATAAACAAAAGAGTTTTCATCATTCGTTTCAAAAATCTCGTGCCGGGAAGGATGAAAGCGTAAGAGAGAGCATAATTAGGCATCTAGTGTGTAACCGTTCTTCGTTCCTCTGCTGATCATATCTGTACTAATTGATGATCGAATCATGTAAATGTGTTCACACACTGCCGTATTAATCTTCAGCACGGATCCGCAAGAAGCGAAAGAAACTTCTGCAACGGTAACTCAGATAACAATTGCGTATAGGTAATTAATAACGAAATCGTTGAATATATATAATGTAATCTGTCTTAGCGTGCGAAAAATTATGTAAAACAATCTCAACACGAGTGACCACGTGTATTCATTTAACCAAGTGAAGTGAATGACGTAGTTATTTGTTAATTTAAGGCCAATTTATGTTGCTGAGGCTAATCAGGCGATGTTACGGTGGGAGCCCTAAAATTTTCCTATCCAAGTATAATTAGGATAGTGTTCTTTAACGGGAATCCCACTTTATGTCCCTTCCGAAGAACGGCATACTCAAGAATATTTCACTCTCTTAAAAGACCACCTCCAGGACTACGAACCCGCCATCTTGGCCACAGTAGGGTTTTATTCAAACCACTACACCACAGGCAAACCACCCTTACTTAACTGAGGTCTACAACTTGCGATTTCTGAGAAGAGTGAAAAAAAATTATCTTATCTTAACTCTACAAATTAATGTTCAATTAAAGATTATAATCTGTAATATATTAATAAATTATAATTATAATCATAAAAAGTAGATGCAGTTGAACAGTATGCCCCATTGTAAGTGAACAGAGCATGTTGGGGATATGTGTGATATATCGCAATATCGATACTAAAAACAATATTTTGAAAAATAGTATATAATATTAAAACAAACAGCAGATCCTCGATCCGTTGCTAGGTAACTCCGATAAAATATTACATCATTAAAAACATGTTTAGATAATAGATAGGTATTTTTCCAACAGTATATATAAAGATGATTAAAAAAAAAGAAAAATATCCATATAGATTTGATATATAAAACTATATCTCGGATACAGAAAGATAAGACATCCTTGTGATCCCTTTATACACATAAATAACGTATTACACATTTCGGACATTAAAAGTCTAGTAATTACTAACATAATTAAAAAATAAATAAAAAGGCTTAGCAAACCCGAAGGCTAGATGCCGATACAACCAACCTCTGCTTACAAATGTCTATCCACGGATCACTACCCAAAACCAAAGCCATCAGTTCACTCTTAACACAATCCTCCCACCTACGTCTCATTCTACCCCTCACAAATTTACAAGTCGGCACATCGCTTATTAACTTTTTAGGAATTTGTTCGTAACTCAGTCCCATCTTAATCTTCGTGACGCTGTCATTTGGAAAGTATTAACCGGGTGCAAGCTTTGCATTCCGCGTTGTGGAATATCCTAATTTTCTCCAATGGTTTCATCCTTTTTTTGAACTGAATATGCTACGCAAAACCTTATTTTGATAATACCTTAAGTCATTGTATAAATGAATACAATTAATTTATATGTATTTATTTTCTCATGGGATTATTACTAAATAAATAAAATTTTCTAATGTATTTTGTGACTACATAAGTTTGATACTGGATCAATAAAAGAAATCTTAACTTCTCATAAAAAGTTTCCAATGCATAGAATAAAAAAAAAAAAAAATGATTAAAAAAATCGTCCATTCACTACATTTCACAACTACCGAATATATTTTCCAATGTCAGCAACCACTCATATAAACCATTCCAAATCTATAAACGTACTTGTATTATATTGCATTACTTTAAGGATAATTGAGACTCTTCATACAATAATACAAAATAATTTTATCAATAAAATTAACAAAATAGTGATATTATTCTCCTTTTAGTGATATTTGTAAAAATAAAAATGAGAACTTAAACTCAAAATATATGTTTATGGTATATATAACAGTCGTAATATTGCTCGCGTATATGTTTATAAAATGTACATAGGTATATAATAGATAGAAATATGTATGTAATAATCTAAACTGTTTCTCACGTCAGATCTAGTTCGACCCCTCATCGCAGTGTCCAAGGAAGCTAACTTTAATAACTCCATCATCTCCGTCTGTATCTCCAGGGCGTAGTGTTGATCCATAACTAGTTCTGCCATCATCCTGAGCAATAATTCATTTATATATTTTTTGTAATTTATACATATTATAAAATATAAATAATTTATTAGAAGGTAATAGGTATGTAAACCCAAATAGATTGAATTTTAATAATTGTTTAAGTTAAATGTAAAAATATGTGTAAGTAGTTAAAAGTGGTGGTTGGTTGGTGTATGAATAGGTCAGTCGTTTGGAGAAACTATTATAATATCTAGTATAGTTAAGCATATAATAGCAAATTAAAGCATGGTATAGTATATTTAAAAAATAAAAAACAGTAAAAAAATGTAATTTTTTTTTAATGACTATATAGACCATGTAGATCAATGGTTGAGCCGCTTAGATATCTTGCAGACATATATTTCTAGTGGAAGTACTGACATTCTCAACCTTAACTTGATGCGAATCGTGGTTCCATGGTACAGCAGTAGGATGCCCATAGGTCCATAATGTATATAAAACTCATATTCAAAAAAAGTGACAAATCGGTCTGGATCCACGGATTATGGCTGTTGCGGGTCAGCAGGCGCACAAAGACCTATTTGTCTTTTCCCCAACCAGACCGTTTCTTGACAAAACCTCCGGACGCTATTGACATTCTAGAAAATCACAACGCGTTTTCCCATATAAGTACACGCAGGTAAGTATGGCCATCTCTTTACTATAATAACAATAAGTTATTATATTAATTGATTATTATATTCTAACTATAATCATTGTTAATTAGGTGCACTGTATAGGATTGTAATGTTTATAAAGGTCATCACGCCTAAGAGCAGATAGCGATATCTGCTATCTTGTTGATCCAACTCCTATCCTATTGTGCCTCATTTTAATTTCCACTGTTTTCAACAAAACTACCTCTGGCTTTTCCAAACCTTAGTCTAAGGAATTGCAATCGTTTTGAATCATGTTCGATTAGTAAAAAGTGAGAGAATGATATCGTACATTAATGATTCAATTTTTTAATACGATTTTTTTAAAGTATACAATTTTTAAATATTATCATTCAGAACAGAAAATAATCTTTATTCTGTGACCATGTCACTTAAGAAAAACAAAGTTGTATAAATGTATTTTAAAAAATATTTCCAGTCAGAAAAGTACCAATTAAAATAAACTAAGAATACAAAAAAAAGAATACAACCCATGAAGGGTCTTGGGTTCAGTACGTGGTAGAGACTGAACTGTTTGTAAGACAAGGGTTTGTCCTAGTTCAGGCTCAACCGCCCCCCAACTAAAAGTATTTTATAAATATTTAAGTGGAAAATATTTGACTAGATTATTCTAATGTTGGGTTGAATTAGCCAGGGGTTCAGATAAAGAAAAACTTATTTTATCATGCCAACGTTTCGGCCTAACATGTAGGCCATCTTCAGGACAGGAAAAGAAACAGAAAATAACTATAAAAAACATTGCAGTACCATGAAAGAATAACAGAATTTGTGCAAAGAATTTATATGAATGTAAAAAACACAGAGAGTAAGCTAAATTATGAAATAACTAGTGAGAAAAATTAAAGATTAACTCGTGAGACATAATAAGACTGGAAAGCGTAGTTAAATAATAACAGGTCTAAAAATTGTATATATATTTTTTTAATTTTTAAATCATACAAGACTGAAAAGACAAGAAACTGCTCGACGTTTTCGCCTACTTCAACATTTACTGGACTAACATTCAAAGCTCCCAATTAATTACAAAAGACTCATTTACATGACAGTTACCAGACCTATTTGGATATAGGGAGTTGAGCTTTGGGGCTCTACTAAACCATCCAATTCATCTCGTATCCAATCCTTGCAATCCAAAATCCTTCGTAAAATCCTCAATGCTCCTTATTATGTCACAAACAAACTCATCCATCATGATCTTAATATCCCATATGTTGCTGATTTGGCCCAAACTAGATACCTATCCTTCCATGAAAAGCTCCATACTCACTTGAATCCACTAGTCTCTCAACTTGTTTCCCATAATATTCCTGATAACCCTCCGAGGCGTCTGAAAAGAAGATGGCTTCGAGACCTTCTACTTTTATTGGAGTGCTATCAATGGCTAGTTTCTCCACAAGTGTTTTTTTTTCCCATATCCTTTGTTCATATAGCGGATTTACTTGATATAATATAATTACAGTTATAAATATAAATAAATTATTCTAAATAAAAAATTTTTAAATAACTAAGTAAAATAATTTTTTAAAGGATGAGAGAACCCCAGGAGACTCCCCAGATCCCACACGGTTCATCTCCAACCGTTACAAATAATATGTCATCAAAAAAACAGGTCAATAATTCCAATGAAACATTATAATAGAATTACTAATAAAAAGAACTAAAAGCGGAAAAAATTAATTCAGAGATTTTAAAAAATAACAAAATTAAATGTTTTAGTTACCATACTTCTTAACATTTCTCATTCTTATATGTATTTTCATTAACCATATAAAAAAATCATATTGGATATAATCATATTGAATCATTGTTTGGCATCATCAAGTTGTCATCGAAGTAGAGGTTGGCATGTCTCAGAGCGTCATCCGAGAGACTGAGTGTGCCACTAGGACCCAGCGCATCACAACGCAAAGAGGGGATAGAAATATTGTAATCGCTGCCAGAAGGAACCCTTTCCACGGTGCCTGACAGATCCTCTAGTTTAGGAGGTTGTGGCTAAAACTTAGTTTGTAGGAAGTTATTAGGCTTTACATCTTATTCCCCTTCAAGATGACTTCCATTTCGACACCAGTTCAGGAGAATGCAGAGAGCGCCTAGAAAAAATTACCAAGAAACTGCACTGAAGGGAGTATGAACTGAGACATTCCATATTATCTGCAAACTTCGGCTCCTGCTATAGACAGAAACGCGACCTGCGCCACTTGATTGCCTCTCCTGGAGCTCATCCAGCCTCTTTAGAATGGTTATCCTTAATTTGTGAATAAACCTGAAGGTTTTAATGTAATCTCGGCCAAATCACTTCCCTACACAATCTTTTGCTCAGTACCTACCATGTACTGCGTCTAGTACCATCAATGGGTTGTATAGTACAGGTTTTTTTAAATCTTATATTATCCCAGGAACTTCGTATATTGTTCAAACTGTTATATTTTTTTTAATCTTCTTGTTATCCGATCCCTTCGTATGCGAATAAACTCTCTAAAAACCTTTCAGACACTGGCTTGTTCAAGATGACAGAAGATAAGGCAAAGAGGCAGATGTCGTACACACACTGGGCTCGCAGATGTAACCCATTTGGGTGGCGTTGACCCCTTGCAACACCAGTTCCGCTGCAACCTGTGCTTCTGCATACAATGCACTATTTTAATGGACACACTTATATTATGTAACGTCACGGTCTTTGGGTCCTTGGCTAATAAGGAAAGTGTGTCGTAAAAATTGTATGTTGTCCAGTTAAAACCGATCCTCTGAAAACATCCTCAAAACATTAAAAAAAAGCAATGAAAAACGGTCTTCATATATTATGCACAGTTAATATTCCTTTTGTTACAATTCGGATTCCATCCCTCTAGTATTTTTTATTTTGGTATTATTACCTATCCCCCTTCTTTAATCTCACTGCATCCCTTTTTTTGCTACTGCACTATTTATATTGTAATTCTAGTTTGCTTTATAATGATATACCCATGATGATGGCTTAAAAATTACGCCGAAGCATTGGCTTAAACAAAATAAGTTATACTAATCGACTACTACCCAGATCATTCTGAACATTTCCGCATCAACAAAAACAATCGTTAAATTGTAATTATAAAATTTAAAAAGCCAATACTGGCTCTAAAATACTGGAAATTGAACACACAAATTTCCACAACTAGTTTCTACTACACGTATATTTAATTTACCTATTCATATAGAAATTAAGTTTCTTTTTGACAATAATTCAACAATTGAAATCTGAAGGTTTTATAGGTACCAACAAAAGTTGGGAATCCAAAATAAGGGGGAAAATTTGGATGTTGAGCGTGATCTAGGACCAATCACCTACCTGTGCGACCGCTGTTCAAGATACAGTACAGTCTCTACCATGTACTGAGCCCTTCATGGGTTGTACAGTTTTTTATTTTTATAAAAAAAAAATCTTTTTCTTTTAAAATATTAGACTATTCTCGACTCTCTAATCACTTTCCTATCCCAGCCACCTTAGACCTTGATACATCCTGAACAGATAATCTCCCCTCCTCAAAGTAATATCGTAACAGATCTTGAACATGATTGCCTCACCGATGGACGATACCCTACTGGGCAAGAGCTTACACAAGTGTCCATCAAGACAAAGACATCTTGAATACAAACAAAAGTGATACCTACATACAGTTTGTTGCTTTGAGATTACTGGTTGATGAAGGATCCTGGTACGTGGTACGTGTGGTTCTTGGTTACTTGAAGGGAGGTGATTTCTCCTAGATCTCTCTGAACCTCCTAATTTTTTGGCCTATTTTGGGTACCGAATTTATAAAGGCTTGGTGAGCCCAAGGAGGGTTCGAGGTCACAAAGCGTCCAACCCCCGCTTTTAACAGATTAAATAACAGATGTGACCTAGTGTCCTCTATCCAGATCATTTTCTTTTAAGGCCTTGGAGAAAACCTCCTTTCTGGATTTTGTTGAATGCTTTAATCAGATCTAAGAAGCAAACAGATAGTTTTTTGCCTTTCCCTGATACCTTTTCTTGGATTTGTATCATGGAGAAAATGAGATCCTGAATGCTTCAACTAGCACGAACTCCGTACTGTTGCTACGCCAGCTTAATTTCAACCGTTCTTTTGATTCTCTATTCGAGGATCTTGGAGTAAATATTACACGGTACACTTAAGAGGAACATACCTCGATGATTACCGCAGTCTCTGTTGTCTCCCGTTTTAAAGATTGGAACTATCTCCCATACTTTGGGCACATTCTTCAGTTTCCATACCAAGTTAAATAAGATATTGCTCTCTATTTAAATATCAGAAATCACCATTTAAAGTTGTTGACACCACTAAATACGCGATGGACCCACTATTAAAAATTCTGACCCAACATGATGGCTAGACACGACAAGCCTAAGTAAAAAGACTAATGCTGAATAAAAACAACTACCTGAGCTGACTGAACATGTGTACGACATCACGAGAAACGGACATTGATAATTCCTTAACTTGCCAAACAGCTCATATAGCTTTTACAATGCATCCTATACAATAGAAAAGAATACTAACTTAATACCTAAATAACTACCTCATTGAATAAAAGAACATTGAATAAAAATATTTCCTAGGTTATTATGTAATAATTATTATGTTTACATACATTACTTTAGAAATATATAACTTTTAAAGTCAAAATAATTTTTTTTTAAATTAACTTTGTATACTGGTTTTCAAAATATTGAAAATTTTCACTTCATAGTTATAATTAAAACAGTAAATTAAAATAACTCAATAAACCACGTGGCTACGTAGTGAGATTAAAGAAGGGGAAGGGGTAATAATACCAAAATAGAACTAGTTGTCCTTTATGGCCCGTGTATCTCAAAATCTCAGAAGATACTTTATATATTCCGGCTGATTTCCCCAGTTTCATAAACAACATATTAAAAAGGGAAGAAAATTGGAATATTTTAAATTTGTAAACTTTAATAAAATAAAAACTGTAATCCATCCATTTTAACGGTGCTTCTAGATATAAAGATTCGGGTCAAAATTCGGCCCCGTAGCTCGACTTGGTACAACAGCGGAATATGTAAGACTTGTGTTCGTTCCGATTAGATCTCATCTGCAGTCAGTGGAGCGGCTTCTAACACCTCGAGGCTTCAGTAGAATACCACTTCCTCAATTAACAATTAATTAAATATTCAATTGTTAACTGCAATCTCGATATTAAAGTAGGCGGGGTTTGTGATATATAGACCATGTTGGTAACTACTAATAAAAAAAAGAATAAAAAAAATGAATAATCAAGCCTAACTTAGACAGCTCTCAATATATTGTGTCGTTTCAAGTGAAATACCTTTTTTTATTATTTAGAAAATTCAAAGTGGCATTAGTGGACTTCTGTTGTAGGCTATGTTTATAATAACAGATTGTAATGAGCTATTATTAATCCTTTTATTTTTTATAATATGCCAGCAAATATGAACATGGAAACACGCAATTTTCGTGCAGGTCTTTTTAATGAGTTTAAACTTGAACACTCGGTAGCCCACGTTGGAAAATACATTACAAGCATGTTCGGGGAAGGGTGTTTTAATAAACTGACTATTCGCCGTTTGATTTGAAAAATTTTCCGCTAGTAACACCGATTAATTTACAAACAATTCATTTCTAGTTTCTATCTAGATGTGAAACTATCACACATCATAGCAGAGATATAGACAAAATGCAATAAAACTTATGAAAATTCAACCTGCATTGCATAATCGGAAGGGACCTACTATACACAACAACGCCAGAGCTCATGTTTCACGAAAGACAGTGAAGAAACTAAGTGTCACGAAGTACCTTTTCGCTAAATTTTTCAGAAATTTGGACTATTTCCTGAAGGGTATCATTTTTAAAAATAACTCTAAAGCAAAAGACGAATTTTCAGACCCAATTTTATGAAAAATAAAACCCTGAATTTTTCAGGTCTGGGATTGAAAATTTGATAACATGTTGAGAAAAAGTGTAGAAAAGAAGAGTAAATATTGTGAATAAAAATGTTTTAATTTCATAACGTTTTTTTACTAAATAACCTTTCCTTAAATATATATATATATATATATATATATATATATATATATATATATATATATATATATATATATATATATATATAATTATATATATAAAAATATATGAAACACCCAATTGTTCCCTTCACTATTCTACTCGCACTGTATCGTTATATTCCGAACATATCTTCCACTCAAAGGCAGAAATGATTCTCGTAAAATATCGGAACCACCTACCAAGCAATTTCCCCCTTATGGCTCAATTATTTTTATTGTCGCCTTTCAATGAAGCGTAATATTGGATTACGGTCAAGAACAGTGGCGTATTATGGAAGGGGCGGAGAGGCTGAGTCGACCCTAAACCTAAGGAGTTACCGGAGAGTAATAACCGGTTTGGATTGAGCTCCTCCGAACCAGCCTTCTGCTTCTCTTTGGAGCACTTTCTTCATCCTTAACTCTCTCTTCGTAAACTTCTACAGATCATTTTCTAGGATGATAGAGAGCAATTAAAAGAAATTTAAACCATACTTTATTTTATTTTGTTATTAAGAAGTTTCTTGTACGTTTATAGTATAAAATAGAATAGTTGGAAATTTGAAAATGGCAATTGGAATTTTTGAACGGGACAATTAAAAAAAATAAATGAAAATTTTGAGTACAAAAAATAATTATATACATACCAGAAAGTTGTTTTCACGTTAAATATTAATATTTCCTCACGATAAAAAATACAAATCACCTCCCTGAGCAACCGTTGTCTATGAAACAGCACAGTCTTTACCATGAACTGAACTCGAGACGCTTCACGAGTTGTAATGTTACAGAATTTTTTCGCTATAAAAAATAGTAGATAATAATGAGTTTAATAACCTCCTTAAAAAATAAGCTTTGGACTACTTTTCTGAAAAGATGTAAAAAATTTAAACCGACAAAATATGGCCAAGAATGAACACTTAATCAGAGATCTTCTACTTGTCGAAGAAACATTTTTAAAATTTTTTGGGGGATAATTACAACTGTATTATAGAGTGAATGATGCGTAATGGCTTGAGATAAAGGCATGTAGAGAAACAAGTAACAAAATCAACGGTCACGAAGCCATCTTCTTTTCAGACGCCTCGGAGGATCTTAGGGAATTGAAGAGATTGTTAGGTTTGAAACAGTGGAATTGAGTGGGAATAAAGTTTTTAATAAAAGGATTGATATTGGGTTCGGGGCTAAGCAGCAACAAATGGGATACTAAGGTCATTACGGATGACTTTGTTGGCGATTTTGGATTGGATACGATAGGAATTCAAAGAATCAGTGGAGCCCAAAAGTTCTACTCCGTCAATCCACATAGGTCTTACAATAGTCATGCAAATAGGTCTTTTGTTTTGTAATTAATTGGGACTTTAGAGCTTTTGTCTAGTAAATATCGAACTAGCCTGAAACGGCGAGCAGTTTTTTGTCTAGTCTGACGATTCCAAGTTTGGTAAGATGTAGTTCTAAATATCGGATCTGTTCTACAGGAATTAGTCGGGTATTGAAGGTATCATTAAAGGAAGTCATCGATGAAACGTAGATAGCCTTAATAAACTAATGGGTATAGTTAATGAATGTTATTTAATTATATTTTAAATCTAATCTACAAAATCATTATGTAGTTCATTGTAAATATTTGGGCAAGACGTCTCACTTAAGAAAAAAAAAACATACAAAAAAAGAAAAATTTTTTTTCGACTAAGACTAAATACCTAACACGTTTTAGATATATTAAAAAGAACATAATTAATATCTAAGATTAAAAAAAAGGTCATCGCAAACACGTAGCGTTTAAAAAAAATATTATTATTTATTCTATATTTTGATGACTTCCATTAAAACATCATTAATTTTTCATGAAGTTTTAAATGTAAGTAGTATTTATTGCAAAAGTTAATAGTTTTAATAACAACAATTGAAATAATTGGACTAGTTGTCTTCTGCAGTTAGCGATTCATGTGCTATTAGAGTTAGGAATATTTTTTTTACGTTGAGAAAATCTGTTCAACACTTACTGTAAAAATGTACCATTAAAAAATTATACTAAATTAAATACTATTAATAAATATACAAGGTCCTTCCCTAAGAGATTGAGGTTTCAATCGCTCTTAACAACTTTGAGTAGCTATACGCTCAAGAAAGTATTCTTCCATTGTGAGACATTTTATTTTGCTTAATTACCCGGGATGAAAACAAATATTTCCTAACGGAAAGTGAGACACATAAACATATACTTATATATTATATTTCCCAGAGGGGGGCCACCCCTAATTATCATAGCTACAAATTAGATTTAAGAACAATGCGCCAAGTTTCCCTCCCTTATATCCTTCCGCATTAAACTAAAATATGACTTGTGTTCCGGGTCATTGTAAACATGACCTAAAGGGTTGGTAACGGCCTCGACATTGTCAGATGTTGGAGTGCGGCTCTTAGGCGGGATGGTCGTCCTGTCGAGGGTTATTTGCAAGCGAACTTGGAAGAGGGGCTTTGTGACAATGGAAGGCTTAGTGCAGAGAATTCGCAAGGGGAAGTCCAAAGGGTTCACTTCAAGCTACAACTCTTTGAAGGCATTCGCAGTACTAAGCCTTCTTAGATTTTGGCGAAATCCAAAAAAAAAAAAATTTCTTAGGAATATTACAATGCACGAAATTAACTGCATTTTCCGGTTTTGTTAAATATGTTCCAAAGTGTGTATAGGTAAAATATTATAAAGATCAGATGATCAGTACCCTACTCAAAGAGCTACTTCGTTCCCTAATAAATAAGACTTTACATCAATGAGATGCAAAAATTACGATGGAAATAATAAAAACAACACTTTTCGTTTCTCATACAAACCACTCTGTTCCCAGCTATATATCTATATAAATAAAAATGAATCGCCAAATGTGTGGCTATGCGCAAAACTCGAGAACGGTTCGACGAATTCGGCTAATTTTTTTTCCCCTTATTTTTGATAAGACCCATAGAATATTCTCATAGAGTAATGACGTAAAATTACGATGGAAATAATAAAAACAACACTATTTTTTTTTCCCATACAAACCACTCTGTTCCCAGCTGTATATCTATATAAATAAAAATGAATCGCCAAATGTGTGGTTACGCGCAAAACTCGAGAACGCCTCGACGAATTCAGCTAATTTTTTTCCTTATTTTTGTTAAGGCCCAAAGAATATTCTTATAGAGAAATAACGTAAAATGACGAGGGAAATAACAAAAACAACACTTTACTTGATACATTAATAAACAATAACAGTTCAGTGAAGAGGTCTATTGTAGAACAATTACAAATTTTGTTTCATCAACACAATCAATTGAATACATTGTGTAAAACTGCACTGGATCTTATGCGATCTGGTAATCATAAAGTTGTAATCAGATCTGGTAAATATTCTGTAGGAAAACATGTGAGATATATCAATGCACCAACGATCGATGAAGATGCCATTGTAATGATTGGAGAAAATTTTGAAGCCCTTTGTTTTAGGAAAATAGGGCAGAATATCTGCCGGGACAGCTAGAACACAATAAAATATGAAATTTAAATAATGCTTAATATGATTACGAAATAATAAAAATTGTCACACACATTATACTAACATTGAAGCCTTTCTGTCTAGACGATGGAAAATTAAATCGAAAGCTACTTTAGAAGCTAATTATCTAAATTAGAAAGAACCGCCCCTGGTTTCTATAAAACAGGTTTCTAGTTCCGAAGGATAACAACTACTTTTCACCCTTTTAAATAACTCTCATTGAATTTCAGTTTTTTTTTTCTCTTTCAACTCTAATAACCGAGTAACTGGTTTTAATTGATTCGAATACTAATATCTAACAACTTATAGTCGTGTAACTTACTAGTGTTAATTACTAGTAACTTGTTAATACAATTATTTGTTTTAATTTGATTTGTTCAACTGTTTTATTTTTAATCGAACCGAAAAGTTTTTAATTAAGTTTTTTTTTTATGGAAGGATCCCGACAAGAGCGATCATTTTCCCTGGCAGGATTTGCAATATCGGCAGCGAGCCTTCAGGTTTATACTCGGTAATAAAGTGGCACTTTCCTCACTTGCAAATAAATAACGATATCCTTAGCGTAACAGAAAATTTTGTATTGTTTGGACCTCTTGAAAATTGGATTCACAAATACTTGTATAATTCATTGGGTCACGTATGAAACATTGCCGAGTTTAGGATTAATTAATACTTTTATAACTCATATATATTGATTGATAAGAAATTACAAATATTAAGAGTTGTATACAGAACGCAATATAAAGAAAATTTAAATAATGTACGAGTACTTTTAGAATATATAAATACTATTTGGTTGAATAAATTGTAAGTTATTTACTTTTTATTTAAGTTAATTTTTAAATAGATAGATTTATCTCATCATAGCCCTCCTATATATAAAGAAATATTTTTTTTTTTTTTAATTTAATGTATTGATATTTACAACTATAATAATATTACAATAAGTAAATCTGCTATATGTACAATACGACTTGAAAAGCACTTGTGGAGAAACTACCCATCGGTAGCACTCCAAAAAGTTCTATAGTAGATGGTCTCGAGGCCATCTTCTTTTCAGACGCCTCGTAGGGTTATCAGGAATAGTATGGGAAGCAAGTTGAGAGACTAGCAGATTCAAGTGTGTATGGAGCTTGTCATGGAAGGATAGGTATCTAGTTTGGGCCAAATCAGTAACATATGGGATATTAAGATCATGATGGATGAGTTTGTTTGTGACATAATAAGGAGCATTGAGGATTTTACGAAGGATTTTGGATTGCAAGGATTGGATACGAGATGAATTGGATGGTTTAGTAGAGCCCCAAAGCTCAACTCCGTATGTCCAAATAGGCCTGATAACTGTCATGTAAATGAGTCTTTTGTAATTTATTGGGAGCTTAGAGCGTTTGTCCAGTAAATGTTGAAGTAGGCGAAAACGACGAGCAGTTTCTTGTCTTTTCAGTCTTGTATGAGGATTCCAAGTGAGACGTTTGTCCAGATGGAGTCCTAGGTAACGTACCTGTTCGACAGAGTTCAGAGGAATATTATTAAAGGATACAGTAGGGCAGGAATTTGTAGGTTTACGACGAAGGGTGAAGGTAATTTGATGGGATTTGTTAGGATTAATTTTAATTCTCCAATTTTGACACCATTCTTGAAGGTTTGAGATATGGGATTGAAGAGTTTGGGATGCAAGAAATGGATCATTATTTACTGATAACACACATGTGTCATCAGCGTACGTAGTGAGGACAGTGCTTGGATGGGTTGGGATGTCAGCTGTATATATCGTGTATAGGATGGGACCCATGATACTACCTTGAGGAACTCCGGCAGACTGGGTAAAGAGGGAAGAGTAGGTAAAATTATGGTTTACTTTAAAGGCTCTATTACTGAGGTAGGAACTGATAATAAGGAAGTAAGTAGAAGGTAAGAATTTACGGAGTTGGTACAACAGTCCCGGATGCCAGACTCGATCAAAAGCCTGCTCTACATCGAGAAAAGCTCCCGCGCAGTACATTCCGCGCTCTAATGCGGATGAGACAACGTCCACCACACGATGGCATTACTGGATAGTGGAGTGTGATGTTCGGAAACCAAATTGGTGATCTGGGATTATTTGATTGGATTTTATGATAGGATGAAGACGTTAATAAAATATAACCCTGAAAAATTACCTGCCTCTCTTCCTGAAATTTTGATTTCATTTACAATAGGTTATTTATGTCATTAAAATATCTTGATTTAATAAATACTCGAATATCTAATTAATAAAAACAAATATATAGCATTAATAAAATAGCAGTCCCATAATTGTTACAGCACTGCTCAACTATGCAATGCTCGGTATAAGGTAGAAATACAAGGATCGTACTGTTTCTATGGCAGCAAATATGACTTTCTGAGCTTCATGACAAATATGAGTTCAAAAGTATGATTTATAAGCTCAACCACCAGGTTTTCCCTCAAAACAATTATCACTTTATGCTGGGTTAGTCCCGCATTGTTTGCAGATTCCACAAGGTCGATTCAAAGCCATTAAATTAAAAAAATAATTTATCGTCCATGGCCGGTCTCTAGATTTGGGCCTCTTAACTCAGTAACTTACGCTTTGAGCCACCCCGCTCATCATATACACATATAACCTGGTCGGTTTTCGAGTTTTATGTCTCGTGCCTTGCTGAATAATGGCATGCTATAATCCGATTGCCATATGGTCCTTCTGCTATGTGACATCTGTCATGACATTTGTCATTCGGAATCTGCAACTGGGATTGCGGTTTATCACTCGTGACGTGTTATCAAATGGGATGACAATATTATCAAGCCCATATAACATATAAAGTGTACTGTCTAATTTCTGTATTCTTTGTTCTTCTAGTATCAGCTCTAGGCTCTCCAAAATAGTTTGGATGTAGGCCATCTTCAGGGCAAAGAGAGAAACACCAAGCAAACAGCAGAGTAGAGAGCGAGAAAACAACCAAGAAGTATATGATACATTTACAACAGGCAGATCTATTACAACTCGGAGTTAGATTTGGTAACGATTACTATAGGAAATAACTTTTCTCTCCAAGCCCTGAAGATGGCCTATATATTAAAATAAATTTTGCTTATTTTGTATAATCATTGACTGCACCCCCTTGACAAATTCAATACATTATTTAGATCCGCGTTCTCATCTAAAAGGACCATATCGTTCTATCGTTCTATAGGAACCAAATCTAAGCAAGGGCAATTTGGTTTCCACAGATTCAAATTCAAACCTATTTTGGTGTGTATTACCTTTCTAATAACATATCATCATTATAATATTTTCATCTTCTACCGTTGGGCGGTGTAAGGATCCTGTCTATAGAGCGAAGTATCTCTTTCCTGAGCCAACTATCTTCTAATAAAATATTTTATTATTAAATATTAAACAAATAACGATGGTAAAATTGTTGCTAGCGTCCCATGGTGCACTATTGATCCTCCCGGACTAATGTCAGTTGGGGAACGGCCTTCCTAACAGAAGAGTAAGGACCCCTTTAATGATCTCTCGGGCTGCCCCGGGATTGGAGGTCCGGCCGTAAACCTACCCCAGCGTCAGCTGCCGAGCAGATACTGCCTCGTAAATTTCTTAAACAGCTGCTGGGGATAATATGATTGAAGGGGAGTGTGGAGAGAGCTCAGAGAGCGATCCGAATGGCTTTGCAACTCCTGGATCGGATTAACAGCCAGTCGGCTTCCGGTTTTTGATAGGGGGGAGGGTGTAGGCGGAAGTACACCTTCGGGCGTCCTTTAAGTAGCGAATAATTTAGGGGGGCAAATGAGCAGATGTGACCTTTAGCTCACTCCATTCAAAAATGTCATTCTTAGAAAAAAAAATGTTTTCAACTTTAGAGAATAAATTAATACAGGAGAGCAGAAGAGCAAACACAAAAGCCCTGCAACACTGTAACCATTAAGGGTCTTGGGTTCAGTACGTAGTATTTTTTACGATAACGGTACAGCAGGGAGCTGATTTGTCCTAAATAACATTCAACCGCCAGGTCTCTTTTTAGGGGCTGGGTGTGCCCCAGGAGTGTCTTCAGATCCCAAAGGAACCACCTTATTAACTAAATTATATGCCACAGCCGGATTTGAATCTTGGACCAAATCAACTGAGCTAGCGCGCCCCAAGCAAAACCTCAAAAGAGACATAAAATACTTGTTAATAAATACATCAGAGGAAAAATTCTAACCAAAAATCCTGAAGTCTCTAAACTAAAAACAAGAAACAAAAATACCTGTCAATATTTCACCTCTTCGGGCATCTTCAGGACAGAAAGAGAATCATAGCAAAGGGGAAAATACATCCTTAACTCAAAATGCAGCAAGGCGCTAACCAGAGGGACAAAATTTGTTAAAAATAAAGAAACAAAACATCTATACCAGCAGATCATTCCAAGGACCATCAATATTTATTAAGGGCTTGATTATTTGGCATCACGTATTCAAATATGCATATTTTTTTTTTTTTATAAACCATACCATAATAATTATCATATACAATAGTAACTTAAGCATTAGAGTTGAACGGTAGACTATTCAAATAATTATCAAATAAATCTCCTGGTTTGCATAGGTTTATTCCGAAACTAACGAACAATAACTACAATTTAATAAAACCCACTAATTACAAACTGAACATGGACATACGGAATTCAGGTTTTAACTGAACATGGACATACAAATCATACACAGATTTCACATAACCAACGACAGTACTTTCTCAATAGACAAAGAAGAACAGACATTTAAACACACAATATATGATCGCAAAATGTATGAAGAACAAATGTCGAAATTAATTATCTTCACAATATTAAGAGGGAAAGTTTGGCTAGTATCTGAACATGATCTATGGAATACATTTCGACCAGAATTCACTAAATTTATTTACAGTATCGATTTTGAAAAGTTGACATCTATTTAAGAATAATCATACAATGCAAAACATAGATAATTATCTAAATAATTATTATAATCATTATATAATTATTGTAATTTTAATTTTATTAATTTGTATCAGCATGTAAGTAATAATGTCTTTTGAATATGTTAGAATTATCAAAGTGTGGTTAGTCCTTATTGTAAAAATGAATTTAAAAGGCACATAATATGCTCAAGTATGGAATGTTCCAATAAATAAGGGTTACTTTGAAAGGGGAAAAAAAAATTATGGTTTTTCCGTAACTCTCAATTATCTCGTAGAACTTGTGCTAAATGATATTTTTCTAAAGTGTTTTCAGCTTCATATTATTTTCGAAAATATTTTCAATGTATAAAAATATTTCTTCCATGTTCTATAATCGTTAACTACCAAACTCGTTGATACTTTGTATTACTCTAAATTTTTAATATCAGGAGGACAAGACCCACTCAGATTTGTAGCGCCCCGTAGATAGATATATTTTAATATTTCTAGAAAAGAGTATCTCGTCTGAATCTGAGGGTGGAAGGACGAAATAAGACCATAATTTTTATTTACAAATTCAGTATTTCCTTATTTAGAGGTTTTCCCTATCATAAAAATAATCATTTTATTCATAAAAGTTGTTATTATTAAATATCTAAATATAAACATGTACGCCTTTAAACCTGTGTTTTATTTATTACACTATTGTGTTGGAGGCGAAGACAAGGAATGAGTTGGCAATCAAATAAATAAACTTAAGAATACCATTATTTCTCGACTGTACAGGGCATATTAGAGACCAAAATTCATAAATGAAGACTGCTCTAACATAATGCCAATAGGATCTATGTATTTAAAATTTTAAATTGAATAAATTAAAATATTTGACTTCATTTATATTACCCTTCCTAAGTCTCTAAACCGTTTCAGGCTACTTCAACATTTACTAGACAAACACCCTAACCTCCCAATTAATAACAAAAGACTCATATACATAATTTTTATAAGACCTACTTGGGCTCGCGGAGTAGAGCTTTGGTGCTTTACTGACCCATAGAATTTCTTTCATATCCAATCCTTAACTCTTTAATGTAAAATCCTTCAAAACCCTTCGTCAAACTCTCAATCCTCATTACTTTTTAACGAATAAAAACCCATAATGACCATAAGGTCCCATTATTTGCTGATTGCCCGAACTCGATATCAATCATTTCAAGACAAACTTTATTCCCACACTAACCACTAGTTTCAAACCTAGCAACCTCTTCAATTCCTAATAATTCTCCGAGGCATCTGAAAAGAAGATGGCCTCGTGACCTTTTAAGTTGAATTTGTTATTAAAGTACTGCCAGTGGATAGTCTCTCTGATATGCCATTATGTACCATTCATTTCATTTACTTGTTGTATTATTATAATACAGTTGTAAATTTCAATAAATAAACGGAAATTACAAACTAATGAGCCTTAAAAATATCTGGTCTTTTACTTATTCTCCACGACCTAAATAACTTAATGTTCCCAGCGTGAGAACTTCGGGATGCCCGAAGTGCAATCGCCGGATACCAAACCAGATCTGTGAGATATCAAGGAAAGCTAACTCGACCAGTTCTCTTCCTGTTATCTCAATGCTTCAAGATGATTTATCGTCTTCGTTAATTAATTTTAATGTCTTGGATAGTCAGGGCTGAAATGGTTGTGTAAAAATGTTGTAAACAAACCCGAATTGGTATTTCGGAAAGAGAAATGTTGCTAGATTAAAATACGAGCTGTCGATTCATTTTAATAATGTAGGAATATTTTAATAAAATCACAATGATTTGTGATTAACAAGAATTATGTATTGATACTTAATATCTGACTCCGTTTAGGGGAGAGGAGTGGTTCAGTAGTGGAGCGCTTAGTTGACATGCCGAAGGTCCTCGGTTTAATTCCCGCTGCTGAACGGATTTGTCATGACTGTGAAACGACCCTGGTAGCTCAATTGGTAAGAGCGCTGCCACGAAGAGGCGGACGATCCGGGTTCGAATCCCGTCCAGGGCAAATCTTTTCTCTTCAAAATAAAAATATTACCTATACCTTTTGAATATTATATCTATACACAGCATATGTCATATTTATCAAACTGCAGTCAATTTTGTGCATTGTAATAGTCGTCAGAATGTCTTAAGACAATTTTGTTTATAAAACTAAAAAAAAAAATTAATAAAAAAGTCTCGAGTACCTAAAATGCTAAAAAAAAATGCTTTGTATACATACTTAGTTTTAGCAAAGGCGAATGTTCCGTTCGCACAACACCCATTCCAGAACGCGCTAGTAATATTTCTTGCAGCTTGAGCTGCAGAGTGTCCAAGTTTAAACTCATAAAAACATTACAAGAAAATGGCATGTTTCCATGGTCGCATTAAATAGAATTCCTCTCATATCCAATCCTTAAAATTCAAAATCCTTCGTAAAATCCTCAATGCTCCTTACTTTTTAACTAATAGTATCACCCATAATGACCATAAGGTTCCATTTTTGCTGATTTGGCCCGAACCTGTTTAAGGAAAACTAAACTATGGTTGTAAACAGTGAAGATTAACAAAAGATCATTACAATTTGTAAACATAAACATGGTAAACAACAGAAATCCACTAATTAAACTTAGAAAATTAGAAAAGTGAAACCACCCAATACCATTAATCATTATTACAGTTTTCTTAGATTGTCATTGTTTTTTCACCATACCAGGAAAGTCTAAGTCTTAAATTATTTCTCATAATTTACAGGTATTTAGTTATTTACTATAATTAAATGCAGTGATATTGATAATTTCTTAGAAGAGATGATGATGAAACGTGAAACTCCCTTTACGGAATTACATCCAAGGATATCGTTATCATCAAGTTATCACTGAGATGTTTACCGCGTTGCATCGACCGTCATAATCGCCGACTGTTATCAATAATTCATTCGCTGATTTATAATTTCTTAGCAACTTCTTGGGAACAACTGATGGAGAGGCATGCTTGCCAGCACGTCAACATATAGATATATAGAGTTTCCATTTCTACTACATCGTTCCGAGACACGGTTTCTGCTGTGTCGGGTTGTAGATATACAAATGATTTAATTTACAATTAAAAACCATTAATTAACACTATAATCTACGCACGCCTACGGAATCGAATGTGGCCAGGGGCCTGCAGTGTTTTAGAAGAATTAATTTTTAAATAAATAGAATTAAATTTGTTTCCACAAGCATGTGTAATAGGTACATCGGAGCAATGTAGTAGCTATCTCACGCGACCAAACATTACATTATTAAATACCTTAAAAGTCAATAAGCATGAGTCATGTAAAAACATCCGAAATTTCGGAAATAAATGTCGTTAAGTTATAAAGCTCAGTGTATAGAGCTCTCAACGACTGAACTGTAGGATTCGGGTTCGATACCTGATGTGGCCCGTTATTTTATTTAGATAAATTATTTATTCTAATTTATTCTAAAAACAGCCGTGTAATGATCCTGAAGGATCTGGAGACCCTTCTGGCCCTAACTACGCTTTTAGAAAGTGGTTACCCTTGAGAGTATCCTTAGTGATTTCGGACAAATCACCTTCTTCAACAACCAATGTTTAGGATCAGAACAGTCTCTACCATGTAAAGAACAAAGACACTCCGTGGGTTATAGGTAAAATTTGCTACTATATTTATTACCGGTTATTGGTAATTTTAGAAATAATTATCTTTCTAAATTAAAACTACGCTTAGATAGAGAATACCAGATGTCAGTTTTACTATTGCATATTTCAATATATTTTTATTGTTCGAAATTCTACATTCATGAGTTGTAATTATTTACTCATATACCTGTACAAACTAAATTTCTGTGCTCTTATTTTCTAAATAAATCCATATTAATTTCTTATGGACAACTACAATTATTTTAATAGTGAATCAAAATAGTTTGGTGAATTGTATATTACATTTTTTTCATATGAAATAGGTAAATGAAATATACTTATTTTCATATGAAAAAATTATTGACGTTTTACAGCACTTTAAGGAAAGTTTAATTTCACGAAATGAGAACTTTCCCGAAAAATGAATATTACAATTTCTTACTCCTATTGTTTAATAAATCTCCATTAATTTTATATAGTTATTAATAAACGTTGAGGCCAAGACCTGTCACCGGGTTAGCGCCGTAATAATAATAATAATAATAATAAACGTTAACCTCGCATGGCAACCGATCAAAAATAATTTTTCTCTTTATTATTAAACTCGCCACTGTCAGGATGAGATTTTTCAACAGGACAAGGCCAGACAGGAACGAAGGAATTGAGTGGCCATCTGACAGTATAAAGAAATTAATGACATATCATACAACAGAAAAAAAATAATAACTATTAATAACAGCAATAAACTAGATCGAAACTGGACCATTCACGTCAAACTGGACAGCGGCCAATTGCTACAAGGAAACTGGAAACTAGAAGCAATATGACAGTAGTCCAAGCTGGAACAATGAAGACAGATGCTACTGGCCTGGAGTCAACTCGATAATCGGCCAAAGGGGTCAGATATATTGCCAAAGAACAAGGAATATATTTAGTCTTTCTTTCTGTATTAAATATTAAATTAAATAATATTTATCATATGATAAAGTGAGGGAAGAGAGCACATTGTTTTGAACAATAATTTGTCTTTAAACCTGTTGCACTACAACCCATGAAGGGTTTGGGGTTCTGTACATGGTAGAGACTTTACAGCTTCTTAGATAACGCTTGTGTAGGGAGGTAATTTATCCTACATCACGCTCCGCCACCAGCTTTCCCCCCTTAATTAGGATACCCACTTCATAGAGGCTGAGTGAGCCCTAACAGGAACCAAATCCGGCCACTAACCGAAGTCTGCTATCCAGCGGGATTTGAACGCAGGACCTTCGGCACGGAAACACAGCGCTCTCCTACTAAGCCACTCCATTCCCTAGATTTTAAGTAACCGCAAAATATTTATTCTATAACCTGTTCATACTGTGTATGCGAAGCGTCCTTAACCATCTTCCATTGGCGTTTAATGCCAGTGACGCGGCGGGGAAAGGGGGCTGGGGCCTCCCGGACTCCTGCTTTGCCCTCATTCCTGAGGAAGAAGCTCATTTCGGGGACCCCAGGCAAATTGTAAATAGGGTATGAATGTGTACAGTATATTTCTTTTATGTTTTATTGATTATTATTATATTTTTTATTATATATATATATATATATATATATATATATATATATTTACTTTATTTTTGTATATATTTTTTCGCTTGTATATATTTATTTATACATTTATTTTGTTTATATCATTGATTTTTTATGGAATGATTGTAAGCTACATAGCACCATTACTTATTCCCCACAAGTGGCAGATTTTAATGCTTCAATAAAGTGTTTTTATTCTTCTCAACCTGTTCACGGTTTCATGCTACTTCAACACTTACTAGAAAAATGCTCTAACCTCCCAATTAATTACGAAATAATCATATATTGACCATTATAAGACCTACTAGGATTTACTGATTAGAGCTTTCAGGCTAAACTAAGTCATCGGATTCCTATTGCATTCAATCCTCACAATTCAAAACCCTTAGTAAAATACTCAATACTCCTCACTTAGTTAAGAATAAAGTCATCCCTAATGATATTAATGTCTCATTTGTTGCTGATTTGGCCTGAACCCGAAATCAGTCCTTTCACGAAAAACTTTATTCCCACTCAAACCCACTAGTATTAAACCTAGCTTTTTCTTCAAATGCCGATAATCTCTCCGAGGAATCTGAAAATAAGATGACCTTTTAAGTTGAATTAGTTACTTGAGAGTAATTTCTCAACTTGTCTTTATCTCATGCCATTATGGGGGTTCAGTACACGGTAGAGACTATATTGTTTCTAGGACAATGGTTGTGCTGGGAGGTGATTTGTCCTAGATTAAGCTCAACCGCCAGATTCCCCCCCCCTTATATAGCTTATGAATCCCATAGGATCCATCTCCGGCCACTAACACATTAAATAAAAGTCTTCCCCTTGATTTAATTTGAATCAAGTACCTTCGCCATGACAGTCCAGCGCTCTATCACTGAACGATTCCGCTCCCTAAAGGATTCATTAACTCATTATTTCTTCTCCTAAAATAAAGATTTTTTGATAATAAGCCAAATAATAAAGTAGATTTTTATTACTCTTTGAAGTTATAATTACTTGATAAATGACTAATAATAATTCAAAATAACTAAAATTATATTATAACCGACAACATTATGTGAACAGTTAAAGTAGAACAAGGGCAGGAAGCGATTTGTAACCGTGTCATTAGAATTTATTTGCTGTTGTGGATGCGGGACCTGGCAGATGGCCTATGGGTACCGTCGTCTTTCATTGTTAGCGATATCAAGAAATGGCTACGTGTAAAATACTATAGGATATGATAGTGAGCTACTGAGGAAAAAGAGAGGAATGTGTTCCAAGAATATCAATAAATTTCCTGAAATTAAAGGATATTATAAATGTCGCAGGATATTAAGGAAGATGGGTTTATGTCCCAAGACAAGTTTGAGATCAAACTAGGATATATAAAGATAGAACAAATAACCAATTAAAAAAAAAAATGCTGTGATGAATGAGATAGAGAGATTAGCAAATATATAAACCGTTTAAGGTTATAGAGAAAGAGCAAAAATAAATAAATATAATTTAATAAAATTCTCTTAAAAATAGGTGAAATATTTTCTCAGTATTTCTGGAAGTATAGAGTTACATATAACACATTCCTATTGTTATTTTTATATTATTGGAAACTAAATCTAACCAAATAAATTCATTAAAACTTTAAACTAGGCATTCACGATCAAAAAATCCAAATAAAATTTGAAAAATAAGGCAGAAAAGACCCCCGCTACACAAAATTGCTTGATTAAACTTCAATAACTGAAAATTAAAGGATGCACGTACCTGAGTTTTATTAATAATCTCAAGTTATTACCTGAACATTGTATTTCGACTAAACAAACAACAGGTATGGTCCTAATATCGCGAGAAGCATCATAAGCTCAAGCGGCCGTCTCTGTTAACATACGGGAACCTGTTGGTTGAGGAGAACCCTGGGGCTCACCCAGCATCTTCAAAGAGTTTTTGTGTGAGAGAGAGAGAGAGAGGGATAGATTAAGTGTGAGAGAGAGAGATGGCTGGCTCCAAGTAGTCCTAAGAGATAATGGAATAGGGTCGGCTTACGGTGGAACGGTCGCTCCATCACAACATGTTTACACTTCTCTGCCAACCTCACCAGATTTTTTTACACTGCATCTCAGATTATTAATATTACTATTAACAAGCTTGGCATAAGGGATCTAAATCGTTATGGGCTAATCATTTATAATAATTACTAATAAAGAAAATGATAATAATGAAATCATGCGGAAGTATCTTCGATGTTTGATGATGTTTATAAGGTTGAATAAATTATCAGGCTATGTATAATTTTTTATCATATATTTATTATATTCTAAAAGCCAAACTTTGTCAAACTTGTTCATCATAAAATTGTGAAAATAAAAAATAAAAATTAGATAAAAATTTATTTGGTCCTTTTTCTTTGATTTAGTATCAGCACTTGCAAACACGTGACTTTTACACTTCGCCGGGGAACATGTCCTTCTGTCCAATTCAATGAAACCATCCTACCTATTTCCGACACAGTACGATACCTTGGCATCCTCCTAGACAAAAGACTAACATGGAATCCTCATACCAGACTCAAAAGACAAGAACTTAACAGACGATTCAGCCAACTATACAGATTACTATGTAGGACCTCCCATCTTTCAATAGACAATAAACTACTAATATACAAGACCATCATCAAATCTATTTGGACCTATAGACTGGAACTGTGGGGAACCGCAAAAAAATCAAATATCAGACGCATTCAATCCTTTCAATCCAAAGTCCTGAGAACTATTTTCAATGCTCCTTATCATGTCTCCAACAAAACCTTCCATAATGATCTCAACATTCCTTTCGTCCTCGACTTTATATCCCTACTAAATTTTCAATAAAAATAAAGATATTATAGGCAATTCACAATGAAGCATTTATTCCATATGAGAAGCTATTCAGCAGGCATAGTGTGAACAACTAAAGAAACCATTGGGAGCGAACATGAAAAAAAAGCAATTTAATAAGTTAATATAAGCAATAGTGATTTCCCATAAAACCGCGAAATCTAAGTTCATAGTTATTAAATGAAGTCGTGTTTATGTTGAACAGAAAGTCCACTGGGGAAAAAAAATCCTTATTAGGACCGCATACTCGTATTTTATAAGTTTTATTTTTAATATATGAAAAAATGTACCAATACAACCCATGAAGAGTCTTGGATTCAGTACATGGTAGAGACTACTGTTTGTAGGACAACGATTTCCTGAATGAGCGTTAATTTGAGGCGATTTTTCAAGAGTAAGCTCAACCGTCAGGTTTTTCACCAATGTAGGGTACTAATATACTATAATATTATATATATCAGAGTGCTAATATATACTAATTTACTAAAAATGAAATACGAAAGAGAAAAAAACATGCACCAATACAACTCAAAGAAGGAAATTGGGTTCAGTAAATTGCAGAGACAGTAATGTTCCTAAAACAATGCCTTAGCAGGATTTTGATGATTTGTCCAAGATCACACTCAAACGCCAGATTTTCTACCAATTTAGAGTATACACTTTATACTCTGGAGGGTCTGTAGATTCCACAAAGTCCATCCGTGGATGTTAACGGATTGAATAATATACAGTGTGTCCCGGGATTGAGTTTACGATAGGTGAGATTGACCAAAAATTATTGAATTGGAATTTCATATTTTGGGATATAATATGAAGGCCCTGCTTGGTCTGAAAATTATTTTTAGTTAACTTTATATCTTTTTAAATCAATTAGACCTTTACAGTTGATCAAAACTATTTTCGTTTCAGGTAAAGTACCTTTTCCGTTCATAGTACGTCAAAGTGTTACAAAGAAAAGTTGTTTACAATGAAAAGATATGGCGATATGCAAACCTTCAAAATGATCGGCCTACTTTGATAATAAAAGTAGAAAATAGGAGAAAAATATTTCTTTATTATTAACGATGTTTATGTGGAGATTATCATTTAAAACAAGACGCATCATTCAACTCGTTTGATTACAAATTTTTTGAATCAGCACTTTCTCAAAAAGTGCATTGGGCGATATGGTCCAATACATTTTCCAGCAAGATCGCCGGATTTGACCCCTTGGTATTTTTACTTATAGGGTTATTTGAGACAAAAAGTTAGGGATGCTGTAGCTGAAATTAACCAAATACCCATAGCGAAAGTATACGACAATTTTAGAGTTAAGTTGGAAAAATGTGGAGGAATGTGGAGGAAGCCAAATAGAGTAATTGGAGTTTAATTTATTTTTTTGATAAACTCTAAAAATTTGAACATTTCTCATCACTCTGTTTTCTCACTAAGATTTATCACGTAATCGTTAATAATAAAGAATTTTTTTCTCCTATTTTCTACTTCTATTATCAAAGCAGGCCGATCATTCTGAAAATTTGCATAACGCCATAACTGTTCATTGTGAACAACTTTTCTTTAAGACACTTCGGCATACTAAAAACGGAAAAGGTACTTTACCTGAAACGAAAAGAGTTTTTGCTCAACTGCTTTAAAAAAATCGAAAGTAAACTAAAAATAAGTTTCAGATCAAGCAGGGCGGAATCCCAAAATATGAAGTTCAATTCGAAAATTTTTTGTCAATCTCACCCATTATGGACTCAATCCGGCGATACACTGTATGTGCCACACACCACTCATAATAATATATCAAACAGTCGAAAATTAACTATAAGAGATAAGAAAGTTAACTGCATTTGATAAGGCCCAAGAAGACCTGAACATCCCATAGTGTCCATCCGTATTAACAGAATGATTAATATATGTGTCAAAGCAGGGCAGGATTTTGACCCGGAGCTCTCAGCATAGCAACTTAGCTCCCTACACCCTGAGCTACCGAGTTCCTTCCTTTAACATATGCCACAATTTTATCTAAAAATCGAGTTACAAAAGTTTATATGAACGCACTTTCTCATCTATGGATTTATTTTCTTTAATAGTCTTATTGACATTTTTTTTTTTAATCTATTACTGAATGATCGATAAAAATAAAGAATTTTAAAGTATATTCTCGACGTATCTCGAGACGCTCCTCGAACAAGTTATTTTCCAAGTGTTGTGTCAGGAGTTTCGAGTTGGGATACAACCCAGCCAGGCAAAAATAAACCTATAAGTATTTATATGAAAGTTTCCGCCTTGTTGCGATTTTTTTCTTATTTTTATTTTACCGTTCTTCACATCCTTTGTTTACGAACTTCTCAGTTTAAACGATCGTAAAAATCGATTTTTTTTCTCAACAGTGAACAACTGAAAATTCCTTCGTTGTTTTCTCCTCGCTAAATCCAAAACTGTATCCGGGTCAGGAGAAATGAGATCGATGTACGAGTAATAAATTGCCTACCGCTGTAAAGTCTAGTGAGATATAATGTTTTATTTTATTTTTTTGATATTTTTTGACTCCAACGTCCGAAGATAGGCTATATCATGAATCCTTTAGATAAAGTAAAACAAAGAGATATCAGTCAGTACATACTGATTATGCTTCATTAGGGATCAAAATATTTTAAAAAATTACCACTATATAAAAAATTACGATATAACATTACGGCCTTATCAGAAAAGGTCGGTGCACTAGCGCAACCTACAGTCGTACTATAATTAATTACTTTCTATTCTAAATTGTGTATACATTGAAATTATTAATTATTTAAACAGATTCATTTCAAATGTGATGTAGGAATTACATATGGTGTAGGGGTTAGCATATCAAACATTTTCTACCAGGTGACCCTATTATTTTCTAAGGGGAGTGAAAATTCTTGTTAATGCCGTCCTTCGGAGGAAACGCAAAATGGGTGTCCTGAGCCTGTGCTATCAGGTACTCTTTAATGATACCCACCCTAATTATAACGGGATTAACAAATTTCAGTACTCCCTGTGTGTATTATCGTCCGATTAGACATAGCAGCATAAAGAGATCTTGAATAAACAAACAAACAAATAAGTGCTGTAGAATTCTGGTAGCCTGAAAGAGTTGATAACAACAATTAAATGATGAGGGTCCCTGAGGAGGCGAGAATGCTGATTCGTAAAACAATCACCCGTTTTTCAAGAGAATTTTAGTTAGTGATGTTTTTTATGAAGTAGGAAAATATATTGTTATAGTAGAAAATTAAAATAAATAAATTCCAGTTTTATTTTAATTTTGAATGTTTTTCACTACCTCCTGATGAACGACAAATCTGCTACGCCCAGAAAAACTTGTTTTTTCTAAACAAAATTGAGTATTATTTCAACAGCGATTTAAAATTGATAAATGATAGTCAATTGCAAACGAAAAAATTGTGGTGTGTAATCGAGGGGTTTTCCGTTAGTTATTGTTTTTAACTCTTGACTTTTTTGCATAAAAAAAATAATTTATCGCTTCGAAAAATTATCTGAAGGAAACAAAGGAAGAGAGAATCAATTGAAACTATAATAAATCATAATTCTAATAAATTATAATCATTAGAAGACCTTCAATTTGTATGTGATATGGAAAAAGTTAAAATTAAAAGTATGGATTACAACAATCGGTGTAGGGCAATGGATTCTGTAAACGGTAGGGACTACGCTGTTTCCAAACCAACGTTTGTGCTAGGAGGTGATTTGGCCGAAATCAAGCTTAACCGCGAAGTTTCTCCTATTAACGTTAGAATAGAATAAAGGTTACCCACTATACAGAGGCTGAGTGAGCCCTCGGAGAGTCTGTAGACCCCACAGGGTCCATGTGTGGCTGTTAACAAGTTAGAATAAATCAACTGCACTAACATTAAATAATAAATTGTGGTTACTGGCTTTGATAAGAATCTCACAGTTCACAGTTAACAGAAGGTTTTGTAAGGAATTGATAACGCTATTAATTGTAAAATACAGTCATTAATATTAAAATACAGTCTGGATTTTCCCCTAAACCGTTGACAGGCTTAGCGAATCTATACATGTTGAGTTTACCCAATCGACACACAGCTGATAAAAAAGATGAAAGTTGCACTTGAATAATAAATATATTAAAAATAAAATAAAATAGTAATGATTTATTTGAACTTTTATCTATTAGACCTACAAAAACATGAATAAATTACTCCCATGTAAGAAACAGATAAATCCAACGAAGATTCAACTTAATAATGATGTACCTTTAAAAAAAATATACTTAATCGAACAAACAACCTAAATTATGTTACGTAATATAAATTTAATTAGGACATTTGATATTATTAATAAAATTGGTAACATTTTTTAGTAAATGTTTATCAGATAACTGTGAGAACAATACGGACCTTCTTACTTATATAACCCAGTACTTGACTCAGATCAAATCAAAAATATCATGTCTTAGCCCACATAGCTTCAATTATCGACAATATTTTTTCTTCTGGCTGTGATAACGGAATCTTATTTATTTTTTATTGAATCTATCAAGAAATTACTAATTATTTGGTGATGTAAAGTTTAACAATATGGTGTAATGATGAAAGTAAATAATACCACAATTATCATTTTATTTTTAAATCAATACTAATTTTGATTTCATAAAGACAGACATACACAAGATATATTATACAGTGTTCGCCAGTTTTATAAAAATAAAATAAAATAAAATATTAAAAAGTATATAAGATTTAATTAATAAGCATAAATAAACCTATATATCTAGGCTCAACTAAGCCAAAACCCAAGTCAAAACTCGTAAATCCATTTAATTCGAACTAAAATAGCACAATTCTGTATTTCGGTTCTTCACTTCAGAAGTTGTATTTATTTAATTTATTACACTATTTTCTACTTATTTATTCATTTTTCACTCATATAAAAATAACAAAAAAAATAATTTCATTATTTTTTTAAGTTATTCTGTATCTTTCACACAGGGCCTCTATTGTGTGTTTCATATTTTAATTAATTATATTTTCTTAATAATTTCATTATACCAAATACATTTTTAATAATTTATTTGTTTTTTTAATTCTTGTTTTATTACGAAAGGTCTATCTATTGTCTGATATTTATTAAACCAAAAATAGGATTGAATAAAAATAATATGGATAATTTGAAGAAAAAATTACTTTAGTGAATGATAATAGAATTTTCGCGATATATTTAATAATAAAAAAAAGTTATAATTTTTTAAACTATATTTTACCATCGGCAAGCTAATGTTATAATTCAGAGAATCCCCATCTGGAGCATCACCAGCGGTAGGCATCATCTTGCAATGATAATTAATTGAATAAAATCACATAAAATAAATAACCTAACGACTGGCTTTTTATTTATAAAATCGATGTATCCACTTACATTTTTATATTAATTGAGAACAGGTCAGTTTATGTAAATACATGAAATGTGTCACAAAATATAAAACCAGTATTCTTGAGACAATAAACTTGTCATTAAAACACGCTTTTCTTTATATAAATGTTCATTAAACAATTAAAATTAGCAAATCATCACTCTCACCTTATCTGTTTGTTGGGTATCGTTCGGGAACGAGTAATTACAACGGACACTAGTCAGCGAGCAACGAACATCGACGAAAGACTGGAAGTGGAGATGATGGCTAATCTTTTGTGGTAAATAACAAAGGTTCTGGGTGACGTAGCGCTTGTCTAAGATTGCCTACAACTTGAATTGATAACACTTATCTCTTTCTAGTCTAGGTCACCGGCCCCTAGCCTCATAGTTCTAGGGAAGCTATCCTGTTATGCGCAGTAGTGAGGTCGGAGGGAAAGGGTCCGATTCTTGGCTAAGCTGTTCGTAGTAACATACAAGTAACTTTGTTTTCTTCATTGAGAAAAAAAGTTAAGAAATTTTTCGACTATGTGAAGATTTCGAAATCCGTAAGTGACACGCCAATTTTATTTATGTATTTTGTTGAGAGAGGGGTCTGTGGATGAAGCTATTTAATTAAGGCTCTGTACATTATAAACGAAAGGGAGAAGAATATTCTCCTTTACTATTCCTTAAATAATGAAAGTGTATCTAATAAAAATTTATTAGAAACCTAAGTTACTTCTCACGTTAAAGTTTTCCTTTAAACCTTCGTGGCCACAAGTTGGGAGTGAAAAATAAATAAATAAAAACCAACAAGAGGTTGATATCTCTTGGATTGATCTGATGTGAGATGTGCTAGCCAGTGATAAGTTACCCATGTAACAAAGAAGTTCGGTTTTGCTAAACTGTAAAAACCAATTTTTTTTTGCACAGCCGCTATTGCACATAACATTTTTTACGTAGGGCGACCTCTAAAACAAGAGATCAATTATTGGTTTTGATCAATAATTAAGGGAAATATGGCCCTTTTACTCGTCCAAAATATATTTGTTATATTATATTTAACTATATTTGTGAATAGAGCTGGAATTATAAGCATAAAATGAAATAAAGAAAAGTAATTAACTCTTTATAAATTTTTTGTTAGTTATTATAAACATTTAGTAATTCAAATGAACATTTTGACATTTTTAGTTCGGGGATAGTTATTATGTGAGATTAGGTTTACCGCCAAAAACATATCCCAAAGATAATATTTTCTCTTGAATGATTATTAGTTGACGAGGAGAAAATGATCCGGGTAGAAGTAAAAAAAAAAATTCCTTAAATAATGATTAATTATTTCTTAGAACCTGAAAAAAAATAGCACACATCACTGGCATTATACATAAGTACAAAAGTATTTAAAAATAAAATAATGGAAATAAAAATAAAAATGTACAAATAAATAAATTTATAAAAATGAAACTGTACGAATAACCAAGATAAAAAAGAAATAGTCGTAAGTGAAATCCTGTCATTCAGTAATTTATTATGAAAACACAACTATATAATGATATATAAAGTAAATATAATTAATAATATATAATGGCGTGGGATAAAGACAAGTAGAGAAACTAACCTCTAGCAGTTTTAAAATAGAAATAATCAAAAAAATTAAATAACAATTTATTTTTATTGTTAACTTTGAATATCGTTACTACTGCATAGGACTAATTTATCAAGTTTTCTATTTAAAATATTTCAATCTTCAATATTATTGCATCTTGTCTATCCAGGTCTGAAGAAAACCTGCAAGGTGGGTCGAAACTTAAGTTTCTAAAAATAGGTTTCACTATTTAAGGATTTTTTTTACCTCCACCCTGACAATTTAATTCTGCAGATATTATTTTAATTTGACTTTTACTGGTTAGTTATTTTTTGCTGCTAGACTCGAGCCTTTGTTTTTATAGTCATAATTAGATTTTACAAATAATAATTAATGAATTAATAATGTTACTGAACAATGATCGAGAAAGCACTCAACTTCCATCCGAATTGGCCTCCTCAAGGATAAGTGATGATTCAGGACAGAGAAGACAGGAGTTTATTTAAGGTAATGGATGCAAGTGGGAAGATAGGCCCTGGTTCTGGATTGTGTACGGAAGGAGATCAAACTGAAGTGGCTATAAAGTGGATTGGGTGGATGATGGAGTGGGGAATCTACATCTCGACGGATACCATCTTGAGGAGATGGTAAAGGAAAGGCTGAGGGGGGGAGGGAAATAGGGTCTTCTAGCTCAAGGATAATATAATACATAATATGTTTTATTAGCAATGTAATAGAATCATATATAACTTTTACCACTAAAATCCATGATGGGTCTTCAGCTCAGTATATTGAAGAGGCTGTACTGTTTCAACGGTTGTGGAGGGAAGTTACTTGTCCGAGGTTTTTCCCCAATTAAATACCCACTTTATAGAGGCTGGGTGAGCCCAAGAAGAGTACCCTCAGGTCCCACAGGGTTCAATCAGGCCTGATATTAGATTCCAGCATTTGATTTGCATGTGACTCATTTGGGTACTTATGAATTAGCTGGTAACCACGATACCTACCTCATTATCTCGTGCAACCCCTTCTTATCATTCGCCTCATTTGAGTTAACTGTGTGTGTGTTATTAAATTGTTTTCCTGTATTGTTTTTTAGTGTTTTTGTCTTGTTGATTTTGTTCATTGTCTATTCAAATACTAGCATTGTTTATTAATTTGTATTATTTATTGTTTTTATCTTATTTCAGTTGTTATTGGTTAAACCTTAGCTAACCAATACAAATTTTTTGACCTCTTCTTCTTCCTCACATATATAAGGTCAACTAATATGTAAAAAAAATGTCAAGTGGATTCTGATAAGAATATAGATGAAGACTTCTTCGTTTAAAGCGAAGTTAAAGCATATAAGAAGAGGAACGGAGGGGTCTAGAATTAATATTTTATTATTACATTTTGTATATTTCAATTTTCATTTATATGAATAAGAAGCTAGATGTTATCAATATTATAATCATCAGTTTTCAGGTTAAAAACAATGGCAGACAACAGTCCCTGGGTACCGGCTAATAGACAAGCACTCATGTTTGTAAAACATGTTTAATATGTCTTATATTTACGTTTATGAAATTCAATTATTACTTATTACATCCTAAACGCCAAGTAATAAAACCAAACCTTCGTAACAAACATATTTTTTAAAGGACAATTAATCTAATGTACTGACGTTCTTCATTTCTGTGTGGAATAATATTCAGATAAATGTGGGTAAATGAAGGATATTTAGCTTGAAATGTCTCAAGTGGAAGAGATCTGTTAAGAATCGCCTTCATAGAGAGACATGGACTGGTGGAAAACATTAGCGAGCGATCCTCGAGCTTCGTAAACAACTCGTTTCATCTTTATATATAGACCTCGCAACCTTGCCTCGTACTCCTCAGTCCTCTATAATTCTCTCTTTCTTCCGATTTATATCCATCTTTATCGTATTATTTTTACGACTTTTGATCTTCTAATATTGCTATGAACTACGGTTGATAAAACTGTAAATAATAATATAAATAAATAATGTAAATAATAACGAGCTGGAATACGGTTGCGAAAGATAAGAGCTCACAATATCACCGACTATAACCCATATGAACCATAGTAGAAACTGTTTTGAAGCTAATAGTTATGCTACAAGGTGATTTATCTGATATTTTTCCACAACATTGACAAAACATATTCCACAAAATAGAGGCTGGATAAACCATGGAAGGGTCCCCAGAACCCAGTGTATCCTTCCACGGTTGATATCAGGATAAGTAATTATCTCTGCTGGCCTGGAATCAGAGATCTTCAGATTAGCAGTTCAGCGCCCTAGAGGGAGAGAGGGTGGGGGGGAGAGAGAGAGAGAGAGAGAGAGAGAGAGAGAGAGAGAGAGAGAGAGAGAGAGAGAGAGAGAGAGAGAGAGAGAGAGAGAGAGAGAGAGAGAGTGAGTGAGTGAGTGAAGTGAGTGAGAGTGAGTGAGAGTGAGAGAGTGAGAGAGTGAGAGAGTGAGAGAGAGAGAGAGAGAGAGAGAGAGAGAGAGAGAGAGAGAGAGAGAGAGAGAGAGAGAGAGAGAGAGAGAGAGAGAGAGAGAGAGAGAGAGAGAGAGAGAGAGAGAGAGAGAGAGAGAGAGAGAGAGAGAGATTATTACTTATTACATCCTAAACGTCAAGTAATAAAACCAAACCTTCGTAACAAACATATTTTTTAAAGGACAATTTATCTAATGTACTGACGTTCTTCATTTCTGTATGGATTAATATTCAGATAAATATAGGTTAATGAAGGAGAGACCATTGGGCAATGTAATAGGATCACAACGTGGAATTTCTGAATAAGCAGCCGATTAAGATTGATAAAATAATAACGGCATCTCTAAGTTACGATTGGTTTTAGTAACGAAGGAATTATAAAAAGATCAGCCGAGAAGTAAACGTCTGAAGAGATGACCAAAGCGTAGGTGGAATATTTGCGTTACGGATTTGGGGTTGCGTGGTAATCCATGGATGGATGATTGCAAGCAGCGATATGGTGGCATCAGAATTATTATTATCATACATAATATACATTGATATTGATATGTTCTGATGTATCTAGTCTGCGTTAATGTGATCAAATATCATTAAATCCCGATGATGCTTTAAAGCGGCTGTGAGTTAACAGGTTAGTTAATACATTACAGTGAATGATTATTTTTTTTTTAATATTCCGACAGACAGACTAATGAACGTTTTTTCTCTCCTTAATTAATGAATTCGCCAGAAAATAAATTTAAAAACGACTGAGAGATACGAACGGAAGCAGGTTTCCTGTTTACTGATAGCACTAAAGCGGGACAATGTGACCTTGGCAAAGTGTTCCTTAAACAGTCACAAGGTCGTGGTTCGCCATCTGTCCTCAAGGAAGAAAAAAATTGCGAGAGTTTTTTTCTTTGTTTATGCTCAGGTCTTGCATTTAGCAGTTGGAGAACGGAGCATTTTTTAACATGTTTTTATTAGCTTCGCCAGCATGTAGATATGTATGTAACGGAAAATTTGGACTCATTTTCGGGCACTTCAAAACATTGAATTATATTGAAACTTCCCACACTTATCACGGACGGAAGACGATACAATGATCCCATAACTAGTGCCAAGTAAGTCATACGCAAACTTAAGGTCTATGAATCCTATTAGGAACTTAGATTCTGTATTAGAGATTCAGTTTATCGATCATGCTTTTATATAGTAACAGGATTTCACGAACTTCAAGCAATAACTGGAACTATTCTTTTAAAACTTTGCTTAAGAAACTAATATACATGACTGTTACAAGACCTATTTAGACTTATGGAGTAGAGTTTTGAGGCTCCACTTATCCAATGAACACCTCTTTTATCCAATATTTACAATCCAAAATCCTCAATGCTCCTTACTTTGTTACAAATAAAATCACCCATGACCTCAATGTCTCATCTGTTGCTGATCTGCCCCGAACCCAATATCACTCTTATCATGACAAACTTTATTCCTCCTCAAACCTACTAGTTTCAAAGTTAGCTTCCTCTTAAAATCCCGATAATCCTCCGAGGCGTCTGAAATGAATATGTTATTCGGAGTGGCTCAGTGGTAGAGCATTGAGATGCCATGCCGAAACTCCTGGTGCAAATCGCGCTGCCGGAAAGACTTTTATTTAGTGTATTAGCAGCCGGGATCAAATAGGATCTAACAACCTCCTGGGGCTCACCCAGCCTTAAAATACCCAAAATAAGGGGGGTAATCTGGCGGTTGAGCGTGATTTCGGACAAAAACCGTTTTCCTTGAAACAGTACAATCTCTATCATGTACTGGACTCCCATAGGTTGCAGTGGCACCGGTTTTTTATATGGAGAGGTGAACTAATAATTGTATAATCAACAAGATGTATTTAAACAACATACTTAGATTCCCATCGTCTATTTTAATGATTAAACCTAAAAAAAATGTTCATTAATGCCCGCTTCAAGATTTTTCATGTTCTATTATTCCTCCAGTTCCCATTTATTTCTTATCTCTGATAAATAATTACTAAAGCATTATATCAGCTCCAGAAATAGGGAACATAAACTATCAGTTCTGAGTCATTATCTACACAAAGAATGGATTCCGATCCAATAAGTAACACTACAGTAATTATCTCACCTTCAATGTCGGATAGCAAGTATATGTATCCGTATAACAGTAATCTCAATGAAAGCGATAATTTATTTGGTTCTTAGGTAATTTCTATAATCATAATATGAACCGGTAAGAGTTCTAAGAATGGTTTCATATAGTTTCAATCTTGTAAGAGGATTCTATGCAAAAATATGAAGTTCTACATAGTGGATCCTTATGGATCAAAAAATAATACTGCAAGATTTGTGTCAGAGTGAAAAAGCGTAAACTATGGCTAATAGAACGATGCTGCAGAGTGAGTCCTAAAATTTACGTGTCTAAGTGTAAGTAGGGAGCAAAGTGGCTCAATGGTAGAGCACCGAGTTGCCATGCCTGAAATCCTGGTTCAAATCCCGCTTCAAGACAGTACTTTTATTTAGTCTGTTTGCAGCGGGTGATGGATCATTTAGGATCTAGGACCCTCCTGGGGCTCACCCAGCCTCTATAAAATATTATAAAAGTAGGACCTAGGACAAGTCACCTCCTTGCAGAACCGCTGTCCATAAAACAGTACAGTCTCTACCATGTACTGAATCCCAGACCCATTCACGGGTTGTAGTCGTTCAGGTTCAGGTCTAAGTGTAATTAGGGTAGGGATCTTCAACGAGTACTTAACCCACCACTGGCCAAGGGACCGACAATTTACGTTCTCTTCCGAAGGAAGGCAGAACCAAGGATCTCTTTAACTCCCTTTAAAAATCCTTAGGAGCGGACTGCGAAACTACGATCACGGACCTATTATGTTTTTAGCCCAACTACTACACTCAAATGACCTGTAAATTCAGTTCTGACATTACCCATCTGAGAAAACTTTATCTTATGCCATATCTTTGTTTCTATTTTTCAACCTTAGGAAGTGGTGTAATCGCGCAAAAACTTGGTTGTTTGAGTTTAAGAGAAATTTTTGTTTTTAGCATTTCTGTATCGATTTTGATTATATTCGTCGCGACATATTCATTCGAACGCTGCATAACTCAAAAGTCCTCATTCTTAGACAATTGAAATTTAGTATTTTTTACCCTCCACTTTTGGTCTCTTCATGATCATCGGAGATTTTTAAATATTAAGGATCATCTTGTCCGCCTGACGCCTGATATATATTTGTCCCTTTGGGATCTGCAGGCCCTTCTGGGGCTCTCTCAGCCTCTACAAATTCGGTACCCAAATTGTAGGAAAACCTGAGAGTTAAGTGTGATCTCGGACAAATGACCTTTCTGCAATACCGTTACCATAGAAACAGAACAGTTTCCACCACAAACCTAACCCAATACCCTTCACGGGTTGTAGTGGTATACGTAGTAGATATAAGACCTACATATTTTTAGGTCTCAGAAGAATCTTACTAAAAAAAACAATCTTTATCTGCGTTTCCTCTTTTTCGTGAGATTGAAGCTTCAGACTATACAATAAAGAGAGATATCGGAGTCCGAAATAGTTTTAAAAAGGCACGGCCATCTGCATTATTCACACAGGACTGTTAACAGATTTAGGAGGCCTATTTTATTTGGCCTATGGCGCCACCAAACAACTCGTTCCACTTTAAGAAATGGGTTAAAAATATTTCTTTTTCAGAGCTATCTAGGTCCCTGTGCTTTGTTGTAGGATATTTTGGCTACGCGATGCCCGCAATGGCCAAACAGTCACAAACTGTTTGTATAATCCTATCTCCTAGGTATCAATCAGACTGTTTACAACTAAGTCTTGGCTGAGAAGGCATTCCTAATAATATTTATTGCTATTTCTTCCCGTTCTATTTATATTTTATCCACTTAGAGTGTTTATCTAGCCTAGAAACCCAATGGGAGTAGTAGAATACCGCTACTGGATCAAATCCAGAATTAACAAAGATTTCTTATAATCTGTCTGTTATATAAAAAAACAAAAAACCTGTGCCACTACAACCCGTGAACGGGTCTGGGGTTTAACACATGGTAGAGACTGTACTGTTTCATGGACAACGGTTAATGCCAAAGCTCGGAGAACATCGTCCTTAAGGGCGGAATTCCTCCAAGGCCTTCTATGTCTTCAAGGCTCAAGTTAGAAATCTCTAAACCACGGTTGAGCAATACACTCACTTTTACTGCCTTCCCCCAGACTTCGTTACCCAACACTAGGACCGAGATTCTTGTTTAAACAATAAGCTCAATCCATTTTATATTCTCAATCCCCTCTTCACATGCACCCGGTGCAGGGCAAGAGTTGTATATATGTATATAATATTACTTGATTAATTGCATGCTTTTAAGTTTGTTTCAGATGATCTACGATTAAGACGATCCAAGGGGATCGGAAAAAACCCCGGCCGAGTTTGAACTCGTAAAACAAACTTATAAGAAAATCACGCTTTGACATCTTCGTAAGGACTGAATTACTTAAAAGTTGCAAAATATTACAGAGGTAAATTAACATTTCTATTTGACAGAGGATTAATAAGTGTGTTCAATATAAAACATCCATTTCCTAACACTGGCTGGTTCTACTGCTTCACTCCTCAGAAGCAGAGCCCTCTATCACCTTATAACTAATTACAAAATGGAATACTTCTGCAACAAGAAGTTAACATCCACAACCAAGAGCATGTACCCCATACATTTCAACATCGTGGAGCAGACCACCTCAGCAGGCAGCCAGTAGGGGCAGGAGAATCAACAAACAACCAAATGAAAACACCATTCACCACAAAATAGTAATTAGCAATGTCATATTAATTATTTTTTATTATAAATGTGTAATTTACATCCATCTTGTTTTATTTCTAAAATATTTACCAATTATTTACAGTCAACTTATACCAGAAATTGAATGTACTATATCCCATAAAAAGGTACCATTTCCTACTTTAAACTACGTGTTTACATTTATAAAAATAAAAAATCTAACAAACATAAATACTATACTTGGCATACTAGGACGGCATTATCATAGGGCATTATTTTCCGGACAACCTAATTAGATAGACATTTTATGGGTGTTTTTAACGATTCGTTTAGTTCTTTTGAAACAAAACAGATCTTTCTATTAATGTTTTTAGAGATGTCATGTTGTGCAATGAAGACAACACAGCTTGATGAGTTGAACCCTCGACTTGATGATGATGATGAACATTGCGGTTAACAGCGCGATGGCCACCGACACGGAAAGCGAACGACAATGGACAAAGATAGAACTGCAAATTAGGCAGCTATTGAATATCTAATTGACCCGGGCCTCGGCTAATTACCTCGACTCTCGCTTCCGCTCCATTGTGTCCCCGTTCCAATCTCCACTCCGGATGGATACCGTTCCAAATTCAAATGGAACTGTTAAATTGCCCTGAACGGTGAAATAGCTGAGGAGTGTCGCCAATGAGGAACCAGTTATATTAACCAGTTATATTACAATATAGATCCCTCCCCATTCAATTGCCCTACAACAACAGGTAGTCAGAAACAAGTCATTGTTATAGTCACTGGAATAGCTTAATTTAAATGAATTATATCCTCCTAATAAATATTATTTCATGTTAGTTATGAAGCTCAGATAAGTCACTTCAAAACTTGGCAACCCAAGTTTTTGTTTGAATGGGGATAAGGTTGTGATGTGTGTGGGTGAGCACAGTGTGTACATCAATGAGTTAATTAGCTTAAGGTTTAGGATTCAAAACCGACATAGAAAGACATAAGGGTGCATCCAAAACAATTATTAATTTCTTTGTGGTGGTTAATGCCAGGAATAATTCATATCTACTTATCCTATCTTTCAATTCAAAGGTGAAGTCATCACATCCACATCGTAATGCAGGGATATTGACATAAAGCAAAAAAAACTTATTAAATAAAACTGCATTGGTAAATCGGAAGGGACCAATACTCTTACATGACAACGCCAGATCTCATGTATCACATTAGTAAAGTTCCTGGGTAATGTACATAAATGTACCAAGTAAACTAATCAGGAAAGCTAGGTAAATAAGTGTGTGAAACGTTGAGCTGCAACACTTGAGATCTGGAGTTCAAATTCAGCTGTGAAAGATACATTATTTAGTCGGGTAGCAGTTATTAGATCGTTGCTGGGGTTACTCAGACCCTTTGGGGGCTCACCTAGCTAATATAAAGATGGTACCCTTAATTGAGGAAAAACCTGGAGGATAAGAATGATCTCGGATAAATCTATACATGATCGTTTTCCTAGATTCAGTACACACTCTGTCTATTTACTGAACCCAAGGCCCTGCATGGGTTTAGTGATACAGGTTGTGTATATATTTTTTAAATTTATGTAAATTAATCAAGCATTACTACTAACAGCATTATATTAATCGATGATATGTACTCAGATTATATTACAGGTAGCAGGAAGCTACCCCCTCCCCTGAACCAGCCAATACCAGTGATAAAGGCAACCTGGGTACTTAGTGTTTGCTTTGCTTGATAACAACTTATCAGTGATTTCGACAGTAGAGTCATCAATCATCAGAAATGTTTCCGATCCTTCTCGGCTTTTAGCCAGCTTGGGGATGTTTTAATAAACATAATAATAATACCTATAAATATAATAATAATAAATTTGGAAAAGGAATCAGAAATAATTAATTTTGCTCTGGAGGAATATGGTAATAATAAGAATTATGTTGCGAATCGAAGCAATTAGTGAGGCAGAAGATGTTAGAGATTCCTTCATGCGACTGTTTTATTAATTAATTAAAGATAAGAAGAAGAAAATGGTCCGGGTAGAGATCAAGAAAATTCTTTTATATAGAGAGAACATTATTTGGTAAGCCAACGTTTCGACCCACATTGCAGGTTTTCTTCAAGGCTAAAAATGCAAGATACCAATAAATTTAAATAATACATGGCACAGAATAACATTATAGGCAGTATGTTGATATAATAATGTTATATGTATGTAATAAGTAGTAGAAATAAAAACCATAAGTGATTGAATTATATAATGACGAAAAGTCATTAGCAAAGAGGTACTGTAAAATACAACAAAGTAACAAATAAAAATTGAAAAATTACAGTAAAGTACCAAATGAAAAATTATCTAACAAAGTATCCAGAAATCTAACAAATGAAAATCTTGACCTCTACAAGACCAACTAATATTATTCAGTAATTAAAGATAAGATTATTATTTTTTTTAGATTAATTTATTGATATTTACTACTATAATAATATTACATCAAGTAAATTTGCTGATATGAACAAATAATATGAATAACACTTGTGGAGAAACTACCCATTGGTAGCACTCCAATAAAGTTCTATAGTATAAGGTCTCAAGGCCATCTTCTTTTCAGACGCCTCGGAGGGTTATCATGAATAGTATGGGAAGCAAGTTGAGAGACTAGCGGGTTCAAGTGTGTATGGAGCTTGTCATGGAAGGATAGGTATCTAGTTTGGGCCAAATCAGCAACATATGGGATGTTAAGATCATGATGGATGAGTTTGTTTGTGGCATAATAAAGAGCATTGAGGATTTTACGAAGAATTTTGGATTGTAAGGATTGGATATAAGATGAATTGGATGGTTTAGTAGAGGCCCAAAGCTCAACTCCGTATGACCAAATAGGTCTGATAACCGTCATGTAAATGAGTCTTTTGTAATTAATTGTGAGCTTAGAACGTTTGTCCAGTAAATGTTGAAGTAGACGAAAACGTCGAGCAGTTTCTTGTCTTTTCAGTCATGTATGAGGATTCCAAGTGAGACGTTTGTCAAGATGAAGTCCTAGGTATATTAAATTTAATAAGATTTTTTTATTTTTGTCTTAATAATTAAGATTATCATTTATTATTAGACACAGATTTGGATAACCAATGGTGGTCAATAACAGGAATAATTCATATCTCCTTTCTACCCAAAGGTGATGCCATGACATAATGCAACAAACAATTTTTAAAAAACATACATTGGTTAATCGGAAGGGACCTAGACCCTCATACACCTCTTACTCGACAATTCCAGACTTCATATTTCACGACAGACTGTGAAGAAATTAAACGAGCTAGGTTATGAAGTATACCTACACCTTCCTTCTTCACTAGATTTATCTCCAATAGATTTGCATCTGTTCAGAAATTCGGATTACTTCATTAAGGGTAAAAAATTTTAATTAATTCAAAATTTATTAAAAATTGTATTAATTCTTTTTATGATTTATTAAGTCAAAAACGTATTTTTAGGCTTATTTCCAATGTTTATATCCCAAAACTTTTTTTCATTTGAAAATTTGATAAAACGTAGGGAAAAATGAATGGAAAATGAAGGTAAATATCATTATTACAAATATTTGACTTTATAAAGTTGTTTTACTAAATAAACTTTCTTGAAAAGTATTAATTGGTACATATATTTATATTTGGTTATATATATGAGGTAGAAAATGGTCCGGTTGTAGGTGAAAAACATTTTTTAAATAGGGAGAACTGTTCATTGGAAAGCCAGCGTTTCGACATTGCAGGTCTTTTTCAGGGCTAAATAAACAAGATACAGACAAATTAAATTGATTTATGGTAAATTATAAAAATGCATAAAGGCATCAGGGGATATGAGTGATACAAAAATAAAGATGGGCATTTATTTTTTTGTTGAACGCGGCTTGAACTTTTCACTTCAAAAATATCCCACTATATTTAATTATTCACAATAATTCCCATATACTGGAGTAGGTTACTTCAAATTAAGTTCTTAGTATTAATTTGGGGTAACCTGGATTTCTGACTGATATTCCGAAGTCTAGAATTTTAAGAGGTCACACAAGTTATCTGTTACACTTTTAGCAGTACTTTGTTTGTTTATTTTTAAAAAAAAGTTTATTTATAAAACTGCGATGGTCATTGAGACCTTGCCGGTCGAATACATTGCACCACAATGACTACTGCAACAGCTGGTCGATTTGAAGCATTTCCTGGAACATGTAGATTGCAATACCTACGAAGCTGGCTGCACCTGCTAGCTCTAATAGTCCATTTCAATTAATAATTCTGCAAGATTGATGGCAGGTTGTGGAGCGGACAAACATTACACCTCAGGATTTAACCTATCATTAAAGTAATGTGTATAATTTAAAATACCGGTATACTAAGTAGGTCTAGCAAACGTATCATCTGCGGGTTGTACGTGATCAGTGTCAGCTAAGGGAAATCGTACTGAGTCACTACAGAATAAAATTGTGTGCAACATGATATTTAACTACTAGAGTGTTAATGGGTTGTTTCAAATGAAATGCAAAGGAAAGTTTATTTAAGAGGAAGAAAATGATCTTCGGAAAAACCTCTTGGGAATAAAGATTCCGCGTCATCGACATGCGCGGGGCTGGCGACGCGTATGTAAGAGTTTTACAATTTTTCATAGTTAAACATAATGTTTTATGAAATGATATGCATAAAGAATTAAGTATATCTTACATTAATATATTTATCAACAAACTATGTAAACAATTTTTTTTAAGTGTATAAAAAATAAAAACCCGCTTATAAAAAATATTGGGAACTATACAAAAAATAGTACAAAGTGGTATGTACATAAACGAACCAAACATTTATTATTGTAGGATACCAATTCCTGTCATTTCATTGACATTGTTATGTATATGTATATAAGTTACTAAGAATGTATAGTATAATTATTGTTTATTTTATTATTTTTTTCTCTCTGTTGGAAGTTTTTTATACATTTTTCTTTCATTGTAAATTATGATTCTCCACAGATATATTTAAATTTGTACAATTGTTTTTATTTGAGACTGGTTTATCGGTACAGCATTTTTATTTTGTGAAATGCAGCAAATTATACAAGAGATAAGTAATAAAAAAAATAAAATATTATGAAATGATTGAAAGTACAAATGAAAATATTTTTGAGCTTGACGAAGATAATAATGCAAAAATTAAAAATAAATTTCATTAACATCAATGTAAATGCAAGGTATAAATAATATAATTTATATACTGATACTAATTATTTCAATTAAATTACTGATTTTTTATTACTCTTGTGCAGCAAGAGCGGATCCAGGATTTGTTTCTTGGGGGGGGGGGGGGGGCACGACGGGCAAAAATGTCAACAATAACTTAGAAATAAACTTGTAGTATTTATAGAATGGATTCAAAGGTTTATTAAAATGTCTAAACAATAGTTTCACTCATGTTATTTCTGTTATTTTATTCATATATTTTAACAAGAATTTAAGAAAGTCACATTGAAATAGGTACATTTTCATTCTAGAACGCGATTATAAATAAGGGATCACGAAAAAAAAAAAATTAAATGTCAAAAAAAGAATATTTCGAGTGCAATGACTACAGGAACATGTATGTGTTAAAGTTAATAAAAACAATATATTTTGAAATTATCTTCATTTTGATTGATTCATGTTTTTCCCCATTTTTCACATTATATCATTTCACTCTATAATTATCGCTGATTACATTGAGTTAACAAAGAGTGAGTGAACTCCAAAGGGATTCAGTCTAATTTCAAATTATAATTAGCTATAGTGACAATGTAAAATTATTTGAAAAATTATATTTTACATTTAAATAACTATATATTAAAAAAAATCTGTACCACTCTAACCCGTAAAGGTTCTTGCGTTCAATACATGGTAGAGACTGTTATTTTTTCTAGGACAACGGCTATGCACTGAGGTGATCTCTCCGAGATAACTTTCAACCGCTAGTTGGGCTTAAGTTATAAGTTAAGGGAAACCACATTATACAGGCTGGGTGAGCCCAGCAGGATTTGAACCCGCAACATCAGTACAGGAACTCAGCTATACACTCAGTATATACTGAGCTTATTCTACACCCTAAAATGTATATATAGCACGTATTATTAGTATCCCCAACCATACTAATTGGGTCAAACTTCATGGCAGCATTCTAAGACTCGATAGATGAATCTATCAGTTTTGACATTTTTTCTTATTATCTATTTTCAATCAACTTTTTCCCCTTCAATAGATTAAGACCGTATATTTGTTTAGTAACATTTAAGCAATTGAATGAATAAAAATTGTTTTGTCGGAATTTCTCTTCTTCATCCATTTTTAATCATTTATTGGACCTATTTCAGCCAGTGGAGTAACCTTGGTATTGGTTTGTTTACAACCATTTGGTATAACATGGGCATGTTTACCATCTAAAAAGCTTTACAACAATATAACGAGAAGCTTCTTGGTGGTGGTAAGTTTAATGGAGAGATGGAAGGATTGCTCCAGCAATCCCATAGAGAACTTCACACTCTGCTCACTTAATAATAAGTTTCTCAAGAGAGTCTTCCCTTGCCAAAATCGTTTGTCCCCAGGCCCGCCTACATTCAATGCCTAGATTAACTCTTGACACAAGAGGCCTTCAGATGGCATCCCATTTTCTACTCTCAGATCACGATTTAAAATCTGTTTTGAGAATTTCTCATTGCACAGCGATTAGCTAAAGTTTCAATTATAAACAGACTTAGCCTGGTACTTAAATTAATACCTGGAATGAGTATTATATAATCTTGGATAGAAACTGTAGTAGGTATAGACAAGACAACGGTTCTGAAGGGAGATAATGTCTCCTTCGAGTTCCCCACCACCTAAAAGTATCCTCTTTATTTAGGATGGTGAGCCCCAAGAGTGTCTGTAGATCCCACAGTAACCATATAATATTCTGGCCGGTTAACAGATTAAAAATGGGGTCACCTGTGGTGTAGTGGTAAGCATAACAGTTTACTATGACCATGATCAAGGGTTCACAGGCCCAGGTTGGAAGGCGATTTTAGCATTTTTTACACGGAGTAAAAAAAATCTTTGGTTGGTAAAAAATGGCGGTCTCGAGTCTATGCAGTGCCAGTTACTCTTAAAGATCACTTACTAAGTGAACCTGAATAGCAAAATTTATGACTCCCAGTATATGTGTCCTACTGACTGTACTGTGTACTGATTTGTCCTATATCACGCTCAACCGCCAGATTTCCCCCCCATTATTTTGGGTGCCCAATTTATAGAGGCTGGGTAAGCCCCAGGAGGGCCCTAGATCCCATATGATCCATCTCCGACTGCTCACTTTATTATTATTGATAATAAATGATCCCCGCCACCAGCGGGATTTGAACCAGGATTATCGGCATTTCTTGTTCTGATCATTGAATTAAAATGTTTCCTTATCAACCTGTAACGTTCTCTCTAAGGTATGGCTATAGGAACTCATACATAAAAAACTTTTATTATTAATAAATAAATTTGGTTGGGAAAAAACTTGGGGGTTCGCGCCATCGACATGCTCCTGACGTATTGCGTGAGACTGGTGGCCTTTGTATGAGTTATAAGATTTGCTTTATTCAACGTTAGTTTAAAGGCTAGAATTCCATCGGTATAAGAAAACCTATATTTAATTAATGAGTCGTTTAATAGTTGAGCAATTTATATTAATAATAATTAAATTAAAACTGCAATAACTATTTGAAATTTTCGTTTCCCCTAAAAAATTGTATTTGTCTCAGTTAAATGTCTTAATTTTGTGAAATAAATGAAAGTTCAAATTATCTTAGTATTGTTGAAATTGAAACGATGATTTTTATTATTTCAATTAAATTATTGATATTAAACTACTTTCAAATGTTCATAATTATTGTTCAGAGTGTCAGAATCTGCGATATAACATAGTTATTCCATTGTTTTGACTTTTCACTTCTCTCGGCAGTCCTCATGACGGTATCTGTTCCGCGGGTAGTCGCTTCGAGTTAAGTTACACCAGGTTTTAACTGTTTATTATAATATTTTCCAAAAGATGTAAGTTATCGTGAGCATTAGTACGGAAAAGAGAATAGAATTGTGGGTAATGAGTTAATTTCTGTTATCATTTCATTTAGAAATAAAATTTTCAACGAACATTTCGAAGTATAGATGTTTGTATGTTTGTTAAAACGTTACCGAGGTATAGACATTTCCCATAATTAAATTCTCTTTTCCATTCCGAAGCTCATGATTACTTGTATTTTTGTATTTTCAGACGCGGCCTATTGGTGAAAACCGCATGAAAATTCGCGCAGTGCTTGTTAAGATTACCGCGAACTGACGCGGCCGAGGACTTTGTTTTAAAATATGTATAAATAGTTAGATACATATGAGATATTAGGAGGCGCCTTCGAAGGAACCTCCCAGGCGGCTATACTTTCACCAACATTTCTGCAAAATATCGTAATATTCCAACCCATTTACACAAAACCTTGACAAATTGTATACCTAAATTTTCCTGTTGAATCACTCTAACTATTGGTGAAAACCGCATGAAAATCCGTGCAGTAGTTATTAAGACTACCGCGAACAAACGCGGCCGAGGTTTTATTATATGTATAGAAAGAAACTGTTATATATTTATATGTAATACGACTTTATTACAACAATCGTCATATGTCGTAGGCTAACAATTATTTTTTCCACTTTTCCCGGTCCTGACAGTCCTCCTCCGCAAGCCCTCTGGCTACCATTCATTCCTGCAATCCATCGTACCATTTCTTTGCCGGACGTCCTCTTCTCATCCTCTCCTTAGGAATATAATTTATTATTCTCTTGGGCCATCGATTTTCTGATTCTCAGAAGAGATTCTCATTACATGGCCATACCAGCTCAGCTTTTTGGTACCGATAGTGTACAAGATATTGTGGGGTTCCTGTACTTTTTCTCTGATCACGTGATTAGGGATGTGCTGGAGTTTCGATATGCCACCACTACGTCTCCAGAAGTCACTCTCCGTCGCTAGGTCTTTTCTAAGTTGGTAGTGATGGCCCATGTTTCTGAGCCATATAATGCCACACTTTTGACAAAGGAGTGGTAAAGTCTTTTCTTTGTAGACAATTGAACTTCGATCTCGATGGAGATGGACTTCTGGAGACGTAGTTGTGGTATATCGAGACTCCAGCCGCGTCTGTTCGCGGCAATAACTACTGCACGGATTTTCATGCGGTCTTCACCAATAGATAGAGTGATGTACCTGAAAGGTTTAGGCATATCATTTTTTTTTGTGTAAATAGTTTGGAATTTAACGATAATTGTCGGAAATGTTGGGAAAAGTATAGCCGTGTGGTGGTTTCACCGAAGACGCTGCCTAACATCTCTTATCTATCTATACATATTATAAAACACAACCCTTGGCTGTGTCTGCCTGCCTGTTCGCGGTAATCTCAATAATTACTGCACGGATTTTCTTGCGGTTTTCACCAATAGACAGAGTGATTCACCAGAAAGGTTTAAGCATATAATTTGTCGAGTTTGGTGTAAATAGTTTGGAATATAACGATAATTGTCGGAAATGTTTGGAAAAGTACAGTGAATAACAATGTAATAAAGATTATTCTGTTGTTATGATACTAGAATGTATTTAGATAAAAGAAGGAATGAATTTTTTTTTTATTTGTCAACTGAGTTTCTGATGGAATAGTCAAATTTAAAACAAGAAAATTAGTATAAGCGAAATATCAAAGAATCCTTAGCGCCAATGGTTGAAGAGTCTTTTTGAGTTAAGCATTGGAGAAGAAGTTACAACTCCATCACGAAGCTAATTCACGTAAGTAAAAATTTTTTTTTATTTATAAGTACACACACACACACACACATATATATATATATATGTATGAGCCGTTTATTTTGAAAGTGGAATACCTCCATTTATCTTCAAATCGAGATATTTATGGGTTTGCGTTTCAATGAATTTAAAAATATACTAGGATACTAATGAGTCATACTACTTAATTGTATCTAAGGGTGTTAAATTTATGGTTCCTATTAAAATAGTAGTAACGATTATTAAGTGAATAATGTGCGTTTTCTTATCAAGAATGGAGTTAGACCACTTTCAAAATTAACATCCAGATTCATTATAAACTTTGAAGGTACCCAAGTCTATTCAACATAATTTAAGATGCTTCAACTGAACTTGGACATACCCAAATCATACTTACACAGATTTCACATAACCAACGATAGTACTTGCTCAATAGACAAAGAAGAACAGACATTTAAACACATAATAAATGACTGCCAAATGTATGAAGGTTAAAGATCGAAATTAATTATCTCCACAATATTATGAGGGAAAGTTTGGCCAGTTGCTGAACATGACCTATACAATCACTTTCGACCCGAACTCACTAAATTTATTTACAGTATCGATTTTGAAAAGTTGACGTCCATTTAAGAATAATCATACTATGTAAAACAAAGATAATCATTATGTAATTATTGTAATTTTAACTTAGTTAATTGTTAAATTTATATTTGTTAATTTAATATTGTTTATTTTGTTAACTTGTAACAGCATGTATATAATAATGTCTTTTGCATATATTTTAGTATTATCAAACTGTAGTTAATAATTTGTAAAAATGAATTTATAATGCACATAGTATACTCACGTATGGAAAGTGCTAATAAATAAACGGTCTTTTCAAAAGGTTACTTTGAAAGAAAAAAAAAAAGATGCTTCAAATTGAAAAAAACATTACTCAATTTCTTTTACATATCTTTAAAACACTTCGGAAACACAAATTATGCGATTCAAAACATTTTTTAATTATAGAACATATAAAATTACAAACATAAATTTATTTCAAAACAATTTACTATTAATCTACATTTTCCGCGTGTGAAAGGGATTTGAAGAAATCATGATGTTCCGGTGGCATATATCGCAATAGGTCAATCATGTCCTTGAATTTTGCTGTTGTAATTTGTCTGATATTTTTATAGATATAGAGTGGTGTCAATACAATATTTTCGAATGTTCTTGGTCTACCCCTACGTGGTAATAAATTCAGATCTTTAAAATTTTCATTCTCTTTCATTGATGTCTTATAGAAAATTGTATACGGTTCATTTCTGACAAAACGCATCCAACATATTTTGTTTGTCTTATATATATTTTTTTCTTTATGAGAACATAAGTTTTAGTTCATATTTAATTGTGATATTCCAATAATGTAGCCGTTTGGCAAGACATATTTTTATTAATTTCTGTAGAATACTGTTATACTTAAGGGACCTAGTCCCAGGATAAAATTATTTTTCTATTCTAATAAGCCGCTGCTATTTCTCTTTTCCTTGAAGACATCAAATAATGTATATGTTTAGTAGAAATAACTCTAGAACTGATAGCACTGAAATGAAATCACGAGATGTTTACAATTAGAAGTCACTCTCAGCACTAATAGAAATCGCCCGTGTAAACGGTCTGAAGGGTACTCTCGAGAGTTGCCATGGCGAGTAGCTCTCCGAGAGTGGACTAGGATGAATTTCACTCTCCCGAGTAAAGGGCTCTGCGACTTACTCTCGAGAGCACCCTCGGCGAGTTCCTCTCACGTGTAAACGCACCTTAAGACTTACTTGAAACATTGACAAACAGTTACAAACATGGATCAGTGGAAAGACACATAGAATATGACAACTAAAGGACAACATCTAAAGTTATACATAACTGACTTACAAGAATATTATAGGAATAATAAAATTATAACTGACTTCTACATCACACAAAAGTTGACAGGACATGGACCCACAAAATCCTACTTGTATAAATTTAAACTTACAGACGATAAGACATGCCCTTGTTACTTAACAATCGAACAAATATACTTATACCTAAAATATAACTGCAGACTAACGGGCGAACCAAGGACCTACGTCTCCAGAAGTCCATCTCCATCGCTAGGAGTTTTTTTTTCTAAGTTGGTAGTTATGGCCCATGTTTCTGAGCCATATAAGATTTGCTCCGGCCGGGATTCGAACCCGCGTCGTCTGCGTTTAGAGCACTGCGGCGGAGACGCAAACGACCTGGGTTCGAATCCCGGCTAGGGAAAATCTTTTCTCTTCAAAATAAAAATATTTAAACATACTTAGGCTTAATTGATGGAAGGCTTTAAGTAATTTCAATCAAAAGTTTAAATAAATTAAGAAAAAATATTATTCATGGACACTGTTGTTATAAGGCTTGGCAAGAGAATATGGATACCCAACTTTTGGTTGAAAACACTAAGAGTAAATTTTGGCTTGAATTTTATTTACATCTTATATTGCTATAACTTTTCAAACATTTTTTATAGAAATTTACAAAAAATCTTTTATTTTATTATTATAATTTTTTCATTATGTTTTTTTGTTTCGAATCTCCATTTATTTATATAAACAAATATTTACAATATATATATATATACAATACATAAATATATATATACGGAAATAATTATAGTACTTTTTCTACCCGGAGGTATTTTAAGCAATACGTAGAATGAGTCCGCTGAAGGCGGGTTCTCTAAACCGGCCAAGGCCGCTGATTCTATACATTCAAAGCAGGGAGAGACCGCTTTAAGGGATTAGGTGATAGGAAGAAGAAAGGGGGGAGAGGAAGGAAGAAAGGAAGAAAGGCTTGGACAAGGGAGTCCTCACCCCATCCCTAGGCCAATGAGAGCACGTCAACCAAGGGGACACTGCCTTGCCACCTCCCAGGTCTGGGAGGGGGAACTATGTCTCTAAAGAGTGGGTTGCTACACGCCTTCAGCCCATCAAAAAATTTGATGTGCCTCCGGCTAATGTAGTTCGGTATAGACGGGAGTTTCAGCTCCTCATAGATTTTAGTATTACGCGCCCTTTGGAGCGACGTGCCTTTAACTATACGCCTAAGGATGGAGTTCTGGAACTGCTGTAGACTTTTTAGTGTGGTTTTGTAAATATGTTTAAGGAGCGGCGCACCATGGAGCAGCGTTGGTCTAATAATCGACTTATAAATTTGGCATTTAAGCCGTAACGACAGTTGGGGCGAAGTGAGGAGGTGGTAGAGCCTATTGGACTTTTGTCGGGCCAGTTTCAGCCTCCCCCTGACGTGACTCGAGAAGGTAAAATGCCTATCAAGAGTGACGCCAAGGTAGAGGATAGAGTTAGATACACGACGATCTTCATCTTCAATTGTGAAGGTCGTCGGGAGGCGCTTTTTGCCTTCCTGAAATGACATCACGATGGCATCCGTCTTAGACGGATTCACCCTGATGCCATTCATCTTTAAATCATCAATAATTGACACCGACGCCTTTTGTGCCTTTTTAAGGGCATGACGGGCGTTGGCACTTGAAGCATAAATCCCTATGTCGTCCGCATAGGCCGCTACTACCGCTCCTTCATGCTTAACCGAGACCACGGGTGCTGTGAATATCACAAACAACAGTGGCCCCAGTACAGACCCTTGTGGTACTCCACAGGTGGTGTTGCTAGAAGTCGAGTAGCTTTCCCCGACTCGCACGACGAAGAATCTTCGGCTAAGATAGCTTCGGATTAAACGGCATAACGAGCCTGGGAAGTTAAACTCTTCCAAGCGTCGGAGTTTTTCATTATGAAAAAAAAAAAAAAACACGGTTATGATAAATTAAAACATTTATTTGTAACGGGAGTGAAATAGACTAGACAAATATTTTTATTCTGGGACCAGGTCCATTAGCAATAACATTATTGTACAGAAATTAATGTAAATATATCTTGCCAAATTGCTACATTATTGGAATACTACTACATTATTTTACTTGCTTCGGCGGTAAATATACTATAATTGGAACGACACAAAGAAGATTCGCATGGCCCCTGCGCAAGGATGACATGCAACGTTCCACATTTTTGGGGAGCAAAATCCGTCCTCAACCTCCACGTGGTGCTACCTGGTTAACGCTAACGGAGGCGGTACCGAGCCATGGCGGTATAACCATCACGAAGTGCAGGAAATGGCATTTCGAGGGCAGGTGTGGCTCCGAACCTCAGTGAAGGCCACCCGTCTAGGGGTAGGGTACCCTAAAATCAAGATCCTTGGTCCTCCAGGTTGGGGCTTGATGTTGGGCCAGCACCTCATCATCATAAAAAATATAAACCTGCTTCCAAAACTGACAAAACAGCCTCGGAGAACCGACAACGACAACGGCTACGGAAACGGACTATACGAATAGGAACGTGGAAATGTGCAGGGAATTAGAACAAAGAGAAAAGATGTTGGTGAGGGACTAAAAAAGCTAAAAATTGACATCAAAATTATTTTAAATTCTATATTATGGAGTAAGGAAGTTCAATTGTCTACAAAGAAAAGACTTTACCACTCCTTTGTCAAAATTGTGGCATTATATGGCTCAGAAACATGGGCCATCACTACCAACTTAGAAAAGACCTAGCGACGGAGAGTGACTTCTGGAGACGTAGTGGTGGCATATCGAAACTCCAGCACATCCCTAATCACGTGATCAGAGAAAAACTACAGGAACCCCACAATATCTTGTACACTATCGGTACCAAAAAGCTGAGCTGGTACGGCCATATAATGAGAATGTAAGAAAATCGATGGCTTAAGAGAATAATAAATTATGTTCCAGAAGTCCATCTCCATCGCTAAAAGTTTTTTCTAAGTTGTAGTGATGGCCCATGTTTCTGAGCCATATAATACCACACTTTTGTCAAAGGAGTGGTAAATCTTTTGTTTATAGACATTTCAACTTCCTTACTCCATAATATAGAATTTAAAGTTCTTATTGTCTTTCTTCCTTTAGTGACCTTTTCCCTTATGTCAAGATCGCAGCCAGTTCTATTGGAGAGCCACCTACCAAGATATTTAAAATTTTCACTTTGGGTAAGACTCTAATTTTCTAGTGTGAGGGAAACATAATCCATATTCAAAGCCAAATATTCTGTTTTTTGTTTGCTGATCTGAATGCTTCTAACAGTTTTCTTATCATATAGGAAGCATCCTCCTCCTCATTGGCTATCACCAAAGGCATTCATTCCTACCCATCTTCTGACATTTCCTTTTCCACTCACACAGTACAAGCCCTGTTTAAGCCCTTTGTTCATTTCAAATTCTTTTGATAAGCCATTCTTGAGTTTTACTCTGGCTTTACCACTCCTTTGTCAAAAGTGTGGCATTATATGGCTCAGAAAGAAACATGGGCCATCACTACCAACTTAGAAAAGACTTAGCGACGGAGAGTGACTTCTGGAGACGTAGTGGTGGCATATCGAAACTCCAGCACATCCCTAATCACGTGATCAGAGAAAAAGTACAGGAACCCCACAATATCTTGTACACTATCGGTACCAAAAAGCTGAGCTGGTACGGCCATGTAATGAGAATGTCAGAAAATCGATGGCCCAAGAGAATAATAAATTATATTCCTAAGGAGAGGATGAGAAGAGGACGTCCGGCAAAGAAATGGTACGATGGATTGCAGGAATGAATGGTAGCCAGAGGGCTTGCGGAGGAGGACTGTCAGGACCGGGAAAAGTGGAAAAAATAATTGTTAGCCTACGACATATGACGATTGTTGTAATAAAGTCGTATTACATATAAATATATAACAGTTTCTTTCTATACATATAATAAAACCTCGGCCGCGTTTGTTCGCGGTAGTCTTAATAACTACTGCACGGATTTTCATGCGGTTTTCACCAATAGTTAGAGTGATTCAACAGGAAAATTTAGGTATACAATTTGTCAAGGTTTTGTGTAAATGGGTTGGAATATTACGATATTTTGCAGAAATGTTGGAAAAAGTATAGCCGCCTGGGAGGTTCCATCGAAGACGCCTCCTAATATCTCATATGTATCTAACTATTTATACATATTTTAAAACAAAGTCCTCGGCCGCGTCAGTTCGCGGTAATCTCAACAAGCACTGCGCGAATTTTCATGCGGTTTTCACCAATAGGCCGCGTCTGAAAATACAAAAATACAAGTAATCATGAGCTTCGGAATGGAAAAGAGAATTTAATTATGGGAAATGTCTATACCTCGGTAACGTTTTAACAAACATACAAACATCTATACTTCGAAATGTTCGTTGAAAATTTTATTTCTAAATGAAATGATAACAGAAATTAACTCATTACCCACAATTCTATTCTCTTTTCCGTACTAGTGCTCACGATAACTTACATCTTTTGGAAAATATTATAATAAACAGTTAAAACCTGGTGTAACTTAACTCGAAGCGACTACCCGCGGAACAGATACCGTCATGAGGACTGCCGAGAGAAGTGAAAAGTCAAAACAATGGAATAACTATGTTATATCGCAGATTCTGACACTCTGAACAATAATTATGAACATTTGAAAGTAGTTTAATATCAATAATTTAATTGAAATAATAAAAATCATCGTTTCAATTTCAACAATACTAAGATAATTTGAACTTTCATTCATTTCACAAAATTAAGACATTTAACTGAGACAAATACAATTTTTTAGGGGAAACGAAAATTTCAAATAGTTATTGCAGTTTTAATTTAATTTTTATTAATATAAATTGCTCAACTACTAAACGACTCATTAGTTAAATATAGGTATTCTTATACCGATGGAATTCTAGCCTTTAAACTAACGTTGAATAAAGCAAATCTTATAACTCATACACAGGCCACCAGTCTCACGCAATACGTCAGGAGCATGTCGATGGCGCGAACCCCCAAGTTTTTTCCCAACCAAAATTCGCTCAACACGGTAAAGAAGTTTTCACTTCAAAAATGCTTCTTTTCACTTTTTTTGTGTATTTATCTTACTACATAAGTATAACCATTTTTAAAACAAAAATAATTATTTATTGATTAATAATAAAAGTTTTTTATGTATGAGTTCCTATAGCCATACCTTAGAGAGAACGTTACAGGTTGATAAGGAAACATTTTAATTCAATGATCAGAACAAGAAATGCCGATAATCCTGGTTCAAATCCCGCTGGTGGCGGGGATCATTTATTATCAATAATAATAAAGTGAGCAGTCGGAGATGGATCATATGGGATCTAGGGCCCTCCTGGGGCTTACCCAGCCTCTATAAATTGGGAACCCAAAATAATGGGAGGAAATCTGGCGGTTGAGCGTGATATAGGACAAATCAGTTCTTGCACAATTGTTGTCCAAGAAACAGTACAATCTCTACCGTTCAGTTTAGACCGGGTCAGTCTCACGCAATACGTTAGGAGCATGAGTTGTTAACATCTTTTCTTATCAAGCGGTAACAAGGAGTGTGAAATAGAAAGAACAGGTGGATTTTGTGTTGATGACTGGAATGTTGTGAATATACGAATTTATAGTGGAAATATCCATGTCGTTTTGTATAGCATGATTCGAAAAATTGTAACTACAAGAGGAAGGGAGGGAGAGAGTGCGAGAGGGAGGGAGGGGGGGAGAGAGGGAGTGAGGGAGGGAGGGAGGGAGGGAGAGAGGGAGAGAGGGAAAGAGGGAGAGAAGGAGAGAGGGAGAGAATATCCACCTGTTGGTGCATGTACCGACAGGTTTGAACCTGCACGTTTATGTAGGGGGCTTCTAGACCAGCATTTTGATCATGTTCAAACCTGTTTTTACAGGTTCGAACATGTTTTGACAGGTTCAAACATGTTTTGACAGGTTCGAACATGTTTTTGACAGGTTCAAACATGTTTCGACAGGTTCAAACATGTTTCGACAGGTTCAAACATGTTTCGACAGGTTCCTACTACTTACAGCCGATCTTGGATCTTCAATACAGTAATTTAATGCTCTACCACTGAGTTACTCCGCTCCAAGGCATATGAAGAAAGGATGCTAAAACATTCGCATATCCCCAGGTTGCCAGACTGAGGATATAAGAGTACACCAGGAAACATTACACCGTACACTTTGAGAATCGGCCGGATGCGAAACTTGAACCCTGAGCCTCACCCAGAGGTTCATCAAGATCATAAGGCCACCTCGAACACTGACCCCTTAATCTTAAGTTGTATCTTTGTAATTAATTTTAATTCCGTGTTCGCCGTGAAGGAAGCTTTGCATTCGATATAATTTTCTATTATCAGATTTAAACGGAAGTATCCATAGAAACCACTTCTGAATCAATTTTCGCGTGACATATCTGTCCTTCCAAAGAACAATGTCATAACTCAAAGAAACAAATCTTTCAATAAAGATATTTGAAAGTTCCATGTGAGTTCAAAAAATAAAAATGTGGGTATTGGTAAAGCAAAGTATTCCTATTGTAATGATGGTATTGAAATTATTTTTTAACCATTAAAAAAATCTTAAAAGCTTGAATTTTTTTTATTTTAACTCATGTAATTATTCCCATAAAACTTCAAGTTGAAACATAATACAACTCGAAATACGATTTAATTAAAAAAAAAAATGCTTGAAATGGAATATCAGATAGTAATGACAAGAAATAACATCTAGAAAATTATCTTATAAACTATATATTATGTATATATTTTTTGTAATCTATAAAATAAATCTAAAATAAGAAAAAAACGTTCAATATTTTATTTAATATGAAATACTCAATATTAAGTGGGCTGTCATATTTTAATCGGTATTCAAAAAAGTGCTAATAATGATCTTCAATTGCTGCAATAATGCCGAGATACCTTTACTAAGTACACAATGTAGTTCAATTTATTGAACAATTGTATAACTCTGTAAAATGGAGGCTGGACAGAAGGTATCAGATAGTATTGTATTAGTTTTTGTCTTTCTGTCTCTTGAACATAACTTATAGGATTTCGACCTCTTCATCCCTTAACATTAGAGATCAGGAAAAGGACCGTATCAATATTCCAGTCTTAATTATTAGATAGAACTAATTCTAAAGATATAATAACATTTTAAAAACTTGTTCTGCTTTCTAATGGAGATGGATGCTGCTACTCCATTATAAGCGAGAAGTGAAAAGACAATTATCTCAATAAACAACTAGCCTACTGTGAAAGCTTAACATAACCGGTCCTTCTGGAGCGATGGGATGGTTCAAACTTAGTTCGGAGGCAACGGAGAAGGAATGCAATATAACATCATATAATATGGTTCACTAAAACAGTACAGAAAAAAGGGCACAAACATCATATCTAAGTGCTCATGCCGAATTTTCTCCAAATATGATTTTCTTGTACTTAGCAGAGTGGATTCGTGTTTATAGTAAGTGTCTAAGTCAGGAGTTGTCTTGAAAAGGAGTTTCATTGGTTATGCTATAACTCAATTTCAAGCCAAAAACTATGATAATGACACGATTCCATTTTCCTCAAACAGTTAATTCTCTCAGAACAAAAGTCGACTTAAATACTTATTCACCGAGGCTGAAGAGATATAATTATCAGATCAAAATGATATTTCCTGATCAATATACATGTATTACTATGCACGAGACAGTAATAACTTAAACATACTATTTTAAGCATGATTCCTGTAATGCCTCGACCGTTTAAGGGGCAATAAAAAGGCAGTTTATAGTTTTAAATATAATTTCCGGCTTGTCTATATTTCCGGTCTATATTTCATTTCCAGCTATATTTAATATTAAATTTCTTATATTTTTTTCTCATATTTTACGGTTTTTTACTATAAAATATACAATAGTATGTGTTACATAGACGATAAAATGGCCCTACCCTCCCCCACCTTTTGAACAGAGTAAAATAACGGAATCTTTTTTATTTTTAGTTTATCTTTGCTTAGGTAATAAAAATTATAGGTTACAAGAAAAAGGTTGTGATAAATAACCATGATATATTTTCTGTAACAGCTTAAAGGGGACAGGCTATGTAATTTGTCAATTTTGAAAAATATGTATAATTTAACAGATCTAGCACTGCAAAAGACTAAACACTAATTAGTTCCAAGATACTTTGGATTCTGATTAAAAAAATCTATTTAACGAGTAAGTGATATACTCTGATAATTGTGAAATATTACTCCAGTGTTTGTTGTTGTTACCCATATTTATATATAAACATGGAATGACTGTTATTCTCAACAACAACAAACATCAAACGACAAGATTGCACTCTAGCTGAGACAAAAAGGTAAGCCAATCAACAATAGTTTTTCATACTATTTTTATATTTATAACCTTTACAACCCTTGACCCCGCCAAACTAGCCCTGAAGACCTGCAATGTGGGTCGAAACGTTGGATTTCCAATATACAGTTCTCCCTATTTAACAGATTTTTTCTGACCTCAACCCGGAACATTTTTCTTTCTCATATTTTACATTATCATAAGGAACGATACCTCAGTTCAGGCTTCAGTCCTGGAATCCTTGGTAACGCCAAAAATACACCCCATTTACATTCTCCAGATAATTAACGCTAAAAGCTGGACCGTTCCTACTGCCTTAACAAACCAAACCTTAACAAGCCAAGCCCTAACAAACTAACTAGGACTGATTATACAGAGCGATATACAAAGCCAGCACGTTAACGTCTCAATCGAGGTCAATGGAAGTAGTGCCTTTCGAAAGCAAACTTCTTGGCCAACATCCATAAAGTCTCTCACCTTTCGTGGTCCAAGCTTATCAAATCTAAAGCTTCAATTTGTATGTCTGAAAAGTAATTTTATAAGAGAACCAACAGCTAATGTTAGCATTGTAGTGAATTATTTCTTTACTTGCACAACTACAAGCCTTGAGGGATCTTGGGTTGAGTAAACGGTAGAGACCGTAGTGTTTATAAGAAAACTGTTGTTCAGGGAGGAGATTAGTACGCGATCATGCTCAACCGCCAGTTTTTTCCCAATTAAGAGTATTCACATCATAGAAGCTAGTTGTGCCCCAGAAGATCCCAAACTATAAAATATTGTTTTATAGTTCTTTATTTTCTTTTAATCTTTATTTTACAGGATCGAATTTATAGAAATCTATACATATTATAAAACAAAATCCTTCGTCTGTCTGTTCGTGATAAACTCAAAAACTACTGCACAGATTTTAATGGCGGTTTTCACTAATAGATAGAGTGATTCCTGAGGATGGATTAGGTATATACTTTGTCAAGGTTTTGTGGAACTTTGTATGAAGTGTTGGAAAAAGTATAGCCCCCAGGGAAGTTTGATCGAAGAACCTGGCTAATCCCTTTGGAAACATGACGAAACAATGCATGGTGGAACAGTCCTCTTTTATAGATCTACAAAAGTCAGAGATAGCACATATCTATCTTTTAAGGATAGCTTACTATACCAATTATATCTTCTAAAAACTTGGTCAAGTACAAAGCGGTATATGAAAAGCCATTTAGACGGATACAGTACAAATCCTTATCAACTTAAATACTTTAGTTACCTTAAGTTACACATCATTAGAATATTTCATATCATATAATATAAATGAGTATCTTACGGGTTATCGCAAAAAATTAAAGCTTATGAAAATAAATTCGTATATAAAGAATTTTTTTTTATGTGTATAATATTTAGAAAATGATGCATTGAAATACTTCATTTATTGTATTACATTTAAGTATAATCCATGTAATTGACGCATCAAACTGATGCAATCCTACGACAGACAAAATATGTTGGCATAACATGCCCTACTACCAGTACTATATAAAAATGGTCTTAAAACTATATAAATGTATACATTATTTTATATCGATCATATTGAGACTTTTTCTTATTTATTTATTTAAATTTACAAATACATTAAATACTATAATAAGTAAATATAATTAATGCTACATCACGGCATGATATATATGACTGTTAGCAAATTATATAATTTATCTAGCCCAGATCTTCAGCTCTATACATACATTAAACATCTCCACTCGCTAGCGAATTATATATCCAATATAAATTTCAATAATATAATCCTACCGAATAATATTAGAACATCGAAATACCGAAAGTACAAAGATAAAAAGGCCTGAGGAAAACAAATTATATCTTTCGTAAATCTAAAAATGAAATATTTATCTTTCAATATTTATCTTTCAGTCAAATCTAAAAAAAAAAATGAAATATCCTCTGTTAATTATTACAGTCCTTTAATTGAATTAAGGATTAAGGGTTATTATCCTCTATATTTTGTTATGTTATTATCCTAATTGAAAAAAATAAAAAAATACATATTTATTCATTAAAAAAAATAGACCAAACCAAAGCAGAAATATTTTAAGATGAAAACATGAAACATGAAAATATCAAGTGGGTGGAATTTTTTGCCAGTCAGTATATATATATGTAAACTAATTTATAAATAGGTAAGCTATGTTGGAATAATAATGTAACCTGCATCTCTTAGTGAAGTACAAGTTTTCTCTAACATATATTTTATAGTATTTTGTTTTATCTTTTTATTTGTCATCATCAACATCATTAATATTTTTGTATTAATATTTGTTATTTATTACTGAATTTTTGTTCTTAAAAATAAATTTTGAGACATTTGGATGTTTAAACTGAGATTACTTCTTATTTACCAGAATGAGATATAGACTATAGAATTAAATATATATATTTATATATTTAAACAAAAAGGGCATGGCATCACGTGCACACGATCTGATACTAACAGAAGCATTGCTTGTTCATTTGCTTGGTCCTAGTCCCATGGGTAATTGAAATCCACTGTCCAAGATGGCAGATGAAAGAGACCATTGAATGCAAACTGCTCAAGGAAATGCATAACATCGACAACCTTTTAAGTTAACGGATGTTTTAGTTCGAGGACACAATTCTTGCAGCGATAGTTGAAGCAATCTTAAACAGTAAGTCTAGTCTAAACAGAAACTACTCTCAATTACGTTTAAAAGAAACTACATATAACTATATCGTCGCGGTCACCTGTGTGTCTCGCGCGTGTATGTCTTTCTTTTGAATGCTATTGATATGGTCACCATGGTAACAGCTGTGATCTTAAATCCGGGGAGGTTATTCGGAATATCTTTCAGAAAATAGTTTTGTAAATCGAATTTGAAATATTTGCTTTAAATGCTGTTGTTTTTTTACAGAGTAAATCAGTTTTGCTTCTATTTCAACGCACCAAAATGGGCATTTAAATCTATCTACATTATATATATATATATAATCATATATATTTTAAAGAAAATAAAGATACCAGATATAATATGTGAAATTTACAATAATAAATACATTTCCTACAACACAAAGACCAGGCACTACTGTACAGTAATTAAACCAGCAGCACTGTATGCAAGTGAAACTCTCACACACCACACAAAATGAAAAAAAAATACTATAAAAGAGCGCAAAAATATAAGAAAGATTTTAGGTTCAAAAATAAATGAAGAATGATACCGATTAGAGTCAATAAAAACAGAAAATACTGGCATCTAAAAAAAAAAAAAAAGAAAAATCAATGCCGGCATATGAAAAGAAAACGACTATTGAAATTTCATCGAAATATTATTAAATTTTCTCGAACAAGACTCTTGAATAGGATTCTTGCTTAGCTTCAAAAGTCAAGTCAAATATAAATTTAAAAAAGGCCAAAATAGAACAAAGGGATCTTATAGACAAACATAAATAAGAAAAAAATTTATAAAAGTGGACAGTAATGTCAGAGAAGGAAATGTTTCTGTTGCCATCAGATCCTGTGCACGTGATGCCATGCTCTTTTTATTTAAATAGATATATATTGAAGAAACCAGGAACATAATTGACAGAGGTGAGAAAAAGAAAACATTAAGGAAAAGATGAAATATAAATGAAACGGGTTCAGAATGCTTCGCGTGATCCTGCTAGGTGCAATTGCAATGAAGTAAGGTATATCAATTATTTATAAATTATAGAAAATATTATTCAGTAGCTTTTAGCTTTATTTCGTAGGATCGAATGAATGGGAATACTTTATAAATATGGCCTTATAGCTAAGTAAGTGACCCAATATTCTGTGTATGGCTCCAATTTCGGTAAGGAGTTTGTACTCCCGAAGCGAGTATAGTATGAAGTTGTAATTGTATAATGTATATTGTAATTATTTACAAATTAAATGCTGCAGGATTAAAAAAAATAAGTAAATGATGCTGAGAAATTTACTGGTGAAAAGGGATTCATTCTTTTATCCTTCATCTTTTATCTCGATGATCTAGAAGTTTTTTTTTTCATTTAAATTTTAATTATTATAAAAAATTGTAAAAAAACACTCGCACTTCCGCTGAATTGCTATCAAATAAGTAAAATAATGTTAATGTTAAAGTATTATATAATGTAGTGTATTACCAGTACCACGCTAAGGGTCAGGGATTCAGTACTGGTAGAGTCTGTACTTTTTCTTGGACAACGGTTGTGCAGAAATGTGATTTGCCCTAGGTCATGCTCAACCACCAGATTTTTGCCCTTTATTTTGAGTACCCACATTATAGAGGCTGGGTGAGCTCCAGGAGGGTCCTATATCCTATCACCTCCGTCTGCTAATAGATTGCATAAAAGTCTTGGCAGCATCGGGATTCGATCCAGGATTTTCGGCATGGCAACTCAGTGCTCTACCACTAAGACACTCCTCTCCCTCATAATGTAGTATATAGTATATAATGATAAAGTAGTAAAATAAAGTTAAAAATATGTATTTTTCACAACTTAAGGGACATTGTCTTATTCTACTCGCTTAGGTTTGCACAAATAATTCTTGTTTGCAAGTCATTGCAGGTTGTTAAACCCCTATCTAATTTAGCAATAAGGTCGTACAAACAAACAAGGCAGAGGTAAAAGAACATGGCAACTGTTGTGCTAAATTGGTGAGCTGTTCTCATCTGGGATGCACACATGATGCACTTTTCATCTCGACTCTATTATTAGACGGTCCGGCACTTGCCAACAATTTTCGGTTTTTGGCTCCTAAAATACTTTTACTTCAGTAATTATCTGAATCTGTTATCTAGGAGGTCGTGGGGGTCATTTTTTTGGGGTGCAGTTCATAATCTTGTTAATATTAGGTACCTAACACACTTTTTAAAATAAATTATTTTTCTTTCAAATAACCTTATGAAAAGAATCTGTGGGATCTAGGAGAGTATCCGAAGACTACTCACCCTCTATAAAGTGAGTACCTTTAATTTGGGGAAACCTTGGCATTTGAGTACGATCTTGGCCGAAGATCCCCCCCCCCCCCGCATAACCGTTGGATTAGAAACTGGACGGACTCTATCAAAATAAATATATTTACACCTCATTTTCAGTACAATTTCCTTTTTTAGGTACAATTTTTAGAATTTTAGGAATTAGCATTACTATTAATCAGCTATATCTTAAAATTTAAATGGTTTATACATATTATAATTTAATATATCTACTAAAAATGATAACAGCCACGGATGGATGGTATCTACATACCATCTTGTGGCTTACCTTGTCCCAATAAAGTGGGACCCTTAATTGAGAAAAAACTCGGCGGTTGAGAGTTATCTCGGAAAAATCACATCCCTGCTCAACGTTAGCTTAGAAATTGAACAAGTTTTAACTTCTCATTCGTTTCCCACTGAATATTTTCCAAACATACAATTCATTGTGAGCTATAATATGGAAAAGAGAATGTAATTATAGGGAATATGTATACTTCAAGAAAAAATTGCCTAAAAACTTGTTGAATACCTTATGTATGAAACCTAATTTAATGCCTTCATGTAGGTTTATGATTACAATTGAAGAAATCAGTTATTATTAAGGATTATAATAATGATTATAAAATCGTAATCTCTTTAGATATTACTTTTTTTTAAAATAATGTTATCACATTTATCACTTATTGAATTTTAAATATCCTAACAAATAAAGAACTGTGATATGACAAGTATAATGAAAAGTAATACCTAACAGCGTGTGCCTGCATATTAAACTTTAATGATTGAATATAAGGGTATCAGTTCTGCATGTTGTTGCTTTGAGTTGAGTTACACGTTTTAACTTTTCATTCATTTCATTTTTAATATTATCCTTAAGTACAAATTATCGTGAGCTTTAGTATGGAAAAGAGAATTTAATTATGGGAAATGTGTATACTTCGGCAATCATTTCATCTAGAAATGAACGTTTCAACAAACATATTCCATATATACTTCGAAATGCTAGTTGAAACTATTTATTTTCTTGATTAAATAATTATCAAAATATATCCATTACACATAATTACATTCTCTTTTACATACTAAAGCTCACGATACCTTGTATTTTTGGAAACTATTAAAAATTAAACGAATAAACAATTAAAACTTGCTGTGGCTCAACTCGAAGTGACAACAAATGCCGAAGACTTTATTATTATTGTTATTATAAGGAACAATAAAAAAAAAAAGAGTAGACCAACAAAGTAAGCCAAACATGAAGGGTCGTTTAAGTTACATTCTTTTATTTTGGGATTCGTAAATCATGGCTCTCCATACTTCATTTATTACATTGCGAATTTTCAAAAGAAGATCCAAGGTCTCACTTCCCGATTCTATTTTAAGTATAAGGAAAGACAGATGGATTCCCCCTGGCCTTCGGATTGCATACGGGCCAGATGTTCTAGAAAAAACTCAGATGCAGCTCTACTAAATATTCCTATGCAGAATTTAATTTAGCAACACATTTTTAAAGCTGTCAATTAGTCATGTTTGATTAACTGCTGTGCAAGTTGCATTTGGCTCAGATGAATGCAAGTTCTGTTATCCTTGCGCAGATTTAGGTGTTTAAGTATAAAATAGCATTCTATCTTTCATCGCCTTCAGCATTTTATCAACGTTCATTATTTTCCTCTACGTGTTAGGTTCTTATGGACTTTCCTTGGTTCTCTATACAGTTGAGATACACGGTCCTTAAATTTATTAGAGAAAATGCTCAAATGCTGAACCCATTAATTCTTTTTTACAGAAAATAAATAACAAGGTTGTAGGGTAACTAGTGGTGTAGTGGTTAGCAAAAAAGCATCTATGCCCAAGGTAAGCGTGTTCTTAGCCCGGCAGGTAGATATTCTAAAAGCGAGTAAATCCATGGTTATGCAGTTCTTGGAAAGGGGCGCCTGTGCTATGTCATGTATTCGCACTCGAGAATGTTAGAGATTCCTATCTTTATAATGCCTGGGTAGGCACAATTAAAAATTCCCACAGTAAAATCGCCCGATTAGCCTCAGCAACATTAAGTTTCGTTAAAAGAATAAACGAAGAGACAGTAACAAGGTTGTTCCAGAAGCAGTTCAATGCAAGTTTTAATTAAATGTACCTATTAAACTTGTTTTTTCCCCTATAATGACATAATTACAGTAATTTTACTACGATTTTCTGTCGATGAATCGAAGTTATTGGAATATGTTATTGGAATTTGGAATTATTAAACCAATGCCTTTACAAACCTTAATAAACAATAGTTGATGAATACCTTCAAAGGATAACATAGTTTCCTTAGATCCAATAATGAAATATCTATTTTCATTTTGAAAGATTTTTGCCAAAAATTTATGCTCTACTGTTCAAAATAGAAACAAAACACCTCATGTTGCTATAACCTCCTATTATCAATAACTACCAACAGTTTCCTCCATCTTCTATTCAGCTTATAAGATCATCAACTCCCCCCCCCCTATTATGAATATGGTTATGGATGACTTTGGCGTACATGCTAATGACATTTTAATATTATTAGCTTATATATTGTTATCATATTATAAATCCGAGTTTTATATCCAATAACAAATATACATATTTTCAGTTTTACTTCATGTATAAATATATATTAGATATATTATTTTTGTTAGTAAAAAAGCATTCATTTTTAAATAAACGGGTGCGATAGAATGGATATGAAGTAAATGCAGACATTAAAGTTATGAATAAGTAGAGAATTTTCCTTTAATACAATGGAAATTTTTCTTTAATTTTCAAAGAATCGTCAATATGTTTCATTGATATATCGATCTAAAATTCTGATTTATTTTAAACCTTTCGATAGGGAGCTGGGTAGCTGAGTGAGCAGAGCGCTGAGTTGCTATGGTAAAGTTGCCTGGTTCAATTCAAACTGTGGCAAATAAATTATTCAATCTGCTAACAGCCACAGATGGACCCTTGAGATCTGGAGACACTACTGTGGTACCAGTCAACCAGTCTTTATAAATTAATTGGGAGAAAGCCTAGTTGCACTTTATTGCAGTATCGGATAATGTGCCGGGTACAAAAACCAAAATTTTCGATCGATATTTATATCTATAACCAGAAAATGTTAAAAACATGGCTGAATTGAAAGTCACTGTAGGTATAAAACGAACAAACGGAACAACTTTTTTTTGTTCTTTATTAATCCAACCCGCCTTTTTTTTTTAATGTAAACATCGGTTTTCGACATTTTAATATAGATATTGATATATTTTTATAAATCCTTATGAAGCACTATCGTTAAACGATCTGTTCAGCCAAGACCTTGTGTTATACCCACTCTGAAGGCACGCGTGCACTGCGTGTTGAACAGTCCAGCCCCTTCAATCTCCTGTCAACACTAGGCAACAATCAGACAGGCAATAATCCCTAATAGCAATAGCCCAGATCTTCATCGCTCTATACATACATTAAACATCTCCACTCGCTAGCGAATTATATATCCAATATAAATTTGAATCATATAATCCTACCTAATAATATTAGAATATCGAAATACCGAAAATACAAAGATAAAAAGGCCTGAGGAAAACAATTTACATCTTTCATAAATTTAAGAATGACATATTTATCTTTCACGGATTATTTCAGTCAAATCTCTATAAAAAAAATTAAGTATCCTCTGTTAATTATTTTATTTTATTATAATTTTATTTTAGATATATATTTGATTTTTTGGATGAAAATGCATACATATTGTATTTTCGAAAATACAAAATTTAAATATTGAACTACTACAATAGCTTGAAGTTTTTAATCAAAGTCCATAGGAATCATTTTCTTTTTAATTTACTATAGGGTTACCTTGCTATAAGGGGGAAAATCTGGCGGTTGAGCGTTGCCTAGGACAAGTTACCTCCTTGCAGAACCTTTGTCCATGAAACAGTACAGTCTCTACCATGTACTGAATCCCAGACCCGTTCATGGGTTTTAGTGGTATAGGTTTTTATTTATTTATTTATTTTTTATTATAATACAAGTAAATATTATCAATGGAATATAACGGTTAATAAGTAAAGGCTAGTATGAAACAACCTACTGGTAATACTGAAATTACAAATTCAACTTAGAAGGTCACGAGGCCATCTTCCTTTTGGCACCTCACAGAATAATAGATAATTAAAGAGGAAGCTACATTATAAACTAGTGAATTTGAGTGGGAATAACGTTTGCCCGAAGGAATATGTATCAGGTTGCCCAAATCAGCAACAAATGGGACATTGAGGTTATTATGGATGACTCAATTCGCAACATTGTTAAAATTGTTTATCAAATGTAAAAACATTTTTTCTTCTTGAATGATAATAGTTGACCTTGATTATATATGTGGAAGAAAATGGTCCGGGTGGAGGTCAATAAATTTCTCTTAGACAGGGGAAAATGTTTATTAAGTAGTCAGCGTTTTGACCTACTTTGCAGGTCTTCTTCAGAGAGTTGTATAGCACCTCTCTGAGTTAGTTATTGACATTAATTGCCTTCTATATACCATACATCATCTCATTTCATTGATCCCAGTAATCAGTTTTGTTTCATCCCAGATAAATAGAGTATGAAGCTGGTTTTTCCTTATAATTCATAAACATACTATCCCTAAAGTATACCTTTAGCAAGTAATCAACAAACATTATGCTATCTAAATTTAAGATTAGCAACAATTCAAGTCCTAATTCTATTTATAACACACAACGTAACATAATTCCTTCTTTTATATCCCATTTTACAAAACTAAAGCTCTGCATAATTTTTTTCTTGCGTTTCGAATAATCTGAATTAATATTTTTCCTTTATTTTATCTAAACACAATCCCTATCACATCTACTATAAGTCTTAATTCCAAGAGATTTTGTGACATCTTGGTCAAATTTACTAAATTAAATCTGCCGGAAATCAAGCCCTATTTTTACAAGTATTGAGGTTATTAATCGGAACAGAAAATAGAAATAATTACATTATTAAATATTTCACAAAACTAAAGGTTTGTAGTCTTTTCTTGCCTACTCCTCCAATCTGTATGAATATTTCCCTTTATTACACCTGAAACTGTCCTTAATGGGTATCCACTATAAAACTCATTCAATTTTACTAAATTAAATCTACCGGGAATCAAGACTGCCCTATTTTACTAGTATCGAAGTATCGAGCCAAACCAAATAATAAATGTAGAAATAATAATAATTACACCATTTCATTACTTCAAATCTCGAAATAATTAAATTTTAAGAATAATTAAAAGTAATTATTAATAATTTAAGAGAGAATTCAGCAGTTATAGACATGCAAATAAATAAAACATATTATATAAATTTAAATAACATGCAACTTCTTCATGCAACAAAGCTAATGAAACAAATATCTACAATTGAATTAAAATAAAACATGCACACTTGTCCTTGTATTTTTTTAAGTGAAGCTCGCTGAAGTATTTCAATCCTCCTCATCAGTGTAAGCTAAAGTGTAAATAATCCTATATTTTCAATATTTAAAAATAACAACTATTGTGATCTATAAATTAATAATTAAATAATAAATTCATTTAATATAATCATCAAATAAATTAAATTATATGGTATGGTTGTTTATGAGAAAAATTAATCATTTAAGTTAAATATTAATACTTTTGTGAAATAAAATAATATTAGAAAAATGTGTATTGAATAAAATTTTAAATATTACTGTTTTATGTTCTATAAAAAAAAATTGTATAAGAATTGTAATTAAAAAATTGTGTGAGAAATGTGATGGGTTATCCACTGCAGTATTGAGTTCCTGAAATCTGCCTTACCCCTCAAATTTAAAAAAAATCAATTTTGTGTAATTTGAATTAGTAATAAAAACTTTTTGAATTAGTGAATCAATAGCAAATTAATTAATTCAATTATTTTGAAAATACTAAGCAGATCTGAATATATACTAAATGAATCGACTATTAGATAAACACTCAATGATATATTTTCAAAGAAATCAGAATATTTTAACTATTTAAATTTGTAAAGCTTAAGAAAAAAATGTATATAAGAAATTTAATAATTTATTAGAGGAGGCAGCCATTGCTGAAAAATAAAAATAAATAACATGCACCTACTTTATGCAACAACCACCCCCAAAAATGAAAATGGTTCTCCTCAAACATGATTGTTATAATTTTTTTATAATTATTAGTCAGCTGTTTTAATTTTTAAAATAAAAATATTTAATAATTAAGTTATGATTTATGTTTTATTGAAATTATTCAAATGTTATAAATCCTAATTATTCATCTATATTATGTATCATAAAATTAATTATATAAATAATAAAATTAATACCAACTAAATGTAATACGAGTATGTATTAATTATAATAATGCTGATTTTTATTAACGAATAAATTAATAAAATTATTTTGATGATGCTAAGCAAACTCAGCAACAAATGGTTTAAAATTAAAGTTGTTATGGATGACTTTATTCTTAACAGAATAAGGAGCATTGAGGATTTTACAAAGGATTTTGGATTGTAGGGATTGGATACGGAAGGAAAACAATGGCTTAGTGGAGCCCCAAATCTCTACTGCCTAAGCCCAAATAGGTCGTACGATGGTCATGAGGATGAGTCTTTTGTAGTTAATTGGGAGCTTAGAGCGTTTGTCTACTAAGTGTTGAAGTAGCCTGAAAGGTTGAGCGGTTTCTTGTCTTTTCAGTCTTGTATGAGGATTCAAGGTTAATCGTTAGTCGAGATGCAACCATAAGTATTGGATCTGTTCTACAGGCACCAGTGGGATATTATTAAAGGATACTGAAGGGCAGGAAGTCATTGGTTAATGACTTAAGGTAAAAGTGATTTGATGCGATTTTTGAGAATTTATTTTAATTCTCCAGTTTTGGCACCATTCTTCAAGATCAGTGATATGGGATTTGAGGCTTTGAGGTGCAATGACTGGATTGGTGTTGACTGATAATACACATGTACCATCAGCATACGTGTTAAGGATAGTATTAGGATGAGTTGGGATGGCAGCTGTATAAACTGTATAAAGGATTGGGCCAAGGTTACTACCTTGAGGAGGTAAAAAAGTTAAAAATGAATACTCTACAAAAAAAACTTGTGCTCACATATCTTTTTGTACCTATGGCCTCAATTATGTTGGATCACAAAGTTTAAGTTAAATTTAAATTTTACTGGTTAAAAAAAAAAGAAACCACAATATTGACTTACTAATGCATTATCCAACCTCAAGATCATCAAAATCATTCCTCCACTATTTCTTGCCCTGTGAAGTTTTCTTATACAGCCTAGGCCAAACTAATGGTTATGTATCTATCTGAAAATGTATCAAGTTGTCTTAGTTTATAAATATATATCGATATATTGCTAGTATTAGAAGATAAAAAATTGTTTTTGTTGTTGATTAGGTATCTGTTCCACAAGTTGATGCTTCTAGTTGAGTTAGAACAAGTTTTAACTATATATTTGTTTCCCTTTTAATGTTTTCCTAAAATACAAGTCATCGTGAGCTCTAGTGTGGAAAAGAGAATGTAATTATGGGATGAAATGATTACTGAAGTATAGGCATTTCCCATAATTAGATTGTCTGTTCAGTACTAAAGCTCACAGTAACGTGTATTTTTGAAAAATATTAGAAATGAAAAGTAAAAACTTGTTGTGGCTCAATTCGAAGCAAAACCTGCGGTATAATTACCAAAACTTGAATCTTTTTGTACCTATGACATCAACAATGTTGGATCACAAAACTTTGGATAAATTTAAATTGAAACATAGAGAAACCACAATATTGACTTACCAATGCATTATCCAACAGTATGATCTTCATCAAAATCATTCTGCTACTAATACTAACTTCTGTAAAGTTCTCTTCTTTATAGCCTGGACTAAACTCATGGTTATGCATCTATCTGAAATGATACCATGTTGTCTTAGTTTATAAATATATATAGATTATAACGGCAAGATTACAAAATAAAAAAATGTTTTTATTATTGATTATTTAATTCCTAACTGAAAGGCTTCAGTACCATTTATTGAATATTAAATGGTAATTTGAACAAAGGTTTCCATATGCCAAACTTCTTTTTATTTTTAATGAAATTGAAATTGAAATGACAAAATAAAACTTTAGTTAATCAAATAATAGTTCATTACATCAAAAAAATATTTCTGTGCGTTCAAAATTAAACATATTTCAAGTTATTTAAGTAAGAAAAAATGATGAATCAAGAGAATATTATACAAGAAAAATGACTTATGGAAGCATTAAAAATTAAATCATACAATTTGACATTTGACAGTGATGATGAAGTAGGTTAAATAAAATTTAAATAATAATGAACTTGTTTAATTTTGTTTAATCTACTTCATCATCACTGTCAAATTTATATATATACACACACACATATTCATTCTGAATATATACATAATACATTCGAATGTTACAATGTATATAATAGATATAAAACTTTATTTGGCAATTTCGAAACTTTATTGTTTCCATATTAATTAACTAAAAGTCCAAAAACAGTCATTTAGTGAATCACATTGTATCGAACACTAGTCTATTATGATTACTCCAATATAACTGTGTCATATTAACTTATTTCTTGCAAACAGTGTTCAACTGAGGGTCATAGTGAAAATCAATGGTATCATTTCCGCAGGTTGTTGCATCGAGTTTAAGTCACATAAAGTTTTAACCTTGTTTCCTTTCTTTTTAATATTCTCGAAAATAAAAATAATCGTGAGATTTAGTATGAAAAAAAGAGTAATTATTTAATCAAGAAATTAATATTTCAACTAACATTTCGAATGATGAAATAAATTGCCAAAATATACATCTCACGTTTCTGAAAATTACACTCTTTTTTACATATTAAAGCTAACGATTATTTGTATTTTAGGAGAATATAAAAAAGGAAATGTATGAAACGTTAAAACATATTGTGGCTCAACTTGAATCAACAACTTAGGGAACTGATACCTAAATTTGTATCCCTTAAAAACCTATTGAATCTAAAAGTTCAATTAGTAAAAGTTACTATATATATATATATATATATATATATATATATATATATATATATGTTTTAGCCAATAAATATAAAACTATCTTTTGGCAACATTCTGAAACCCTTAAGTTCTTATTTATATTCATGCTCTGAAGGTGAAAAAACAGACCTTACGTGAATTATATTAAAATGCACACTAGTCTGGACATAAAATTTAAATTAATATGATTAAAATACAATGTTAATGCTTAAATTATACTCAAAAATGTTATCGTAGTCTTATATATCTATAAATATGTATGGAAATGGTATAAAAATGTGACTTTTAATTAAATATTTATTTTCAAGGATAGAGATTTGACTGTATTCAACATTAGTATATGCCTCTTAAGTTTCTCATATTAATTTTCTTATTCACAAAATTCGCCATCCTATTCTTATAACATTCAAATTATTCTGTAGTTTTGCAAACTCTCTAAAATTTATAGAATTCCACTGAATCTAAAAAAAAATATACAATATATATGTAAACTTAGTTTAAAATAATTATCTCTTATATAAAAGTATTCATAAAAATCGGTTTCATAATACATTTGTAGGGTCCTACACTAACTAAACCTTTGCACAAACTGAAAGTATAGGATTTCTACTGAGCAGTAACCATATTATCTTGGAACAACTCTAAAATCTAATTACCCGTCTTCCTGGAATATGGAATTATTAAAAACTGCATACAACTTTCATGTCGGAGTTCCAATCAGAAAAGACATTTTTCTTCTCAATTCTGTGCAAGTGGCACTGCTACCAACTTTATAAAACAAAATAATATATTAAATGCAAGGTCTGTATATTATATTAAATGCTAGAAATAAACAATTAATTATTTTATGTATTATAAAAATGAAAACATAAAAATACACTATTTTAATACTTATTTATACTTAAAATATTTGTTTTAATATTTAAAAAAATATATATGCATGTTTGAATATTAATATCTTAAATAGCACGTACAATTTATAACTAAATAAATAGCGAAATATAAATAAATAGCGAAATATAAATAAATAGTGAGATATATAATTAAGAACATTTTCTATGCGATCAACTATACCTAGCTATTTTCGCGCCTATATCATTCGTCAGTAAGATGTAGCCATATTCATTTCTTCAATATGTCTTGACCAAGCTACATGTTCAGCTGACGGTACGATTTTTAGTATTATAATTCAATTATTTGTTTAAAAATGTTATTTTAATCATAATTAGATAATAATTATATTTGGTTGGATAGGACTAAACTGGCTATCGTATTTTTCAGTCCAATTCCTTAGCAATTTAAATCTTACTATTATTGGCCATTTTGAGTAATAGGAGTTATTTATATGTTAATTGGTATTTATTTATTTTTCTACTAAATTATATAGGGAATCTTAATAGTTATTAATAATTTAATAGTTATTAACAATTTATAAAAAGTTATTCCTTCTACGTAGTATTCTGGTAAAGAATATTGTTTCTTGATTTTTTTCATCAATGTTTAATGTTCATTAGGGAGAAGGGTAACTCAGAGTGTAGAGCGCTGGATTACTAAACTGTAGGTAGGTTCCAAGTTCGAAACCAGATAAATTATATGTTCTACTAAATAGTTCTGAATCCATCCTGTGAGATCTCTAGGCTCACACAGCCTCTATAAAGTGGGCTTAAAAATGTATTCTAACATGTACATTTCGATATATACATTCGATATATTCGATAATACCCACGAAGTATTCGATCCCCACCAGTTGAATAATTATATCAACAGATTCAAGTCCACCTGACATAATTTTTCGTGTTGAGGGTTATAGAAACCAAATTTAAAATTATTTGTATAATTTATTTTATTTTTATATGATATATTTTTTTAAATATTTTATTTGAAAAGAAAAGATATGACCAGGACCTGGACTCGAACACGGATCTCCCACTTCTCCGTAGTGGCGCCTTAACCACCTCGGCCATCCTGGCTCGTTTTCAGGTCATATCTCTTCTTTCACTGATCCTACATCTCCGTGCTCTCGCAGTTTGCGATGTATACACGGGGAGAAAGTTAATTGAACATTACTTTTATTTTTATTTTTGGATCTAGTTGGCTTTAAGTCATTAATATTATTTTATTTTTATATGATATAATTTTTTAAATATTTTATTTCAAAAGAAAATATTAAAAAAATTATATCATATAAAAATAAAATAAATTATAATAATATTAATGACTTAAAGTCAACTAGATCCAAAAATAAAAGTAATGTTCAATTAACATTCTACCCGTGTATACATCGCAAATTGCGAGAGCACGGAGATTTAGGATCAGTGAAAGAAGAGATATGACTGGCCTGGAAACGAGCCAGGATGGCCGAGGTGGTTAAGGCACCACTACAGAGAAGTGGGTCATATCTTTTCTTTTCAAATAAAATTATTTGGTTTGGATTTCGTGAATACGCATCCAGCGGCCTTTTCAAATCGATTAATCTATAAATTGATGTATCGTCTGTTACCTAGAAGACTAGCTCTAAGAAATTATGAAAAATTAAAAAAAAAACAACCTTATGTTCAAATTATTTTTCTGACACTTTAACTTCATATTGAACATTTTAAAAAGAAATAATATATAATTAACTTCACAATGCATGTAATCACTGTCGAATTGATAGTTTATAATAATTTTTCGGAATTTTTAAAAATGTTTTAAAAATAGAAAATGTTCCGTTTTTAAGGAAAGCTGTCGATCTTATTATCTTTCATTTCACTTAATACTTATTTATTACTAACAAATAATGCCTAGAGAAGAAAAAAAATCAAGTAATAATTTACTTTTTTAAGAAAGAGTAAATGTATATGCACAATTTTTTTGTAAATGAGAAAATTCCATTTATTATACTTATGACTGATTCAAATTCAGTAGGATATTATTAGTCCTATAAACATTTCTTCTGTTTCAGAAATTGGAGCACAGATTATTAGTACAGGTATATTTAAAAGACTAAACAATTAGGCCTGAAGATAATTCACATTAATAGAAAATAAGGTCATTTGTTGATAGAAAAGCTATTAAAAATATTATTTATAACAAAATTATGAAAATTCCAAACATGAAAAGTATCAATTAACCATTTTAATTTTGTTTCCAGGTTAATAGAGATGCCTCTGCCCAGTTTATAACTACAATTATATGTAAAATAGTCAATTTTTAGTATAAAAAATATAATTTTATTTTTATTACATAATCTATATCTGAAAGTTTGTCTTTATTCATTGGTTATCTTTTAAACGTTTATGAGTTTTTATTTTTACCGATTATCTAAAACTATACCCGAAACATGAAATCTAGTCAAGTTTTCTTTGTTGTATGTTACAGCGCAGAAATTGGGACTTAAATGTTTGTTTTTCTGGAACCCTTTAAAAAAAATCATACTTCGAAAATGAATTAAGATAAAAAAGGTAAGTTGGTGAACCTTGAGTACATTTTTGATAAACTATACCACCCACCACTCTATAATACTGATGTTTCCTTTGTCAGAATCTTTTTAAAGATATATGTTTATAATTTATTTCAACTGTATTATTATCAATTTTTTTGAATTTCAGAGTTGTAATGAATTTCAAGAGACTTATGAAGCAGCAACCTTCTTATCACAAAATTCTCAAATTCAATATATTCAAATTCTCAAGACCAGTCGTTTCTTCTGGTGCAAGGTCTGTAGAATTAATTCTGAGCACATACTATGGTCTAACATTATTAAAATATCAAATCTTATTTTTAAAAATTAAATTGGTTATCTTAATAACATGATCCATTCTACTTTAATTGTACTTTATATATATATGCTTTATTTTACCTAAATCAAATATAACTTGTTTATTATGAATTAATAATATGTTCCAAAACAATGTTTGATATGGGCCACAGTCAAGGCCATAGCCAAGAGGGTGTTAGGGGGTCAAAACCTCCCCAAAATCCCGAAATTTAGTTAGTATTAAAATTAATAATAGGTTAAAAAAGTGCAAATTAAATTAAAAACAACATACACAACAGAGGATCCAACAGATTTTACATCATTGTGAATGCAACAAGCATACTTATATTTATATTTGCTTGAAAATGTCCTCCAACAACTTCACAATAATTAACAATCGTATCGAAAATCAAGAATTGAAGTATTGTTGTTGTTGCGTAATGCATTTAAATCATTCATCATCCAATAATAGTTTATGTGGGCAAATTTATCCAAATTTTAAAAATTATCATGAATAATGGTATTAAAATCCTCTATCCTAACCTGACCCCCATAAATTAACACCAAATAAGTGAAATCCTATTTTTTATTAGTGCCGATGTTTCGACCTACATTGTAGGTCATCTTAAAGGAAAATAGAAGGAGAGGCTATTTCAAAAAAATGTGATAAAAGTCAATTTTTATTTTCTATAAATTTAAAACTCGTTATTTCATTTGACTGATTTTTCAGATCTATAACACAAGGGAACAACATTTTTGTTGCATGAAATATTTTGACTAATATTCTACTTCCTCGATGTGCTGATTTAAGATCTGAAGTCAGTTTGTTTGTATCAGCTTTACTTTTGGAGTTATAATTATAAACTGTTTTTTAAGATGAAAATATTTTTTATTAAGAAAACTATTAAAAAAATTACCACTACATATCAAAAAATTTTCTTTTGTAAGATTTTCTGGCTTGATTCGGTTCACGGGGGCTGTTTTTAATGCTCCAACAATAGTCCGCCATCATGTGAGCATTCCAGTGACCTTGGTAACGTTCCTCCATAGTTCGAATGTCCTGATGGAACCGTTCCCCTTGTTCTTCACTCAGATCACCAAGATTTTCAGGGAAACGGTCCAAATGGCTGTGGAGGAAGTGTACTTTGATGCTCATATTACAACCAAGCTGCTGGAAGTGTAACAACATTAGTTCAATATGCTCCGCATAGCTTTCTTCCTTTTTGTTTCCCAGAAAATTTTGAGCAGTCCAAACGAATTCATTCCAGGCATTTTTTTCAATATCAGTCATGTAACTAATAAAGTTTTCATCCTTTATCAACCTTCTTATTTGGGGACCATCAAAAATTCCATTTTTAATTTTTTCTTGGCTCAAATTAAAGAACTTCTTAGAGATGTATTTATAGCAATCACCACCCTTGTTCAAAGCTTTGACAAATTGTTTCATGAGCCCTAGTTTGATATGCAAAGGTGGCAGTATTATTCGATCCGTGGGCACAAGGGGCTCATTTATTACATTCAGTTGTCCCGGAACCATAGATTGCCTGGAAGGCCAATCTTTTCTAATCCAGTGCTCAGACCTAGCTCTGCTGTCCCATAAACAAATAAAACATGGATATTTTGTATATCCACCTTGTTGTCCAAGAAGAAAATTCACCATTTTTAGATCAACACTTATCAACCACTTTTGTTCGTTGTATTTGATTCTATCCATTACAGAAGCTACAGTAGCATATTCTTCTTTGACTGTAGTTGAATGTGCAATCGGTATCGAACCCAGCTTATTGCCGTTATGCATAAGTACACATTTCAGGCTACGTTTAGAGGAGTCAATAAATAAACGCCATTCATTTGGATCATACTTCTGTACTCCCATTGCTTTCAATAAACCAGGAACATCTGAACAAAAAGCAAAGTCGTCATCTTTAGAAAAGAATGACAGCAATTCTGTCTCTCGGTTACGATAGTATGAAATTCTTGTTTCTGGGGTTAAAAGATTTCTTTGCTTTAATCGAGAAGCTAGAATCTCCGATGTCTTTTTAGAAAGACCAAGATCTCTGATTAATGCATTGAGGTCTTCCTGATTAAAGAGCTGGGGCTCAGAAGTAAAATCAGGGTAAGAATCACTTGTCCGACTTTCATCACTTGAAGAATAGTTTTGTTTTTCTATATCATGATCATTTTGTACAGATGAAGAAGCTTGGGGTACTGGTGCATCGCCAGAGAACAAGACTGGTTGAGTAACAGATAACAAGTTTGGATAAGACCATTTCGACCGGTTATTTTTATTAATTCCATTAATATCAATCACACAAAAATAACAATCATCTTGATGATTATTAGGTTCCCGCCAAATCATTGGTGTTTGATACTTAAAATGGGGTATTTTCTTATTTGCCCATAATCTCAAAGACTCAACACATGTTTTACATACCATATGAGGGATCCAGTACTTGTCACGGATGTCCAAAGCGAATCCAAAGTAATCAAAATATACCTGTGTTATAATCTCTGACACACTTAGCCTACAATTTTTGAATGTATATTCACCACAAATGTTACAGAAATAGTTTGGATCGTTTCTACAGATATTTCTTAACTTGGACATTGTTATTTAACACAAGAGCACAAACTTTTTCACTAAACAACTCAGTTGAATTGAAGTTTGAATGTGACTAGTACAAATATATGTCTATCAGCTGTTTGCCAAAAACAAAAGGTGCTGGAGAAAAACTGAGGCTAGATTTGTAATCACCAACCTCTAATTAGTAAACAACAGGCCTAAAACTCCATGCAACAAAAAATTAATAAAAATTTGTTCCCTTGTGTAATTAAATACATCACAATAAATTTTCATGATTTCATTTGTTTCTTGTTAAAGTAATAAAATCTTAAATATTATTTAATCAATTTAAAATGTTTGTAATTATCTATTCAATATATTAGTTAAATGTGAGAGTTAAGGCTTTCCAAAGTTTTCAGTCTACAGCAGCTGACTCTTCTCAGTAGAGTACACAATACACATATTTGATTATTGATTGTCGGTAAATTTTACTTAATTTAATATATAAAATGTTTAAGTTTTTTTTTAAACATTTTTTTTTTAACTTTGGATGGTTAAGTACACAGTTTATAAAATTTGAAAACATTTATTTTTTGTGATCATTTCAATTCAAGTAAAATCTTAATGAAATTTCATTATTAAAACAGTAATAATTATTAACATAGTACTAATACATAGTTAAATTTAAATTGAAAAATGTTTTTCATTATTAAAAATAAAAAATGAAATAATTTTGCACACTAGGTAAAACTGTGAATTGAGAAAAACATTCTTGCAGATCACTGCTACCAAGTTCATGAAACAAAAATGTGTGAGTATCACTTGCATGTTATTATGCTTAGTATTTGCATGGCGTTATTTAGCATAGTATTTGCATGGTATGTTATTTAGCATAGTATTTGCATGGTATGTCATTTAGAGTAGTATTTGCATGACATGTTATTTTAATAGTTTTTAAAATGATTTATTATATTTTATATATGTTTAAATGTGCAAATACTTAAGACAGGGAGAGGGATAATTATCTTTTAATTTCTTTCATATTGGCCATCTATGGACATCAATATCATTTCATTGTTTATTTCTTATTTTCAAGCTCTCTTAATAGTTATAGAAAACTTAAAGAGATGTTTGATGTTTCTTAAATTTTTATCTTTTTTTTTTTATGAAGGCATTTATTCTTTTATTTCATTAGAATGCACTATGAAATTAGAATGCATATTCATTAGAAATAAAATAAATTAGAAATAGTTATTCCCTTTAAATAATTTTTATAATTACTATCATCTTCTCAGCATTATTGATGATCTGGCCTATTTGCATTGTGGTCTAGGTTAAGCTCACTTGTTTGTCCAATATTTAATTGTTTTTACTATACTAGTCCTTCCTGATAATACTACTTTATAAAAAAAAAACTATAATTGGTAGTACTTTTACTTGTACTAGACTATATATATGTTTATGTTCCTCAAAAAAAATTCTTGACGCATCCAAATTTTTTCGCTTACTGTTTTCTGCATATTGTCATCGACAAGAACTTCTATCTCAACGATTTGAGCTTTCTTTACTGCCTTTCAGTAAGCAATATACCAGGTCTATTATGTGGAATATGATTATCTGTTATCATCATCTGGTCCAAACATAATGTTACATTACCAATTTCTAAAAATGCTTCTGGATGGTATCGAAAGATCGGTGATCAATAATTAGTTGATATCTTCCAGCCACTGCATAATGAATGACCTTTGTTGTATTATTGTGTATTTGAAGGTATTCTTTTCTCAATAGTACTTGGTACTAATTTTTTTATTATTATCTTTTCTTTTTTTCGGCTCCAACCGGCGAATGCAACGGTATTATTATTTTTATTATTACCATTAGTAATTATTATTACTATCGGAAAATCACACCATTATTGTATGTTGAATGAACACACACGCCCCTATTTAGATCATATTCTGGTAGTCAACTCCTCTTTGAAAGAAAAATATTAAGAAGTGTGTTTGGAATCGTAAGAGTTTTTGAACATTTCAGATCAAAGCACATTGCAGGGTTAAATCAGATTTACAAAGAACGAGGAGAAGTTCGGAATGAAAGAATTTCTAGGGTAAGACTGATAGGGTAGGTCACTAGGATGAAGAACAAAGTTTCTAGGGTAAGACTGACAGGGTACATCGCTAGGATGAAGAACAAAGTTTCTCAAAAAATAATACTCTTTTGGGATTTAAAGAGGAAAACATAACATGGATTATGTTATGTCTTACAATGAATAAGACGGGAAGACGAGATGGACATGGAAGCCAACGACTTTATTTGCGGAGGTCGCACCTGGTTGTGGCCGAGACCAGGTGTTCTTGAATCAATGATGATGAACCATGATCAAGAATGAGCGACTCCTTTCTTTCAATAATTATAAAAACCTAATCTTAACTTTATTGTTAATAAAAGTATAAGCTGATAAAAAAAAAATCATTATGAATTTACAAAGGCTTTGAATTTTGTTTGTTTTCTTAACTTAAAATATATTCTTTTTCGTTATTATATAAAGTGATGGCATTTTGATCTTACAATCTATCAAATCTATTTTTTGTGTATGTTTGTACTTTGTAATACAATCTGTGAGAAAGGCCATGTTATTACAAAGATTAGTAACCCTATATAGCTTTATTTCACTCATTCTATTATTCATCTATTAAAAACGTGTAACTATATGATCTGCACTCTACTCACACTTTGCATGTTATATTTTTACATGTCCCATCTGCAATGTGTTAATAACCAACAGGATGTAGTATAGTACTAAATCATTTCTTTCTTTTGTACTCTCATCTCACCAAGCAGAGGTGTTTAAAAATCTTTCTTATATTTTTAATTTTTTTTTAATCTCCATGAGAAATAAAAAATGCCAAACCTTATGATTAAGTATATATTTATAGATAGGATGTTAGGGTTTCAACAGAAGACAAATTAATATAAATTAAAAACTTTTAATTTTTATTATTAAGTCAGTTATCACTATCATTCCTGAATACAATAAATACTAGAGAAATACACTATTTTAAATCATAAGTAAGAACTAAATACAAAATCAAAATAAAGTTGTAATTTGAGCGAAGTATAAATCATAAAGAGTTTTATAATTATTTACAAATCAACTACTTACTAGCTCTGAATAAAAAGATAATTATTATTTATGAATTTAAAGAATACTGCTATAATTTTAAATGACCATAATTTAGAAAAACATATATTGAACTTACTTGATTGATCTTACACGAAAATAACATAGAAACTTAATATTGACAGAGACACGAACCAAATTCACACTTACAGCTAGTTTAAAAGAAAACAAACAATATTTTATTTTTTTAGAATATATTGTACATTCTGGTCAATGGTTAAAAAAATAAAGTTAATTAATTTATCTATTGGGAATACAGATATAATGTTATACCATTTGAAGTATAATTTAGATATGAAAAAAAATTGAGTCAGTTAACTGTTCAATTAAATCAAAAATCAAATCTTTAACAGCAGTTGAAGTTCATTGAAATAAAACTGTAAATTTAAACAAATATTTTTCAATACATAAATAAAATTACAATCATTTCAAACAAAAATTCTTAAAAATAACAAAACTTAAGAATTCACATATACTTTTAATTAAATCAACAACTTAATCCTCAATGCGAGTAAATAAGTTCCAATGAAACTGCCTTGAGCAGTTAAAAACAAACTTAATCTAATTATGAATAATACTTTTAATCCATAGACATCAGTTTATATATTATTAATTAATTACTAAAATACTGTAACAAATATATAAATTGTATATCATTTATAGTCAGAACACAACTTGTATAAACATATAAAAGTACACATATCAAATAATCAATCCTAAATTTCTCTTAAATCGTAGACATACCGATTGACTTTTAAGTTTCATTGTTTTAAGAATATACTATTTAAGGCTGTGACTAGTAAGATATTAAGGAGGCAAGAGCAATTATAGAATTTCGAGCAAAATTTTAGTTTTGTTAGTAAACAATTATTTTGTATGAGTCTGTTTTGATTTGTTTTAAACTTAATTCAATCAATATATTGAAAAAATTATATTTATTTTGAAACCTATTAAATAAAATACTGTTATAAAATTAAATTTTTTATTGTATTCGGAAGAGAAAATTAATCTTGCCTCTGGGAAAAACCCTAGTTCCAGCCCTGTTAATAGCTATATCTGTATAATTACTCTGTTTATTCGATTTTTATAGGAAAATTTTTTCAGAAAAAGTATTGACTCATTTACTGCTTATTGTATTATTCTGTGAATAAACCTAGTAATCATTTTTTGAACAGGAATAAAAAAATAATATTTATTCGATATATCATGCCTCTCGTTTCCTTTTCTATTATTCATGAAATATCAAAAGTCGAACTATGTTGTCATAATTTGACAGTAGGAGTTATTATTATCAATAAAAGTCAGTTTTACAAGCGAAATTTAACATATTAAGTTAGTTACAAAAATTCAATAAATCTTCTTTTCAATAATTAGTAATAGTTCAATAAAATATACTTATAAAATAAGTTATAGACTTGAGAGACAATCTTTCGGAGGGAACTTAGGCCAGGAGGAAATGTTCAACATTTAGTCAGCTACTTTTGTCAAATAAACTATTTTGATTTTTGATATTTATTCAATAATATAAGTTTATTGTTAGGCATAAAAGCAAGAGAGATTTCCCTCAAGCTGTTCTTCTTTTTTCAATAAGTTTCACTGGATTAAGTTATGTCATATTAAAGATGTGCTATGTATAGTTATGCAACTAACTTACAGAGTTTAGTTCAACTTATGAATTGACCTTACAGAATGATGTAGTGACAGGATTCGTTTAGCTAACTCTTATCAGTAAGTAAGAACAAGCCTATTTTAATTTAAACATTCCACTCTTCTAGTAAAATCATTTAAAAAATTTAAATTACAATATCTGAGCGATGGCATATTATGAATAATGAATCTGTTTTCAACAAATTTAACTAGCCTCATAAATAGTATGAATCGCCATTCAGATATACAATGAGCAACCACATTTAAATAAGGTTCTCTAAGGCTTTCTAATTGTAATGCCCTTTTTAAATGAACATCTCATTGCCAATAAATCTAGCTATACTACATCTTTGCCTATACATCATATGTACAAACCCTTATGAGATACGTTATTAAATCAAGAAAATTGGCAAAGACTTATGCAGCACTGTCTTCGAAAACGGTATTTCGTTCCGTTGATCCCTCTGAAGCCAAAAATATACCCAATGCACGATCATTGTACATTTTAAAATTCCGTAATACTGTTCTTAATAAAATATTCAATGTATTAACCACTGATAGCTCAAGGTCGCAGCAATTAAAGTTAGACATATCGCTGCGGCTAATGCTGATGGTGGTGCTATTTCCTCTCCTTCATCTTCCATCGGAAGGAATTCAAGTACCTGAAAAAAAATATGTATATAATTATTTTTATATCTAAAACTTAATGCCGAAAGATTTCAAATAATAATAGCCTTCAGTAACAAAACTGCTTTAAACAAACTCGAATTTGGTCTTTTCTTCTATTTTTGATTATAAGTAATATTTTAAAACTATTATTTATAATAGGAATGTTGCAAATGGTCATTAGGGGGCGAGTAGAGGTGCAGTCAATCAATTTTACACAAAATAAATATAAGAATAAAACGAAATATAATAACAATATAAACAGAGCAAAGAAAATATAACAGGTTATTTAAACAGAAATGTCTAGAAAAAAAATACGTTGAAAAAGTTAAATTATAAAATATTTAAAAATAATTGCCATCAAAATAGCAATTAATAAATATAAAATAATTTATGAGAAATAACAAGAGTGAAATGACTGCAATAAATTTTACACAAAATTGCTTTATTTTTTGTTAATGATTTATTACTTTTTGTTAATATAGCTTAAATCAATGAGTACTCTTGTCTAAAATTTTTATAAAATACAAATCTATTATGCTTATAATATTATTTAGTGTTAAAGAAACTGGTGCAAATCGTGATTGTCATATTTTATTTTATTTCTCTAACTGTTTAGTTTTTGGGGAGCAGGGTAGGTCAGTGATAGAACGCTGAGTTGCTGTCCCAAAGGTCCTGGGTTCAAATCCATCTGTGGCAGATAATTTAATCTCTAAAAAGCTGAAAATGGAACCTGTGGGATCTGGAAACCCTCCTGAAAAAACTTATATCTTAAACTCATTCATTAGCTGAGAAATAAGCATTATTTTTTTTTGTCATGAAATAATAGAAATGATGACACAAGAAATCAAAATTAAATTTCTATAGTTGAAAATTTTCCAATACCAATTCATGTAAAAAAAAATTAAATAAGCAGAAGATGAAGATCCATTTGTCCTTGTATTGATAATGAAAAGTAAATCTATAAGATTATTCATTTCCTGATAGTTGATGTAGTATGCAAGTACTTGAATTGATAAGATTATTAAAAAAATATCTTAGTACATAGTTTACAATGTAAACTAATATTTCAATAATTAGCTTTCTTATTATACAATTAATTATCTATTGTTTTATTGTTTTTTCCTATTGACTACTTAGAATCATGAAACAACTTTATTTATTTCCTTTTCTCTCTCTCCAAAATTCCTTCATGGGTTCATTGGCAAGTTTCTTTTGATTTCTGTTGAACTTCTCTGGTCATTCTTCATCCTGAAATACTTCCAAATTTTTCACTTTGCTCTTAATTCGTTTCTTTCAAACATGTGAGATTTGGATGTTCAACTTTTCTAAATCTTTCCTAACTTCCTTAGTTAGTTTGTGGTTTGTTCATTTAATGTCACTTTTTGCTGCTATGGCAAATCGGACAATGTTACATTGGGAGCTATGGATTTTTAACGAGTACCTGACTTCGTACAGGCTGGGGATCCCTGTCTGACGTACCTTCCGAAGGATGCCGTAACTAAGGATTTTTTACTCCCTTTAAAAAATCCTAGGGCCACCTGCCGGACTACGAACCCGCGAAGGTGTTATGGTTAGTTTGTTATAATGGTTTTCTTCTTACAAAAATAGTGAAATATGCTTGTTCATTCAGTACAGATGTCTGAGAAATATCAACCTTCTCTTATGCATATTACTTGAAATTCTTTCCTCTCTCTGTTAGATTTCTCTGATACTTTGTGGTGTTCATCCATCAGTTATGTTTTTGTTATAATATTTTAGAGAATATTAACTTCATTTAAAAAAATATATCAATTTCTTTTTATGTACAATCCAAATAGTAAGTTCTAGATCCATAACAAGAGAAATGGCAATTGCTTACCGAATAAATGAACTCTTTGCTCCTCATTATTTAAAGAAATGCTCGGTATATTCTATTTTTTAAGTACATGAGTTTTTGTTTCATCATACCTTACAAATAAATTAGTCAAATGTAAATTATAGATGTTAATTGTAATTAAAATTTATATTTAAATCATCAGATAAAAATAATTAAGGCTATGCTATAATTTTCTTTATCTAAAATTTTAGAAAATATTTTTATTGATTTTTCTATTATTAAAAAAACTCTTATTTCTTTTTTATGAATCTATCATGAAAAGTAGTTAAAATCATTTAAAGAAATTTTATTTTTTAAAAGATTTACCTCAACGTCACACCTGAATTTCACGCTTCTTTTGCATTCATTTTCCCTCCTCCAAAAAAGGAATCCGGAATCTCGCCTGTCCAATATCCACTTTGGCTGGGTGCATTCCATGATAATATCAAATTCAGGAGACTATTAACAAAAATTTCAAAATGTCAAAAAAAAAATGATAAAAATCAAACACTAGTCATTAAAAACTCCATGTTTTTTTTAACTTAGTTTAAAATTATATTTAACACCTTATTTAATGTCAGTTTTGGAAGTGATAATGAATGGAGCTAACACGATAATAATCAAGTTATTAATAAATTAATAATCAACTATTATAAATTCCCAAAAGTATATCTTGGGGATGTTTAATATGGTTGTGTTATACAATTAAATTTAATTAATTTATTTACATTAAACTTTTGTGTCTATAAAACAATAGAAGATAAGGAGCATATTCATGTCCAATCATGAACTGATTAATAAAACAAAATTTTATAACTAACTTAATGTTGCACGTGCAAATTAACATTACATATATTGCAATAAACAAAAAGGTGTTTTTCTTAGTTGAGTATAATTTATATATATTATATATTTCAACTTTTGGAATTGAAGTTAAAATTGTATGCAACACAAGCTCACATTTTGTTTGTATTACATTATTTTTTGTTTCTTCTTTTGCTCCATCATTATAAATACATTACAATTGTATTAAGATTGAAAATGCTGATCATTAGGTAAGAATACTTCAAGGCCAATGGAAAGGTGAAATGGAATAAGAATAAATTGCATTACATAAACAAAAAATAAATACGAAATGGAGAATTTAAATGAATAGAATAAAAGTGTGTACTGATGCTCTCTCTAGCTTCTATCCACAAGCATATCAAAAATAAATATATTTTTATGATTTTATGCACCAGGCAAAGATCTAAAAGAAGATCCACAAGTTTTATTATTTCAATATCTTATTAACTCCAGAGTTCCATATTTAGTCATTTTTAATAAATTATAAACTATATAAAGAAGAAATATAATAAGCTTGAATTATAAACTATATAGAGAAGATAATTAATTTATTTCACTTATTGCTACTCACTGATAGTCGGGCATTTTTTTCCAGTACTATTGTCATTTTTTTTAATTAAAAAAAGTTAATCTTTATTGTTTATATCATTAAATCAGTGACACATGGATAAAATTGTAGTAATTATTTAGAAAAGAATATTAATAACTGTTTTGGGTAATGAAGAGACATTTTTGAAGAAAAAAAAAATCTTCCAAACCTTTTTATCGAACAATTAATTGAGACTAAAAAAAAATCAATTAATATTAATAGTAACATTAATAGTAATGTTTGCATTACCTATTTTTACAAAATATAAAAGTATACATCCTTTGGTCACCTAACTATTATAGAAGATATATAAAAAAAATATTATAACAGTAAAATTTTTTTTATCATCTTTATCAAGAGAGTATTTATAAAGTTAATCTCTGATCAAAGTTTGAAGGATGTAATGACGTCATGATGACTTGTAAAGTGATAATATAAAAACTTATTGTACATTGGTATTCCAGAGAATATTTTTAAAAATTAAATAAATATACCGAAATTTACAGCTGTATTATTATAATACAACAAGCAAATAGAATAAATGATACACAATAGCATATAATAAAAGGAGAGAAACTACCTACTGGGACTATTCAAATAACAAACACAACTTAAAAGGTCTGCAAGGTCATCATAGTGAATATTAAAACGAAAGATTTGACTTTTTTATTTTAACCCAGCCAAAAAATAGTAATAACAAAAATTTATATCTTTTATTTTATTGTTAGATGTTATAATTTTTAAAATATTTTATTTGAAAAGAAAAGATATGATCAGGACCGGGACTCAAACTCTATCTTTCCGACATTTCATACATTATAATCCATAATATATGAGGAAACATCTTACACCGAAAAATTTAAGAGATTTTAAAAAGTGGAAACAAACGAAAAAAAATCATAACAAGGCAGAACAAAGAATATACATGGCAACAACTTAACAGAGAAAATGCATTACTCGCATAACCCAGGTCTCCCCCATATCCGTGGGATACGACGGATTAACGACGTATACGTGGGAGACCTGGGTTCGAGTCCTGGTCCTGGTCTTTTCTTTGCAAATAAATTATTTAAAAACAAAAATATTTGTATCATGGGACTTTTTTTCTAATAAAGGATGTGCTTCATTATTAACGAGTAATGCATTTTCTCTATTAAGTTGTTGCCATGTATATTCTTTGTTCTGCCTTGCTATGATTTTTTTTCGTTTGTTTCCACTTTTTAAAATCTCTTAAATTTTTCGGTGTAAGGTGTTTCCTCATATATTATGGATAATAATGTATGAAATGTCGGAAAGATAGATAAGGTTAATACACATGTGTATACAAAAAAAACCTATACCACAACAACCCTTGAACAGGTCTGGAGTTCAGTACATGGTAGAGACTGTACTGTTTTAAGACCACAAATGTTGGTGTAATCGAAATGCCATTATTTTATGTAAATAGTTGTGCAGGGAGGTGATTTATCCTAGATCACACTCAACTGCCAGATTTTCCCCCTTATTTTTGGTACCCACTTCATTGACACTGAGAGAGCCCCAGGAGGGTCCTAGATCTTATATGATCCATGGCCGGCCGCTAGCAGACTAAATAATAGTCTTGACTGCAGCAGGATTCAAACCGGGATTTTAGACATGGCAACTCAGTGTTAAACCACTGAGCAACTCCGCTCAAGATGATTATTATTCAAAATAATTTTGCTTGCTTCGACATTCAGTTTTTTAGGTCTTTTTTATTTATTTTGCTCAAAGAAACATTATGAAAATTTAATTTTGGATTTTTTGTTTCATCAAGAATATCTTTAAATAATAATAGTAATTTCTTTTTTGGCTAATCCAAAATCAGCAATAAATACACACACACACACACATATACATAACCCTTAGGGCATTTTCCTTTCTGATTAAGTATCCATTTAGTGACTCATCTGTTATCCATCACAACTTTACACGTATATTTCATTCCCATATCATCAAACTAATATTTACCAGTCCACTTATTACTCCTTTTTATTCTAAATACTTCTATTGATTCAAAAAGTGTATAGTTTTGTTCTTATCTTCATGTAAGCACACACGTTTTATTTGTATAAAGAACATTATGAAGTGTAATAATTTTGTATGTTATAAGTTCTAGAATGGAAAAAAGATAGTAACTACAAAATAAATAGAACCGTGAAATGAAATTCATTTAAACATTTTATTTATTAGCTGTCATATACACCAAAAACTTTTATTTCTCTTATATTAAATGTATCTGAAAGTAAACAAATGTATAATTGTATGTTTATAGCACCTAAATCATCGTTATTTCTGTTGATCTCGTTTTGTCCTCATTTTTCCTTTGCCTGTTTTTACGCTGTTTTATTAAATAAAATATAATATTGGATTATATTAGGTTATGTTATATTATATTTGTATTTATGTTATATTGTGGAAGTAAATTAACGTATAAATGTTTATCGAAGGCAATTACTCATTTATCATCATAAATATACATTAGCAAGATATAATATAACAGGCAAGAAGAATTATCACACTGAAGTATTTCAGAGCAAAAAAAAAAAAGCAAACAGCAAGAATTGAAGAGCCAATGACCATAACTGATTGAAATCAAAATTCTAAGTACACTATAACGAACAAGAACCAACAAAAAATGAATTTTCCCACCAAACAAAGTACAGGAAATAAAAAAATTACAAAAAACATGGTGCCTTGAAAAACATTTATTAAAAAAACAAACAGAAAAGAAGATTTTATCACCATTAGATTGAGGATGAATGGCATAGCCTTCAAAAAATTATGAGAATGGTATTCATATAGGACCCCAAACCCTTTTAATTTTTAACTGACTTGTGATAAATGATACATAAAGTTGTTATAAATATACATAATAATAACAATAAAAATGTCTTTATTTATTCTGGGACAAGTCCCTTTAGAATAACAATACAGGTGTTGTAAGCTATTATGCCTTAGAGTGTAAAATAATTACATCTAATTAGTTATTACAAATAATTTAATAAGTGAGAAAGAATAAAAAAATAATAGTAATAATAAAAAATAAAGTGAATTACCTACAATAACAATATTTTGAAAACAGATTAGAAGAAGAGAAAGAAAGAAAATTAAAATAAGTTAACAATAATTATATAAGAGAAACAATTTATAGTTATATATATATCAAATTTATGCAAAGAAAAAAAAATAATGAAGAAAAACTAAACAATACTATAGTGATTTAAATTTAATCCCTTTGTCTTTTTTTTTTTTTAATATCTAATTAGATAATATTAATACATATTTAGGTGGTTTAAATTCCACACACTCATATATATACATACATAATCACACACACAAGTGTACATTAAAAAACATCATTAATTCATCAAATGAAGAGAATTTTAACTCAAAACTGATCCCCTACTATTTCCGATTTTTAGGGAAGTGTAGGGATATTAGGTGATGGAATATACGGGATTTGAAGGTTGGAAGATTATTGGAACATATAGATAATTATATATCGATATATAAACGGAGATAAATTATGAGCAAACCAATTAACTAGTGTCAATAAGGTTAAATTGAAAGATTTTGTTATTAAATGTCAACAGGTAGAAAATATGTCTAAATAGGAAGTAAAAAGTCATTTCTGTGAATACACTAGTACTGTAGGAGTAAAACATTTCATCTTGTAGATTATGGCCCGAAAGATTTGCTCAGATAACTATATAAATTTTAAAATCTTGCCACTACAACTCCAGAAGAGTTTTGATGTATATCGGGAAAGACTGCTTCAAAGCCAACTACTCTTGGATGAGATCATGTTAAATGGCTAGATTTTTCCGCAATCATGGCTACTTTACAGAGGCTGGGTAAGTCCTAGAGAGTCTACGGATCCCGCAGGGCCAATCATAGAATGTTCGTAGAATAAATAATTCAACTACCACAGCCAGTTTCGAACCTCGTACCTTCACCTACACTAACCCTACTGAACTCAGCGGACTGAGATACCTTGCTCCCTAAATTAAAAAAAAAATAATGGAATTTATTTACTAGTACATAAACATTTTCTTCTTTCATGTTATGTTTTTATCACTTAAAAGAAAATCAGTTTTGGTTCTGTTCACTTTTTTTACATTGCCTTCAGCTGTTGCTTTAGTATATTAAAAAAAAATAATTGTAGTGATGAATGATTATCATTAGCGTTTATGATTATTTTAAATTTTATTATGTTTATGATAAAATTTTATTTCATTATTTTTTTATGATTGTATTTTATATTATTATAATGTTAATGATTATTTTTTATTTTGTTATTATGTTCATTTTATTTTATTATGCCACTCGTCAAAGATAATTTTTTTTTTTTATACATAAGATGTTTACTCTATTAAAACTATACAAATTTTTTATTTTATTTACGATCATATTTATTTTATTATTATATTTACGATTATTTGTAATGTATTATTATATTCACGATTATTTTTCATTTCATTATTATGTTTATGATTACTTTTTATTTTGTTACTATGTTTATGATTACTTTTTATTTTGTTACTATGTTTATGATTATTTTTTTATTTTATTATTATTTTTATAAAAAAAAAAAATAAATTATACTAAAATCGGTTTATCCGCCCAAGTGATATTTTTTTTACTCATGACTTCCATACATAGGACATATTACATCTGTTGAAAACTGAAATTTTTTAAAATTGTATATTACGTTAATAATTGCTTATGTTTATGTTTATGATTATTATTTATGTTCATCATACCTCGCTTCGAAATGAAGAACAGATACACTTGAGTAAAGAGCGTTGTAGCCTTGTAGCGAGCTAACACAGAACTGACGCTCTTGATCTGATACGATCCTCTTTTGTCAATTCCTAATCGGGGAGGGCGGCCGGGTCAATGGCGTTGATTGACGGAATGCACCAAACGAAAATAGCTGATATCTCGCCCTCAACCTACAATTATCTACCATTTGTGAGAGTATTTACAATTACAATTGTGCCGTCACTCGATAAATCGCATTAACTGGAAAAAAACCTGTACTTCTAGAACCAATGAAGAGTCTTGGGTTCAGTTTATGATAGAAACTGTAATGTTTCTAGGACAACAGTTTTGCAAGGAGGTGATTTGTCCGAGATCACGATCACCCAATTTAGGATATTCACTAAGTTGATGCTGGGTTTTTGAGGGGAGGTTGATGCTACTCCCACAGCGGCATCGTCCGATTAGCCATAGCAGCTAAAAGTGACGTTAAATGAAGCATCAAGAGATACTGAGAGGACATTATTTGAGTTGTTACCCCTAATCAATTAAAACTAATTTTATTTATTAAATGGGAGCGGGTATATTAGTGTGTAGGCGCTGAGTTTCTGTCTCTGAAGGCCCGGGTTCAAATTCGGTTGTGGTAGTTAAACTATTTAATCAGTGTCATTTTTATCTTTGAAAAAAAACAGCTTCCAGTCAATTTCTTTTATTCTTTCAAAATCAAGACGTTTCGGCACTTAAATGCCATTTTCAAGTGCCGAAACGTCTTTTTTTTTATAATAAAACAAGAAATAATAAAAGAAATTGACTGGAAGCTGGTTTTTTTCAAAGATAAAAATTACATAGAAATACAGTCCAGTATATTAGATAAGAATTAAAATGACTATTTAATCAGTTAACAGCCACTGAGAGAGCCTGTGGGATATTGCGGACCCTCATGGTGCTCACCCTAGCCTCGACAAACTGGGTACCCTTAATTTGGAGAAAACTCTAAAGATCTCGGACAAATAACTTCTTCGCACATCTCTTGTCTCAGAAACAGTACTGTCTCTATAATGTACTGAATCCAAGACCCTTCATGGGCTGAATTGATACTGGTATTTTTTTCATTAAAATAATCGCTAAAGTGACCTCTTAGCAATCTCTATCTCTATAGCAATCGATTTACTTGATCCGCTTGAGAAGGTTAAGATATTAAACCAATAAATGGCTTCACTCAATCCACAATATCATGTCTCAATATCTTTTTAAACTTTTATCACTTAATCCGCCTAGTATAAGTACAACGTCTTACCCCATTTCTTCCTTCTAAACGTCATTTACACGTTTGGTTAATATGACTACTAGTCTATATAATAAAAATGAATCGCCAAATGTCTTGCGAAAACTCGAGAACGGCTCGACCAATTCGGCTAATTTCTTTTTGATATTTTTGCTAAGGCGCAAAGAAGGTTCTTATGGAGAGAAAAAACGTAAAAATGACAAGGGAAATAATAAAACAACACTTTTCTTTTCCTTTTAATGCAAAATTAAATTTTTTCCTAACCATGATGCTGCATTTTTGATATGTTGTAAGGGCATATCTGAATAGTGTAAATCCGAGTTTGCAACCGAAAAAACGGATGGGAAAACCTTCATATTTTTGTTAAGGCATGAAGAATGTTCTTATTGAGAGAAAAAAAAAACATAAAAATTACGAGGGAAATAATAAAACCAACACTTTTCTCTTCCCATACAACCCACTCTGTTCCCAGCTGTAAACATTTGACGTAAATCAAAACAAAACAAAGGCGCGTTAGTTGTTAGTAAAACTTTATTTGGGTTTGCGTGTCATTATCTATATAAATATTGGTTCCGCCACCAGAGCCATTGTACTCATAGGTTTTAGAAACTGAAATGAATTCCATACATTTCCTTACAAACATACAAAAATATAACAACTACTTCCAAATGACTTCTTTAGGGGCAAAAAATATACTTCGCGATAATTTCATGCCAATTTTTAACAAGACTTACTTTGTTTATTACTTTTTAAGTTGTATAAAAATACAACTTTTCTGTTTAATTTGCAGATACAAGGCCAAATATATCATAAAGCAGGTTCGCTGTTGCCGGTGACAGATGGCGCCTATAAATTCCTGCAAATGAAATAAATGGGCAATACAACATAAGAAATTGATCAGCGTTGTGCAAATAATAGTTCAGTGAGGCGGTCTATTGTAGAACAATTACAAACTTTTTCTCATCCGCAAAATCAATTGACTGCATTGTTTAAAACTGCAGTGGATCTTATGCCATCTGATAATCATAAAATTGTAATCAGAGCTGATAAAACTCCTGTAGGAGAACATTCGAGATGTTTCAATGCACCGACTATCGATGAAGTTGCCATTGTTTTTGGAATTTGGAAGCCCTTTGTTTTAGGGAAATAGAGCAGAACAACGTAGTTATTAATAAATAAATAATTAAAAATAGTAAAACATCTAACGATGCAATTCGAAAACTCAAAAAAAAAAACCTTAAACCTTCGTAAATTCATGTCTTATACTGGCATATAATGATAAAAATCACATTAATGAAGATCAAATGCAAAACATCTCACATCAACAGTCCATAAGGATTCATCTGATTTTTTTGCTGTATTTTCTGATGATACCCGAATTGGCAAAACGTTTACTGGTAAGTTATTTTCCAGTATTTTAGAGACTTCAGGCTGTTTTTTTTGGAGTTTTCCAATAGCATTCTAATACTAATTATAAACATATTTCCCCATCGTTTTCTATCAATGTCTACTGTTTGTTTACTGATTTGAGTTAACTTTTCCTATCCGGTCATAATTAAGCTAGGAATCTTTAACGAGCACCTGACACCGCACAGGGTCGGGAACTTATTTTACTTCCCCTCCGAAGGACCGCATAAGACCACCTGTCGGGCTGCAAATCCGCGATGTTTGGCACAGTAGATTATTATGCTGATCACCACACCTCAGGTCACTCTAAACTCCAGCTGTTCAAGCTTTTTAATCCTCTACTCTTAAAAGCTTCATGTTATAGTAGAAGAAAACAAAATAATTAAAATACATTCCTAAAATAGAGTATCATTGATCAATACACGAGTAGGTCTAATCAATAACTTCTAGAAATGCGTGAAATTGTAATCTCTAAGTAGGTCAATACTGCGCGTTTCGACCACATATTCTTTCGTAACAGTTGTTAGATAAACATTAAGCAGAAAGTGTTTTGACAGTAGTTATATCAGGATCGTTTGTTTGTTGGATCGAAAAAATACATATATGGATGAAAAAAAAATCAAAAAATATGTAATCGATTAAACATCTCCCTACCAATGTTGGTTGTGAGCTTTTGTGCTTGTATCTAAGGATAATTTGGAAAACAAAATTAAAGTATATATACTTGCGTTCATAATATGATAAATACTTTTTCCTCTGGTTCTTGAAATTCAAATTTCGGCAATGCTTCCAGATTTAATTGTTCTCATATTCATGCCCAAACGGTGAAAAAACAAGTCTTCAGTGAATTATATTAAATCAAACCATAGTCTATATATAAGATTGACACTAGTACAATTAGAAGACAATGTAAATAAATAATTGATATTATAACAAATAATAATTGAATGATTTATTTTATCGTCCAGTCGTTTTTATATTGTTTTTTAAGAAGGATATACATCATGTAAAGAAATTATTGCATGATAGCTCACGACTTTAACAGTTTTTATTAACTTATTTATTCTCTTTATTTGCTTTATATCTTTTCATCATTCGTAATTTTGTTTGGCACTTTTTAAATACTTTATGGTATTTAAGCCTTCTGGCCAGATGTATTTTATGATTCTTTTTCTGTTCATGCTTGTTATTCTAAATGGACTTATTACCAGAATAAAGTTATTTTTCTATTCTATTCTAAATACATAAATTGATACATAGATACACAAATTGATGATGATTATTTTTCTATTTTCTTATCATTATTATAGATTTTTTCTTATTCTTCTACTGTTAACTTTAGTTTATTAAATTTGCATAATACACATTTAGGCCTTCACAGCTGATTTTGTTGTTATTGTTTATTCATTTACTGTCACATAATGCTACTATGGCTAATCGGACAATGCTGCATTAAGAATCCTCAATTTTGTTTATCCAGAGATAATTAAAATAAGGATCTTTAACTTGACACCGCACAGGTGCGGGCGACAATTTTACGTCCCTTTCGAAGGGCCCCATAACAAGGATATTTTACGGTGTTTAAAAAATTCTGACTCTTGGGCTATAGGTTTTAATGCTGACCAACATGCCATAGGTAATCCTTGATTTTTTGTTTTTAGCACAATGATTATATTTTTTATAGTAATAATTTATGGTATGTTGCGTGTATAATTTAGATGTATCAAATTTATTTGATATTTATTATATAACATATATATGTCTCTCTCTCTCTCTCTCTCTCTCTCTCTCTCTCTCTCTCTCTCTATATATATATATATATATATATATATATATATATATATATATATATATATATATATATATATATGTGTATATGTGCTTGTCAGGAGCAAATGATGATCTAATCAAAATGCGATTTATATTCCAAATCGAGTTCCACATCCTGGCTTTCACCAACCACTATTACTTTTTTATCTTAGATGACGTGAAAATTTCGCAGAGAGCACAAAGTTACAGTAATCTCATTTATAGTCGTTAAAAATTTATCAAAAACGTATTTTTGTGCCTTCAAAACTGAAGGATTTACGCAAATTGAAATTTCATTACTTGTTAATTTGTTTTTTTTAACGTTATAACATTTTTTGTTTTATTCTTGTTATTTTATGTTTTGATTTTTGTTTTTTCTTGAAGGGACATACATTTTAGTTTATTTATTTTAAGTACATGTGTAAATGCCACATTATTATTATTAAATAGCCGCTTGGCCAGATTATGATCCATTATTATTGTTCACATCTGTAATTCTAAAGGGGCCTGGTCCCAGAATAAAATTATTTTTCTATTCTATACCATGAGACTAATAAGTTGTTATCATTTACTATAACTGTTGTATAACTATTAAATAAATTCTTCAAAACCCAATTTATGGTCAATCGCCGTTGCGAAAAATAAAGTTAATAGTGTAACTATTTAAACAGACCTACAAAATGGCTGTTATTTTTTATATCCGATCATCCGTTCGGTCGTTAAAAGCATTTTGCTCAGTTTATTCGGAACACATTAAATTGACATATTTAGTTAATTATATGTAGTATAATTAATTAATTAGATAATATTAATTAAAATATCTAGTATAATAAATTAACAAAAAAATTTAGAACAAACTAAAATTGAAATATGGACTTCCTCTATAATTATTTATAGCACATAAGCCAAATAAACATAAATAAAAAAAACACTTTGTGACTCTTCATTAATCTCATATTTTAATCTATCTAAATAATGTTAAGAAGAAAAAAATTGAATGACCTTGTTTTTCCTTGAGCAATCGATCGGACAAATTAAAACAACAATAAATCGGACTTTGTTCAAGAGATAAAATAAAAATATAATTTTTTACGATGCAAAAAATAAATCGAAAAATTCTAAACGTAATAAAAAAAGTAAATGAATAAAAGTTTAATAATACAGTTAACTACAATGAACATTGAAATAATAGTTCTTAATTTTTTTTTATTGAGAGTTTCTCCAAAGTTGAGGTTTTCTTCAACCAAATTTTAGGATAATAAATTCTTCATTAGTGATTAATAAAGTCAATGAACTTAATATAAAATTTATTTATATTTATTATTCATTATATATATACATATATTTTATCGATTTTTCAAACTTATAATAAAATAAAAGCATTTCATTATTTCATTTAATGCAAAATACTCAAAATCTCAAAATAATACTGTATATATACTCAAGTTTTAATAGGCACAATAAGAAGGTACAAAGGTTTCAGTGCTGAGTAACTGATTTTTTTTCATTTAGTTTCAAGTAATTCGCAACGTAAATTATATAAAATAAAAAATAAAAAAAATAAAACTTTAATAATCAAATATATACATTAATGATTGATCCAGAGTAGTCCAAAGTTGGATAAAACTTAAAAAAAAAAAACTCATTTAAGCCTAGACACTTGACCCCATCACAAGCGCTCAATAAGATCTGCAATGTTGGTCGAAACGTTGGCTTTCTAATCCAAAGAGCTCTCCCTACTTAAAAATAAGATAAAAATAATGCACCTACGGTGTATAGTGCATATATATAACACATACACACATCTAATTTAATTACTATAATTCAGTTATGTGATATGAAACTAAACTTTTTCTTTTGACCTCGATAACTAGTTTAAGACATAGTACACCGTGTACTGTCTAATACCGTCCTTAGAGAGATCTGGCAAGTATACTATTACCGGATGCCTTCAAGGATCCTGTCTTAGTCCTATATTATTTAGGATTTATATCAATGACTCCTGTATTGAAGAAGTGATAAGCTCTCTTTGTAGATGATTTAAGATTCTTACCTTACTTCAATCGAAAAACTCTACACCCATGAAGAGTCTTGGATTTAGTACGTGATAGAGACTTTAATATTTCTTAAATAAGGTCTCCGATTTGTCCAAGATCACGCTCAACCGCTAAATTTTCCCCCTTATTTTGGGTCTCCAATTTTTATAACATTGTATAGGGCCTGGGGCTCACCCAGTCTTTAGATCCCGCAGTGTCTATCCGTGGCTGTTGACAGATTATATAATTTATCTCGTTAAGTAAACCTTACGAATTCTTTAAAACAAGTGGGATTACAAATAAATATTTAAAAAAAATAAAACAAAGCAATAAAGCTATGAGTTAACTAAAGGCTGCTTTAGTAATGAAATAATCTTAAATTACTTTTTTTCTTCCATTTGCAAAATCAGTGAAACACTTGGTTGTGAACTTGGGAATAATTTTTATTTGAATAACCTCTATAATTTTTAACTTCAAGTGAAACTCATTTTTATTTATTCTTGTTAAGACATGTGCTAATTTTGTTGTTCTTAAATGTATTTTTCATTTGCTCGATAACGACAAAAATATTTTTTATGATTGATTAAAATTTTCGAAATCCCTTTTTCAACTTATTTATTCGTTTCAGGGCGCTTGTGCTAAAAAAACCCATTTTCTGCTATTGGTATATGAGTCTTAACAACCTCAATTTCTCAAATGAGTGAATTTAACATTATTTTTATTTTTTGCGGTTTTAGCTTAAAGAGCTAGCGAGTTAACAATAGCTCCGAAATAACCTTCAGACTTTTGTCTGAACCAAACCAATATTTGATATTTGCATATAGTCGAGAAAAAGCTGGATAATATTTATAAAGGAAAATATTTGCACCTGTATTCGACACACTTTTCCTGTAGGTATATATAGAATAGAATAGTCACTTTATTCTGGGACTAAGTCCTCTGTAGAATAACAAACATGAACCGAAAAAGAAACATAATATGTATGGCCACAATACTACATAACACAAATCGTTATGTATTTTTAATAGATCAAACAAGTACAATAGGTGACAAAACACTAAACAAATGAAGAGAATAAACAAAATACAGTAAACAAAAAACAATACAGTAAATGTTACATGAGCTAGGTTGTAGTGTAAATATATACATACATATTTATTTATTTATTTTGAAGACATAATTTTTCCTCATCAAAATAAAAATATTTAAAAAATAATCAAATGAACAATAAATAAAAAATATATACATATTTATATATACATGTTTAAATACTACACCGTTGATTAACCAAAATAATTATCACGGGTGTGGTTCAGATTATACGAAGCCAAAAAAATCACCACATTTTGATCCTTAAAAATCATTATTTTATTGAAATGCAATTCGATGACTTAGTATTTAATATAATCATAAGAGTTACATAAAATATCTTAATAATAATATAGTAAATATATTACACTACAGTTTCAAAAGTCAATTGAATATACTAAAAATTTTGTCGAGTATTTTTCTTCATTTTTTTTTTCAATCAATACACGCGCTGACCCACTTTCGAAATATTAACTGTATTCTTTCCTTATCTTGTTTTGAACCGAAATCACAATATTTCCTACAACTTTGTTTTCGAGAGATGTTTGTGAATCGATGAGGTTGTTTACAGCTGCCAAAGGAAAATCATATGTGGAATAATCCACGCTGTTTTTGATCTTCGCCATTAAAGTGTTTATCTTTTCTTATCTCGATTTCGCCATCATTCACTAATGGAGTAAACAGAAGATACTGGAAAATTCTTTATGTAAGAATTGTTGTTTGGAATTTGCAAGTATTATTTTTATTATTTAATAGGGCATTAACCTGAAACATTCAAGGACTTTCTAGATAATAACAATAAAAGGCTTAATGAGCCCGAAGGCTGGTTGCGGATACTACCAATATTTGTTTCCTAACTTCAGTCCATGAACCACACCCGAAACTCAAAACCGCCAGATCACTCTTAACGCGATCCTGCCACCTACGCCTTGGTCTAACTCTCAGACGTGTACCAGTAGGCATAGCGTTTGTTTATTTTTTCGCATCTAAGCTCAACAACTTTACAAGCCCGTCTCAACCTTCCCCACACTATTTTAATTATATTAACCGAGACATGAGCTGCGATTCCGCGTTGTGTAATGCCTAAAATTCTACAGTGGTCTCATCATTTTTGAGGCTGAAAATTCTACGCAACACCTTGCCTTTGAATATCTTAATAAATTAAAATCTTGTTCGTATGTTTCGTTTAACGTCACCTTATTCTGATATGGCTAATCAGACAATGCTCAAGTGGGAGTCAGTCATACATTTACCTATCCAGGTACAGGGGGCATATCTTTTCTCTTCAAATAAAAATAGTTAAAATTAACAAAATTATAGTGTATTATGTTTTTCCTCGCCCTTAACTAACTTCTCTATTAATAAATTCAAATGGTATGAGAAACCATCATAAATGTCTATTATTTTATTTTTATTATTTATAATTTAGTGTACATTTTTTTTTATTATTAGTATTATTATTTTATTTTTTTTTTTACTTTATTTTATTATCATTTCCGCATTAATTTCTTTCTGTTACCGCATGTATATATTTTTCCGCATGTATATATTTATTTATTTTATTTTGTTTATATTATTGTTTTGTTATGGAATGACTGTAAGCTACACAGCACTATTACTTATTGCCAACAAGTGGCAGATTGTAATATTTCAATAAAGTGTTAATATAAAAAAAAAAAATATTTATAATTGCGATCAAGTGTATAATATTCATAGCATAAAAACAACTACTTTTATCTCCAAAATAATTCAGCATTTGTTATTCACATTATATTGTAGGAGATAATAGAAAATCTCAGAGGATCGGTCACATTACATAGATAGCATTTATCTTAAAATAGATCAGGAATTTATGAAGTGTTAAATTATAGAATTTTTTGTAATATAGTACTTAATGATAACAAAACTGTTATCAGCTGAGAATGAGCTAATCGCGATATTAGTATTAGTTTTATCTTTAATAATTATCTTATCTTGAAGTGGGTGGAAGGTAAGGGATTAAGGTCGAAATAAATTAGAAAATATTCACAACATTATCTTACTTATTTTGTACTAGCTTATGCCCGCGGCTTCGCTCGCGTGGAATTTGGTCTGCCACATAAAGTTTCGTGAAAGATCATTTTAAATAAATAATTTAATTATTTTTTTAAAATATAAGTTACTCCTACATACAAAATTTCAGATGTCTAACTTCAAAACTGACGGCTTCTATACAACCTTTGAACCCCTATTATATTAAAGGGGAAACCCTTGGGGTGAAATTATCCAAATTTCTTTCTTAAACTTTACAATGAACCTATCTACAAATTTCAAGAAGCTAAGTTCCTGATTTGCCTTTAATTATGTACGATAAAGGGGGAGGCACATGCCCCCATATAAATCTGCCCTTGCTGTAGCCTCTGATGTATAACCTGTTTTACTCAGTAAGTTTCATCCAAATCCATTCAGTAGTTTTTGTGTGAATGAGCAACAAACATTCTCATTTATAATATTAATAGGGTATCAAAACAATAATTTCACCCATGCTCTTTCTGTTATTTAACCAATATTATCATGTGATTTGCCTTTAATTATGTACTATAATTGATTCTCCACAGTACCTAAACAACTGTAGGGGGGCACGTGCACCCGTGCGTACCCCCCATAAATCCGCGCTTGCTATAGCCTATGTGTTATTCCGATGTATAAACTATATTACTGTAAAGTTTCATCCAAATCCGTTCAGTAGTTTTTGCGTGAAAGAGAGACAAACATACAAACTTTCACATTTATAATATTAGTAACATTAATCAACAGCTGCAACCTTCTATAAATAAATATTTATATATTTACTTATATACTCAAATTTAAATACATACTTCTTAAACAATATTTTTTTTCCCGAAATCTAAAAATCATAATTTATAACTTCACCAGCACTTCTTTATGGATGTGAGACGTGGCCGCTAACGCTGAGGGATGAACAACGTTGGGAGGGATGTCCCAAAAAGGATAAGACCAGAGGAGAATACACAACGTGGAATTGCGGAACATACACTCGGTTAATATTTTTCAAGTGATAGCATCAAGATAATTGAGATGGGCTTGTAACGTTGTTGGGCTGAGTAACGAACGATTTCATAAAAAGTTAATAAGCGCTGGGCAGCGTTCCGTGGACAGAGGTTTATAAACTGAGATTGGTAATATCGGCATCGAACCTTCGGGTTAGCTAAGGCTTTTTATTTATTTGTTTAACATTCTTTTGACGACGTTTCGAGACTCTATTGCTCCTCATATTCGTACCCTAACAGTAAAAAACAAATGTAATCACAGAGTTATAATCCTCTTATAAAAACACAAGTTTCTTATAACAAATGCAAAAGTTTATTTAAAACTTGAAGAGTGAAAATATTTAAATTTTATTTTTAAAGAATCCTAGTTCTGATGGAATATTTTTCACATTGGTTAGAATTTTTTGTAAGGTTTCAGCGATGTGTTTCACGCACTATTGCTTTAGCCAAAAAAATCTCTTCAATAGGCATTCTTCGCTACAAAGATCTTGTAGAGGAACTACAATTCCGAACATTGCAATGGATTCTATTATCTGAAGTATTTAGATAATTTTCTGCGATATATGAAAAATCTGTGCCTCAACAATCCATTAAGGATCTTGGTTTCAGTACATGGTAAGGCTGTACTGTTTCTAAGGCAACGGCTGTGAAGGGAGGTGATTTGGCCGAGATCACACTCGAATGCCAGATTTTTCTCCCAGTGAAGGGTACCCACTTTATAGATTCTAGCCCCAGGAGGGTCTCCTGATTCCATAGGGTACCGTCTCCGGCTGTTAACAGATTAAATTCTGTCTCAGCAGGATTTAAACCTGAAATTTCAGCACAGCAATTCTATGCTGAACCACTGAACTACCACGCACCCAAAAAATAAACCAAGCTATTTCCATTGTTTCAATTCAAACGCAGAGAATGCATTGAAATATGATTAATTTTTTGTTTATAACCGATAATTTGTTTATCTTTAAACGAACTAAAGTTTCATCATTTTATTTGATGCAACAGAGTCAATATCTGAGAACAATACTAAGTGGGTACTCATATTTTAATAGCCTCACTAGTTGGCGTACAAAATAAACACTAGACTTATTTATTATCTACTAAAAACAACTACTGTGTCTGGGGTTCAGTACATGGTAAAGACTGTACTGTTTTATGGACAACGGTTCTGCAAGGAGATGACTTGTCCTAGGTCATTCTCAACCGCCTGATTTTCCCCCTTTATTTTGGAGGCTGGGTGATAAGGGTCCTAGATCCCATATAATCCATCTCCCGTTGCAAACAGACTTTAGTATCCACTAAAGTGCCATTAAATAAATAGTTGTATAATAAGGGTTGGCCCGCCATTACTGGGTGAACACCAGTAGATTTCTGAGCAAAGGTGTTAACGCACCTTTGGTACACCAAGCTGATTTACTATTCAAAGAGAAAAAGGTTAACCCACTTGGTCAATATTACTCACCAAATAGATTATACGACGTCATTATTGTTATTGTTTGTTGCACTTTAGCATGTTGTTGTTATCACAGATAATAGATTCCTATTGCAGCGGTACATAGATCGCTCGATCATGTCTTTAATCATTATTGATAGATGTCAGGGCCATTGGTCTTCCGGGTCCGATAGTTAAGGAATCATTACTACGCATTTAGGACTTCTTAGAGAATTCAGCTGGATTCGGATATACAATTAAGATTATATAAATATATTTTATAATATATGTTTTATATATTATTATTATTTGAAGCGGAGTGGTTCAGTGTCAGCACTGAGTTGCAATGCCGCAGGTTCACTTCCCCTCTTCGGTTCAAATCCCTCTGCTGACCAGACTTTTCTTTAATCCTAGTTCAGCTAGCAGCCGGAGATGGATCCTATGGGATCTAAGACCTTCCTGAGGCTCACCCAGCCTCTATAAAGTGGGTTCCCAAAATAAGGGGGGGATCTGGCGGTTGAGCGTAATTCACCACAAATTACTTCCCTTTTATTTACATGTACGAGTATATTCACACTCTACGTTTGTTGACACCAATTCTTACATATTATATTTTAGACAGAGATAAGAATACGCCATCACATATACTATCAAAAATTAATTGAAGGAACCAGGAAGGAGGACGCACTCCTGGCTGCAGAATTTAAGGCAATAGATCTCACAACTACCGCATTTTTTAGAAGCACTGCGAATGAACTTAAGATAGACATTATAATGGCCAACGAATTGGATACGGCAAAGGAAGAAGAAATTCCGACAGGAGGAATAGGAAATGACGTTGAACCCTAATAAAAACCACCCCTAATAAAAAAAAGAAATAAATTATATGTTATGTAAAAAGCATAATGAAATTACCTGAATTAGTTAAAAGTAATTCTAAGAGCTGTCGATTCAGGCAATAGCACCAGAATTATAATCTTCTCTGTGCACGTTTTCCTGAAACATAACAAAAAAATTCATTAGATTTTATTTTTTATTAAAAAAAAATAGTAATAGTACGTGTTCGGGCTTATATGTTCTCATCTTTAGTTGTAGTGGGTTACATTTAGATAAATGTATTTTTATATTTTATATATCTAAGTTTTACAGAATGTCTGATACAATCAGCAATAAATTACATTTATAAATTTGATTTTTAAGGTTCAAACCATGTCACCACTAAACAACTAGCTGTAGAAAAGGCAACTGTTGATATAGAAATAACTGGAGAAATATAACTAGAAAACATAAAATAAAGAAAAATAACTAGAAAACATAAATCGGAAAGGTAATAAGGCGAGGTTAAAGTCAAATTAATGTCACCTTTGGTCTAGTGGTTAACAGAACAAGCTCCTAAGCCCAAGATCGCGGATTCGTAGTTCGGCATGTAGCCTTAGGACTTTGTAAAGGGAGTAAAAAATCCTTAGTTATGCCGTCCTTCGGAAAGGACGTATAATATTTGTTATACTAACCACTAGACCACAAGTAACCTAAACGTTTTATTTACAGATAATATATCGTCCCTACTAATTCACATAGGAGCACCTATCAGTCACAAAAACAATGTAAAACGAATGTCATTGGTTTGATTATAGGTACTAATTTTTACTGCTTTTTTTGAATTCTCCTCAAAAGTACCGATTTTAACATTCAATAGTTGGAAATGACAGGCCTTATCCTGAATATGCCTGGATAAACAAAATTCAGAGCTTCCACTGTAGCATCTTTCCATTAGACACAGCAGCAGTGACATAAAATGGACAAACAAGTCAAAAGAGCGGTATAGCTGTGTAGAACGCTGAGTTGCCGAAGATTTCTGGTTCAAATCTGGCTGTGGCAGATAAATTATTTAATTTATATTAAGTAACAGCCGTAGATGGATCGTGTGCGATATGAAGACCTTTCTGGGTTAACGGAAGCTCTGTAAAGTGGGTACTCTTAATGAGAGAAATACCTGGCGGTTGAGGGTTATTTTGGACAAGTAATGACCTCCTTGCACAATCTGTTGTCCAAGAAACAGTACAGTCTCTATCACGTTACTGAATCCAAGACCTTTCATGGGTTGTACTGATATAGGTTTTGATTTTATTGTATTTAAAGGTTCAATCCAAACCACTAAAGTCTTCAATCCGTTTACGGTTCCGAAAATATAAAGTCAATATCGAAAATACAAAGACCAATATCGCTTTTTAAGATAAGTGCCTACTTGTCTTCTACGACCTTGTGTATCCTCGCACGTCAAAAGGAGAAATTATCGGAGATGTGATGCATCAGAGATAAACGGTTTTTATATCTACTGTGTCATTCGGAATAATCCTGGCATCGGCATTAAGGATAATAAATCGCTTTAGTTCAAAGTCCTTGGATTTCTATTTGAAATATCACGCCGACTCGCCGTGTAATAGGATTGTGAATATTCGTGTTTATCAGAAAAACATTGAAGTTATTATTATTTTTTAATATATTTACGTTAGCAAATAGCGGTATACAGACACAACGAGGTTAAAAAAATAGTTTTTCGTCATAAGTGATTTCGATTTCTGTCATTTATATAAATATTGGGTGGTGGGGCGACCTGTGGTTTAGTGGTAAGCGTAAACCCTCAAGATCTCGGATTCGTAGCCCGGGAGATGGCTCTGGGATTTTTTTAAGGGAGATATAAATCCTTGGTTATGGCGTCCTTCGGAAAGGACGTTAGAAGATTTCCCGAGCCTCTACGGTATCAGGTATTCGATAGAAATCCCTATCCTAATTAAACCTGGATAGGCAAAATTTAGAGCTCCCACTGTAGTCCGAATAGCAGCATTAAGTGACATTAAATAAACAAACAATATTAGGGGTTTTACATGAAATATCCGTTTTATTATTTCTAAAATATATATAAAATGTGGAATTCATGGACCTCTGCTGTTTACTAAGTCAATGTGTAAGGATTTTAATGAGCTGTAACTAATTCTCTTTTTTTAAAAATAATATTGACTATCATTACGAACCGATATCACTACTTCAAGCTATAAGAAACAATACTACCGTACGTTTATGTTAGCTGTGATTAATACGCTTTTTGGTTGTTGGTACATGTTTGAAGTTATGAAGGGATATTGTCCGAAATTAAAATTATTTTTCTGTTTTATTTTAGATATTCAACCCAAACCAGTTTTGATTATATATCTTAGTGTTATAAAACACTATTTTAAAAAAAAATAGCCCGGCAGGTGACCCTAGGATTTTTTAAGGGAGGAAAAAATCCTTAGTTACGCCGTCCTTCGGAAGGGACGTTAAACGGGGGTCCCGAGCCTGTACGATATCAGGTACTCGTTAAAAATCCCTATCCTAATTAAACCTGGATAGGCAAAATTTAGAGCTCCCACTGTAGCATCGTCCGATTAGCCATAGCAGCATAAAGTGACGTTAAATGAACAAACAAACTATTTTTTAATTGATAGCACTAAATTTCCAACACTTTTGATTGCTATCATGTATAGTGCATCTCCATTAAATGCAGTAATGACAACACAATGGACTTTTGTTCTCAACAGGTTCAAGTGCATTTTAGACTTTGACAATGTCACAGAACACTTCATATATAGTATCAATAACGATATCATCTTCATTAAAATTAAAATAAAAAATTCTTGCTTCTTGTTCTTTTTTTTTAATAATTATTTACAATATCTTGCATTAAAATTTACATTGTTAGTTAATTAATTATGAAATCATTTTTAGATATAACGAATTACTATTACTTATTTATTTCATTACAGTTATATCATATGCCAATTTAAAACATATGCAGATTACGATTAATATTTGGCATAATTAAATCCCAAGATAATACTACAACAACGATAGAGATCAACAACAATGACATTGTTTGTATGTGGGCATAAAATATAAACATTTAAATCGGCCATACATTTAGAGATTCAGGCAAATGTGCTCTTTTAAAATTGATTACTATCATTAACCTTTATATTTAAATAATCAACAAACTATTTTTCTCATACTTAACTTTAGTTATCTGAGTTTCATTTCACGTCGAGCAGAATTTAGTTATATTTATTTTATTTTAATGTTGGTTATAATGTTTATTATATTTGGTTTTAATATAAATTGTTTCATAAAATTAGAATTGAAGGATTTGCTGCAAAAAAATTGGTATAAAATATCCATATGCCAGATCTGAATAATAACGTTTTGAATTATTGTTTTTATGGATATCCTTAATTATTCAAACACATTAGGACAGAATTTTCAATAAAAAATTAATTTTCTAGTATTTAGTATTTATGGAGTATTTAGATTTCTTAATACTTATATATCGTCGCTGTCAAAACAATACCGCCTATCTACAACTTTTTATGAAAATGAGTTTATAACGGTAACGCATTCTACAGGTTTAATTACACACTAAGGAAGGCTCGTATTAAGATCAGCAACAAGGCAGAGTATGATTTATTGAAACTTTTCTTCAATACTTCTGAAAAAAATTGCCAAGTCTGCAATCGCCACGGTTTTTTTTCTCTCCTGTAAAATTACCCAAAGGGTGCATAGACGGTATTGTATTGACAGCGACGATATGTAAGATAATTAAATAGAACATAGCTGTCACGAAGATAATAGTCATGATAGAAGAAAACTATGTAATATCAAAACTTTCTTTGTCCTTAATAAACTTGCTATATACGAATATATTTTTATCAGCTTTTATTTTTTTAAGTACTTGTATGTATTTTTTAGTATCCGAAGGTTGCCACTTCGAGTTGAGTCAGTTATTCGTTTCTCTTATATTATTTTCCAAAATATAAGTTATCGCCTGTAATGATGGGTAATGGGGAGATTTCGGTAATCATTTGATCAAGAAGTGAAAGTTTCAGCTAACATTTCGAAGTATAAAACTTTAAAACTTGTTGTGACTCAACTGGAAGTGACAACCTGCGGAATAATTACCAAGTTATCTATGAAGCTCTAAAAAATGAAGGTTAATAAGAGGAAATACAAAGATATAGCAGCTAGATTGTTTCAAATAAAAAAAAAAAAAAACAAACGTTAAAATAAAATTGAGATCGAATCCGGATTAAAATGTTCTTAAAAAAATATGTTTTTCCGAACGTATGTCGCATGATATGAGACACGAACAGGAAATACGGTTGCGGAATCAGACCAGAAAGTGATTTTCTTTTGGATGCTTCAAGAACATAAGGAACGGATTCAGTGACCATATAGGATATTAGAAAGCATTAAATGCTTTCAGATAAGTAGCCAAGAAATATGTCAGAATGCTAATTCTTCCTTACTAATTTAGTACGTTGCGTAAGAAAAAAGAAATCTGCGAGGTAACTGCAATGCTTTATGCAATGCAATTATTTCGGCAAAGGAAAGGTTAAAAAAATATGAAATAATGTTATAAATATATATATTGTATACATATATATATACAGTGAAATGATGTGATAATTGAAAAAATAAGACCCTAAGATTAAAGAAAATACTCTTCAAAAGTTGATGGGTTCCGCGAATTTTGGATAATTGGCAATTTGATACTGGACACTGTACTGTATATTACACCGTAATCTTAGCAAGTTAAGAATGCTCCTGTGCAGCAATATTACTTGTGCTTATTAATTACTGGTTATTTTTATAATTGGTAGATACTCTAATAAAGTTAGTAGAGAAGTTAATTAATCAAGTTTTTTTTTCATATTTCAATCTAATAAATAAATAATATATATATATATATATATATATATATATATATATATATATATATATATATATACATCTCAGAGGCCGAGATTGGAGACTTTCTAGCCTTGATTCCTCACTATCACTCTCTAGCGGTTTTCTTCTTATGTCGCCAACGATTAGTCACACATTGACAAGGGAAACGTGTTTTATTTTAGCCGTTAAAAAATATTACAGAAGTGTTTACAAAAATGATTCAAAAATTCTATTATGAAAACTTATCAATAACGCTAGATAATTGTTAATTTTATTTAAGACTGAGAAATGATTCAACAGAGAAATCATAACAAAAAATGTTGAATGTTTTATTACTAGTTTAAAGTTATAAATAGTTTCAAAGATAGTAAATCTGTCCAACTTATGGATATTATCAAACGCTTTTAGAGTAACGAATTCAATATAACTTTGTCAATTTTAATATCTCTATTCTATTATATAAATAAGCGTTTAGTGATGTAATAATTTATCGGCATTGGCATTGTCTGGCAATGGATCGAGAAATAAATACAATCACCTACAATGTAGAGTAGTGGCCAAAATATATATTTTTTAAATATTTCTCAATAATGTATTTCAATAATTTACATTACAACTGTTATTACTAAAGGTACAACTGAACATGATCTCAAAAAATTATAGATGTACATTGTATGAATCATAAATAATAATAATAATAAACATTAATAATATCAAAAGCTATGGAAAATATTTGAAAGCTTATTATTTCAAAAATATCCCTTATAATTGCATAAACTAGAATTTTCCTTAAAACTGTTTTTTTTATTTACTTTAAATAGAACAAAATGGAATTAATTCATCAAAACATTTTATTTTAATATAAATATGTTATTTGTTTGCTCCAAAAGATAAGAACCGTTGTCCAAGAAACAGTCTCTGCCATGTACTGAACCACAGACCCTTCACATCAGGTGATTTTTAATATTTATCATAGAAATATTAAACATAAACATAATAATGCTTTAATAAGCTCTTATGTGTAGACCATCGCGTTGTTTAGTTTCTCTAAGTCTTGTTATCGTTCTGGGGTTGGCCCAAGGTCTTCAATAGAATGTCAACACTAAATAATGCACCAGCGAGTTTGTTGTTTGTTTGTTTGTTTTTGAAGGGCATGTGGTGCATTGGACGGTGAACTGTTTAGCAATGTTCGAATAATAAAAAAAAAGCTAGAAAAGCCCTAAAAAAGCCTTATAGCATCATCACATCATCACACGATACCATATTTTTTCCCACTTACATATTAAATCTAAGGTCGAATTACGCATTTATTAATCTTTCAGCTTCGGAACTAAAAATTTAATCGTTATATTTAATATCAATAATAATTATACATAAAAGCGACTTTCATTGTAACACAACGAAGTGTTTGAATAGAAAACAACAAAAAAATTAAATTTAATGTTTAAGGAAGAAATAGTTGGGGGTGCAGTCAATGAAAACATCAAAATAAGTATAACTTATTTATTATGTGCCGACGTTTCGGCCTACAATGTAGGCCATCTTCAGGGCTAAGAGAAAAAACAGAAATATATAAAAACGTAGCAGTAACAAGAATATATAAAGTGGTACAGGAGTGGAAATAAAAACAGTGACTAGATATGATGAAATAGTGAATAGATATAAGATAAATAAGAAAGCATATAAGACAGATTACAGAATAATAAACTTAAAATAGTGATAGATAAAAATAAAATTGTAGATGATGAACAGAAATTGTAATAGTGACAGATAAAATAATACAAGAATAAGAATATAAAATAGAAAAAATACATGTCAAGAAGGGATAAAATGTAAACAATAATATAAAGGGAAGAAAAATGAGGAGGTAAAAGGAAAGATACAAAATAAGAAGATTGAAATATAGAAAAAGGGGGGTTGAGTATGAAGGATTTAGAAAAAAACTAGTTTAATTAATTATATGGATAAGAAACGAGACATGAGGGGTTACAAAGGTAAAGTGTTATAATACAAGCATAAATAGAAAGAAAAGCTTGATAAATTTCAAAAATTAAACATTGAAAATAGTGGTATTATATCTATGAACTATGAAGAATGAAAAGAAAAAGAAAATAAGTAAGGGAAGTTAATATGTAACTGTATACAATTAGAAAGAAGTGGCATAAATGCAAAATAAGATGAGAATATAATATAAACATATAGAAAATAGGTGAAGAAATACAGTAGATGAAAAATATGAGGCTAAATAAGAATGAACTCTATACTAATAACATATGATGGATGCCAAAAGTAGGTGTGAGAACAGGTGCGAAGAAAGGTGAATGTGAAAAGGATGGAGATAAGATAAATATATACTAACCGAATAAAACAAGTTGCAGGTTAGGGAGCTCAGAGACAAGTAAGAAAGAAAACCGTTACACCGGGCAGGCGGAAGCGATAAAGGCGATCTCTGACGGCCAAAAAAATAATGACAAAGAAGGGGGAAGGAGAAATGTAGAATCGGTGGATATAAGAGACCGTAAATAATGTAAATGACGTGAAAAATTAAAAATTAAATTAAATTAAAAAGGGAAATTGCAGATGCAGTGGATATAAGTGACCGTAAATAATGTAAATTGAGAGAAAAATAAAAATTAAAAGTCAATGGTCAAAAAGTAATTAAAAAAAAAGAATGGCATAATAAATTAAGAATGTAAGGTTATTTTAGTAAATTAAAAATATGGGCGTAGGTTAGGGATAGGTGATGGGAGTCGGTCTTGGCATTAACGGTAGAGGAATCTAAATTGATGTGAATGGTTTCTGAGAGGATGCGTTTATTATAATTAGGAACGGAGGCTAGGATCGACGTGTTTTCGAAGTCAAAAATGTGGTTAAAGGATAGAGCGTGTTCGGAGAGTTTAGAAGCGGTTGGGTTGTGGGAGGAAATGGAGTATTTGTGTTGGGTAATGCGGTCTTTAAGTAGGTTTTTGGTTTCGCCGATGTAGGAAGAGTTGCAGTTGGGAGTAGAACAAGGAATGCGATAGACGACCTGAGAGCGATGTTTTAGTGGAATGGGATCTTTAACACGGGTATAAATATTGGAGAGTTTGTTGTGGGATTTAAAGGCGATGCGTAAATTGGGGATCGCGGAACGTAGGGATTTTTGAATGTTATTAGAGAGGGAGGGTATATATGGCAAGGATCTGTATATAGGGATAGAAGGCGGATGTGGAGAACGGGTGTGGGTGGGTGGGTTATAATGGTGATGGATGAGTTTATTGATAACATGGGGAGGAAAATTGTTTTTTAATAGGATTGCTTTCATTGACTGCACCCCCAACTATTTCTTCCTTAAATTAGAAGATACAGTCGACCAACTCTTCTCTAAATTTAATGTTTATTTTTTATTTATTTTTATTTTATTTTACACCATCAGAGTTTTGATCGAGTCTGGCATCCGTTTCTACTGTACAAACTTCGTAAATTCTTACATTCTACTTACTTCCTTATTATCAGTTCCTACCTCAGTAATAGAGCCTTTGAAGTAAACCATTCCTAATCTTCCTTCTTTACCCCGTATGCCGGTGTTCCTCAAGGTAGTATCCTGGGTCATATCCTTTACACGATATATATAGCTGACATCCTAACCCATCCAAGCACTGTTCTCATTACGTACGCTGATGACACATGTGTGTTATCAGTAAATAAGGATGCATTTGTTGCATCCCAATCAAACCTTCAGGAATGGTTTCAAAATTAGAGCATTAAAATAAATCCTAACAAACCCCATCAAATGACCTTCACCCTTCGTCGTAAACCTACGAATTCCTGCCTACTGTATCCTTTAATAATATTTCACTGATCCCTGTCGAACAGATACGTTACCTAGGACTCCATCTGGACAAACGTCTCAATTGGAATCCTCACACAAGACTGAAAAGACAAAAAACTGCTCGAAGTTTTCGCCTACTTCAACATTTACTGGACAAACGCTCTAAGCTCCCAATTAATTACAAAAGACTCATTTACATGACAGTTATCAGACCTATTTTGACATACGGAGCTTTGGGGCTCTACTAAACCATCCAATTCATCTCGCATCCAATCCTTACAATCCAAAATCCTTCGTAAAATCCTCAATGCTCCTTATTATGTCACAAACAAACTCATCCATCATGATCTTAATATCCCATATGTTGCTGATTTGGCCCAAACTAGATACCTATCCTTCCATGACAAGCTCCATACACACTTGAATCCGCTAGTCTCTCAACTTGCTTTTACATACTATTCCTGATAACCCTCCGAGGTGTCTGAAAAGAAGATGGCGTCGAGACCGTCTACTATAGAACTATATTGGAGTGCTACCGATAGTTAGTTTCTCCATAAGTGTTTATTTTTTTATATCATATTGTTCATATTAGCAGATTTACTTGTTGTAATATTATTATAGTTGTAAATATCAATAAATTAATCTATTAAAAAAAATTATTTTACATCATAAAATGAAAAAAGCTATTTTCCGTTGTTATTTTTAATTTTTAAAAATAATAATATGTATTGAATATATAACAATTGAAGTAGCCTTCCATTGTACTCCATTGTGTCGAAAGAGAAACATCTGTTATACGAGGTCAAGCTACGGCCGCCTTGTGAATTTTAATTTATAGTATTGCCCTGAAACAATTAAAAATGCTTTAATCAATTTTAAGCTAAACATACATGAAAATCTGAAGCATAAAATTCAATGATAATAGTGGATATTTAATTTAACAAACATTTCTGACAAACGAACATCCCTTGTTTTATTTGTTTTTATTTTTATTTTACAGTTTTATTTTTAATTTTTGTAAATTTGTTTTTACAATTTTTCATTTTATTTATATCAATTTACATATATATAATTACATTATGTATTATAATGCTGTGTTATTAGTACTACACAGATATATAGTACAAGTCTTCGTTAAACGTTATATTAAATAGAAACAAATTTCTGAAATCTCCGCATTGCTTCATCCGATTAGTAGATTTGTGATCATAGTAATATATATAATGTATATCTTTACCTAATACGCTATATAAATATGAAATTCATAAATTATGTAATATATCTTCCGCTTGATTTTTTATTTATATTTGTTCGTTTTAAATATTTTCTATGTTTCTTTGTTTTGTCAGTTTTACTATGGCGAATCTTATTTTCTTTAAATTCCGTTGTGAACCATTGATTTAATTTTATTACAATATATATTTCAGGAATAAAGCTATACTAATATCAACTACCCCTCGCCAAAGTCGAACAACCTGTTTTATTGCATAATCGTTTGGCACTATTAGATCATTATTCTAGCTATTCTGCCGTGCAAAATGCAAAGGATTTCCTGTTCATTGTGATGCCTTTTGAACTGATATCTTTTTAATCTTTGGTCGAATATAAACAATTAGATATAAAAAGGGATGTAACCAAATATAGAACAATGTACGATGAGATCTTATTGTAACAAACAATGGATTGATATAATTTCGTAACTATAGTCAAGATCGTGATGTAATAAATGTGCATAGATTATTTTTGGGGGGTGTAGATAAGAATGCTCAAGTTATCAACTGTGATCGCAACTGTCTATAATCTCCAAATATATTTGTTTTTATTGAAAAAGTATCACTTTTAATACAAAGGATATATTTTTTGTGATTGAAATATTTGAATAAATATTTAATTTTTAAATATGGAGCGAAGTGGATCAGTGGTAGAGCCATTCCGAAGGTCCTGGGTTCAAATACCACTTGCTGGCAGATTGTTATTTATTCTGTTAGCGGCCGGAGAGGCAACCTGGGGGATGTCGGACCCTCCTAGGACTCACCCACCCTCTATAAAATGACCAGGGCAAATCACCTCCCTGCACAACCGTTGTCCAAGAAACAATGACTACTTTTTACAGCTTCACAAGATTTGTAAAATTTTAACATCACAAGCTTCATATGCTGTAAGGAAAAATATTAGGGAGCAAAGTAAAAAATCTGGAAGGGTTTCAAAGATCAGAGAAGGACGGACGAAGTTGGACCAAAAGAAACGTGCCAGTGAACGCATGAAGGAATATTGGAGGCAGAGAAAATTCCATAAGAGAGAAAGAAAGAAAGTTTTTCCTTGATAATAAGTGGTCAATGTTATATTTATTTAAAAATAATAATAAATATATGTCGATGTTTTTAAAGGCAACGGTTTGGAGCAGACGTTTTAAAGCATTGATGTGATCTGGCTTCCGTCACGCTTAATTTGCCTCCAATTAAGGGTACCCATTTTATATATTATTATATAAAATTATTTTAGTTATTTATATATATATTATAGTTACTTATATATATTATAGTTATTATTATTATTATTATTATAGTATTATATATATTGGATTAACAGATTAAATAACATAACAGATTAAATAATGCATGTGCAACAGTTGGATTGGACTCTCAATTCATCTCAAAAACCAGCTTAGCAATTTAGCACTCTACTCACTACTCCATTCCCAAATATATAAATGAATAATCAGAAACATCATAAGGATTAAAAACAACAATACTTATAACAATAAGATTTATTTGTCCTTCTGACGTTCCGTATTCCCTACAGAAAAAAAAATATATACCTACATTTAAAACATATGAGTGGCGATAAAAATCCTTTTAAGGTGATCCACGTTCTAGGAGACTTTTTCTCCTTTTTTTTTAGTGGATGTTTGGGGGCTCAGTTGCCGGAAATGGGAGTGCCTCAGGTGTCTACATTCTTTACCCTTCAAAACTTCGTAAGTATTGCTTTACTACGGGACCTAATTGCAACATAAATAATAATATATTCTGTATATGTTTAAAAAATAAGGGCGCGATTAAATGTAGGAAATGCTTGTTATTGTTTGGTGTCGACAATACTAAGCTCGCATCTTTGACCCAAAATCTAAAAATCAGAATTTATAAAGCCATCATCCCTCCAACTCATCTTTACGGATACGATGCGTTGTCGCTAAAGCCGAAGGATGAACAACGGCTTAAGGTATTCGAAAACAAGGATTTGCGTAGAATACCTACACAACGCGGAATCACTAAGCATGCACCCGGTTAATATTGTTCAAGTGATAGCTTGGCGAAGATTAAGTTGGGCTTGTAAAGTTCCTAAGCTTAGTAATGAACGAATTCCTAAAAAGTTAGCGAATGCTGTACCGACTGGGAAGTAAAGAGGGGTAGGCCGAGACGTAGGTGGGAGGATTTCGTTAAGAGTGATCTGGCGGATTTGGGTTTGGGTAGTTCCCATAAGTGTGAAAGCAGAGATTGATGGTATTGGCATCGAGCCTTCGGGTTCGCTAAGTCATATAATTATTATGTCTAAAAAATGTTTATAAGCAAATAAAAAGTATAATTTTCTTATTAATTTTTATGGTATAATGACAGAGTCGCTTAAACATTATTTTCCTTGCTTACAACATATTTTTATACCGTCAACGCTTTAAATGCTTCCTTTGCCTTCACAGCTTTATTTTTCTATAAAAGTTCACTACACAACATACACATACATTATTTTGTTACTGTACACTTCTATTTAATAGATTCCCGAACAATAGAATTTATTTATTTCAAACTGCAATGTATTTATTATTTTTATTAGTTATATATGTATATATTATTTATGTTTAATGAAGTTGAAATTGTACATAAACACCTCATATAGTAGGTACATTATTAAGATGATTTTTTTGTAAAATACTATTTCCAAGTATATTAAGGGTGATAAAATTACACTTTTGACCTTTTTAAGTTCTCTAAAATTATCTTGATTAAAATAGATTATTTTATTAATTAATTAAGTACAAAACAAGAAGATTGTTGTATAAATAATTTCTTGTAAATGTTGAATCTTCCTGCCTTTATCGATCCTTTAACGTATTTTTTACTATTGTTTAAGCTAAGGAAAAAAACTTCTCTGCAATGAAATTGGTATAAAGGGGACCCTTTGTTAAAGGGAGCGTTAAGGGTTCATAAAGTAAGGACTGTTGAAAGGGAGATAAAAGAACAACTCTGCATACGACGCTTTGTACCTTGGAAATTGCGCAGATTTATAAGTTAAGTACTTAAGTTTGAATTCAAAAGATTTCCTTTGAATTCAACGTTAAATTGAAAGTTTTTTAAAAACGTTTAAGGGATAATAAGAAATAATAATTTAAAAATTTGAATATTATATTTTTTCCTAATAAAAAAATGTAATTTGGACCCAAGTTAAACTTATCAGTTTTAGCCCAACTAAAATGTAATAAACCACAAAAAAAAAATAAACCAAGAATAAAAATTTATATTTTACTTCAATGAATTTGTACATGTTTACTTTTTTATATTTGAAATAATACAAAAAAGTTGTTAGAGTACACCCCATGAAGATTATTGGGTTCAGTAATGATAGAGACTGTGCAGGATAACGGATGTGTAGTTGTCAGAAATCACCCCAATTTAGGGTTTATATTAGTTAATTAATAAGTCCCAGGAGGGTCTGCAGATCCCACGGGGCCCTCCTGTGACTGTTAACATATTAAATAATTTATTTGCCCCAGCCGGATTTGTCCCCGGAACTTTCAGCAGAGCAACTCAATGCTCTACACACTCCGCTCCCTCAAAGTATAACATAGAAGCAAAAATAACAGTGTGCAAACTCGGTTAGCTCGTTGACTACTAACTACTTAGATCATTCCTTATTTTTACTTGCCAGGCTTTTTGTAGCTGCCATGAAATTCGTAGTCTATTAGTGAAAATAGACAAAATAAATAGCTTCAAGGAGACTCGGGCTCCAGGTTGAAAAAAACGAACAGACAATCAATTAAATGAATAGAAAATTTAATCATATGAACTTTAATAAAAATAATCATACACAATTTTTTTTTTTTATTACTTCTAAAATTATCTTTCACCAAATGTTTTCCATTGACTAATTCTTTAAAGCGTTGTACTTCTAGTACTTTATATTTCTCTTTATTTAAACTTATATACTTTTGAGACTTTTCCTTACATGCAAAATATATCTCTCCTGAATTATCTAATCTTTTTTTTAAAACTGTAGTGGTGTAGCTTAGTGCTTATGGTTATGGGTTTCTGATTTCAAGCTCTTAATTTGAGGTCGGCTGTGTCGGATAAAGTATGTATTCTGTTAATCGCGATAAATCGACTCAATGGGATCTGGAGAACGCCATGGGGCTCACCTGAGCTATATAATGAGACTAACTTTAATTAGAGGAATAAACTGGTGGTAGAACGGGTTCAGGGCCACATCACCTTTTTGCATAACAGTTGGCTTGTAAACTTGTTATGTACTAAACCCAAGTCCGTCATAGTTTCCATTATAGTTTTATTTAATTAAATAATTATAGCTACTTGTAGTGCTTTTCGAATTTAAATAAATATTTCTATGGAAAAAAAATCGAGTTACATGTTTCTTAATAATATACCTTATGTTAACACTACTAAGCTAATTAATAATACTAATAATATCCCTTGAATAAATAATAAAGTGGTTTAAAAAGTTGATTCCATGCGCCTATAAAAGTAGATATGTTGAGATGACTGGATAAATCAGTCATTAGTCTTATATCTTATAACGCTCATATTTCTCATAAATATTTATAATTTAAGGAATTATTAACTTCTGGAACTAATCCAAGAACGAGTTTTTCCACCTTCTTGGCCTTGTTAACAATTGTCCGACTAGTATTTATTTTTCAAGATTGTCTAAGAAAACAAATGAAGTTTTTCCATGACCTAAATCACTAACACTTAAATGTACTCCGAGAAATTGACTAATTCTCACATCTATTCAGACATAAACTACACAGATTCAACTTAAAAAAAAAAAATTGTTATCCATCTTCATATTTTTCCGTTTATATTCTCAGGATTTGTTGCACAAGATATCTTCAGCCCCGGTGAATTAGTTGTTAAGTCGGATTTTGTTCAGAGAGAGTTAACTGTTTTCAGATAACTGGAACCTTTTTATTCTCGTAATTTTTGGCTTGAAATGGAGTTGTAATGTAAACAATATATATTTTCTCTCTGACTTAGCCCCTTATATTCACTACGAAAATAACACTATTCCGCATATATAAGTACAAAAAACTCATTTTGGAGAAAATTAGACAACCACTTATTCATCGGGGCTGGGGAAATACTTTTAAGTTAAGGAAGTGGATGGATTTTTTTATTTTCTTTTTTTTAGAATCATCCTTTTTATTTCATAATTTTTTTAAATTGTTTATTTAATGGCTTTTAGATCGATTACTAATTAAGTAAATAATTTGTTTTTTATTTACTATGGGTTACCCCTTGTTCACCTAGCGGCAGACCAATCCACATTTTATACAACTGTCGAATTAATTATAGAATGGAATAGGAAAGTATTTTTATGCTGGGACTATGTCCCTTTAGAATAAAAATACTTAGAAACATTTTTTTTTTTTTATTGATATTTGCAACTATATTAGAATAGTACAACAAATAAATACCCACTGGTAGTACTCAAATCAAAGTTCAACTAAGAAGCTCACGTGGCCATCTTCTTTTCAGTCGCCTCGGAGGATTATCGGGAATTGAAGAGGAAGCTAGGTTTGAAACTAGAGGGTTTGAGTGGGAATGAAGTTTGTTACGAAAGGATAGATACCGGGTTCGGGCCAAATAAGCAACAAATGGGGCATTAAGGTCGTTATGGGTGACTTTATTCTTAACAAAATAAGGAGCATTGAGGATTTTAAGAAGGATTTTGGATTGTACGGATTGGATACGAAAGGAATTCGATGGCTTAAAGGAGCCCCAAAGCTCTACTCCGTAAGTCCAAATAGGTCGCATGATGGTCATGTAGATGAGTCTTTTGTAGTTAATTGAAAGCTTAGAATAGCAAACATGAACAGAAAAAAAAACATAATGTACATCTGGCCGAAAGGCTACATGATATCAATCATAAAGTGTATAAAATGTGCCAGAAAGCAATCATAATAGTTAGTAAATGAACAGTATGAATCCTGACAAGATATTAAGCATGAAATAATTTCTTTACTTGATGTACATTTTCTTAAAAACTAAATTACAACAACTAAATAATACAATCGATTTTTCAATGCATTCCCTTCTAAGCAAATGACTAACCTGCTTAGAGAGCATCTTTTTGGGAAGCCAGGAGATTTTGGAAAAACAAGGATTTAAATGACGATATTGAGGGTGCATGACGGATATTAGGAGGGATTGAGTTCAACGCTATGATGGAATTATATACAGCAGGTACTTAACATTTTAGTGGTGGTATAATTTTATAATTATTTATTATATATATTTATATTTATTATATTTTTTAGATATTATTCTAGAAATTAATGTTCAGTTCAGTACATATGATGTAACGCCCTTATGGGCCTGATAAAATATGAGTACCCAATTAATACTGTATTGAGATATTGAGTATATTGAACTAAATAAAATAACGATGTTTTATTTTTTATTTTAGGTTTGTTTTAAAGAAAAAAAAATTATAGTTCATAAAAAAAATGTTATAATTTTATTTCATTGCATTCCTTGCGTTGAAATAGCAATTCTAAAATCGAAATAATGGAATAATGTTTAGCGTGTTTTGTTTTTTAAATCGATATGTTTCTATTTTTCCTTTAAATTTAATAAGTTATATGTTGTGTAATGGCTTAAATAGGTCAGGAATTGATTTGCCATTTTTTTAAATTTTAAAATCTTATAATTTAACAGATAAAACAAGACAAAATAATAAACAATTCGATCCATTGCTAGGCGAATAGATTATTAAATATTGCTTCAGTTATAAACCGTCGAGGTTATGCTTGAAGTAAATAAAGAGGCAATGTTAATCTTCTTTAAATTTTTTAATATTTATGTAAATATTTCATATAAATAATTATTTCAAAAATTTACAAGGTTAAGAGGCTCGAACCATATTTTCAGTTTTACTTGCCTAAGAATAAAAGTTATTTATTGAGGGAAAAGCATTATTATCGCGAATCAAGACAATATTGATTTTAAAACGAAACTAAATTTTAAAATCCCGCTGCTTAGCAGATTTTTATTTAATCTGTAATCAGCCGGAGATGGATCCTTTGGGATCAGGACCTTCTAAAGCCTCGAGAAAGTGAGTACCCAAAATAAGGGAGGGGATCTAAAGATTGAGCGTGATCTAGGACAAATCAACTCCCTGCACGGCCGTTGTCCAAGAAACAGAAAAGTCTCTACCAAGAACTAAACCCGAGACCCATCATGGTTTGTAGTGGAACAGTTTTTTTTTTAATATATTTTATAATATTGAAATGGTATGATTTAATTAATTTATAAAATATGATAAATTAATTTTGTATAATTGTTAAACAATCATGGTTGCCTGAACTTTTTTAAATAAAAATCTTTTTTTAGGCCGGGCCTAGCCTCATTAGGTTCAAGAGCTTCCTTATAGGGAAACCTCTGTCAAAATCGGCTGTTTTTTTTTTGTTTTATTTATTTCCAAAACCCAATAAATAAATATTTTTGTAGTAATTCTTCTTCTTCTAATTTTGTTGCCTTTTTCCATGGCATTCCGTGAGGAATAACATTTTTGGTGTTATTCTTGTGACATTATTTTCTGCCACCTTACTGGTGGGGGCGCTGGTGATGTTACCTAAAACAGTGGGTTATTTCGGTATTTTAAAGAATCCAGGAATTTAACGTGTCTTCTCTTAATGAATTCTGGAACTGTTGGTATTTGAAGTATTTCATGAAGTTTATGAGACTTCTCTTATTTCCTTAGCTGCTGTTCGGTGGGATGCTGTACATAGGTCTGAGAGCCGAGAGCGGGTGACATGGGAGTGGACCGAGGTTTTGAATTTAAGATTGGAAATGTACTACATGACCATAATGTAATTAGGTAATTAGTTCAGTAACAATATAAGTATGTTTTATTTTCTTATGCCTAATTTCGACCCTGAAATGATCATCCATATTGTCCATAAATTACCACCAAATACATGACTCATACATACGTGACTTCCATATTACAGGCACTTATCTGTAAACCTCAAAGGTTAGCTATACCGATAGTAAACGGCCTCACTGCTAACCGACTTATACCAAAAACGGAAGCTCAAGGTTGGAACCTCGTGTTAGCGCATGGCTAATACAAACATTAAACTCTTCTAAAAAATGTATATTTATGTATATATCGGAAGGATCAAGAGGTTTTATAATGTAAATCTCTTGTCACAGAACGAATTAAGGACTGAGTGCAAGGTTAAAAGAACAACATTAAGAGTACTCAAATGCAGAAGGATTTCAGGACGATAAAAGATTTCCTTAAATGGCGATTTCGTCTTTCAGCAGTTTCTGACCTCATTCAGTGAGGGAGAACACGATTATTATCTTATACGAAAATTGAGTCTGGGGTTCAGTACATGGTGGAGACTGTACTGTTTCTTGGACAACAGTTTTGTAGGGAAGTGATTTCTCATAGATCACCGTCAACCGCCAGATTCACCACCTAATTTACAGAGGCTGGGTGAGATCCCATAGGGTCCACCTCTAGCCGATTAAATAATAGTCTTGCGAGCAGTGGGATTTGAACCTGGATTTTCGGCATGGCAACTCAGCCACGTCGCTCCCATAATACAAATAAAATTTATCAATTTGTAACTAGAGGTTTAGTGTCCCATATTTTTTTGTTTTTTACAAAAATAAGTTGAAATATTGAGATTGCATCCACCTGTTTAATTTGGTTCTAGATCGTGTGTATTTTTGATTTTATTATTTGTTTACTCAATTTTTTTTTAAAAGGATTTCTATGAACTTTTTAATTTAGTACTAGACTACATCATTTGCCTCTTAACAAAATTTATAGTTTATATCTTTTATTTTATTGTTAGATGTTATAATGTTTTTTTATATTTAAATATTTTATTTGAAAAGAAAAGATATGACCAGGACCGGTACTCGAACCGTCGAAATGTTTAATTAACATTCTCCCCGTGTATACATCACAAATTGCGAGAACAAGGAGATATAGGATCAGTGAAAAGAAAGGATATGTCTGACCGAAAAGCGAACCAGGATGGCTGAGGTGGGTCAGCACCACCACGGAAACATGGGAGACTCGGGTTCGAATCCCGGTCCTCGTTATATCTTTTCTTTTCAAATAAAATATGTATTAATAAAATTTAGTATTTTCCAATTTATTATTTATTTATATTTTAAGTCGGTTGATCCTGCTGGCGATTTCATGGCTACTTTAACATTTACAAGACGCTTTACTCCTGTCCAGAGACAAAGTAGAGAAACTACCCAGTGGTAATACTCCAATAAAAAGTTCAGCTTAGAAGGTCACGAGGGCGTCTTCTTTTCAGACACCTCTGAGGATAATCATGATTTGAAGAGGTTGCGAGGTTTGAAATTAGTGGGTTTGAGTGGAAATAAAGTTTGTCACGAAAAGATTGATATCGGATTCGGGCCAAATCAGCAATAAACAGGACATTAAGGTCATTATGGATTACTTTGTTCGTAACAAAGTAAGGAGCATTGAGGATTTTGGATTGTAGGGATTGAATACGAGAGGAATTCGATGGCTTATTGGAGCCCCAAAACCCTGAATGTTGAATTTGTCATTTCAGTATTGCCAGTGGGCAGTTTCTATACTTTCCTTTACTCTCTTATAGTATTATTTATAATGTTTACTAATTTATTTTTATAATGCGGTTATAAATTTCAATAAATAAAATAGTTGATCGTTCGGATTATAATTAAGCGATATCTGATCATGTAAGGAAGAAATAGTTGGGGGTGCAGTCAATCAAAACACCTAAATAAGTGTAACTTATTTATTATGTGCCGACGTTTCGGCCTACAATGTAGGCCATCTTCAGGGCGAATAAAACACGCAGCAGCTAGGCGAGCTCAGACCCAAGTCAAAGACCCAAGTCATCTGTCAAGTCATCTGTTATCAATTATTTAGTAGCGAGTAATAGAGTAAGTTTCAACTCTTTATTTTATTAATTCAAATATTCTGGTCCAAAAAATCATTTTGAAGTTATCAATCATCAACTACAAAAACGTAGGAAAATAGGGTGTTGTTTTTTGAAGCCATAACATCATGAGACCTTGCAGACCTAAAATACTTTTATTTGACGTCAAACACAGACATCTCTAGTATTTATTAAAGAAATAACTTATTTTACTGGCCCGAATGATTTCAATGCTATCAGTTTTCAAAACTGAACCAGGTGTAATGCTTCATTCAATGTGAAAATACGCCTTGAAAAAGGTGAATGAACTCTGAATGGTGAAAAAAAAATCATCTATCGGTTCCCTCGTTAACTGAAACGTAAAATTGAATCATAAAATTTTATATTTAATTTAAAAAATAGAAGCGGTTTTCAATGAACTTGAATTGTGTCTGTATTCGAGGATTATCTAGAAAATAAAATAGTTTCTAGCTGTAAGGCCTTCGTTGAATGTGCCAGTCACCAGTTCCTAAACTAATATTTTCAATAGTAAATATCTGGAGCTGAGGACAAATACTTTGGTTTAATATTTAATGTATAGTTATTATTATTCATTATTACATTGACAAACTCTAATGTATTTCTGTTTATATCTAAAGGCTCGGTGAATACGTGGTTAAGTCGAATTGTGTAAAGAGAGAAATAACTGTAAATGAGCAATAACTATTTTTCAAGCCAAGACCTGACTTAGCCCTTTATTTGCTAGGAGAATAACTCTGTTCCACATTCCAAAGGTTAAAACCTTCATTTTCGAGAAAATTCAACTAAACTTTATTTTACTAAATGATTATATACTATTTTAATAATAGATACACAACGGATTTTGGTAGCACAGTGTGTAGAACGCTGATTTGCTGAGCTGTTTTTCTGGGTACTAATTTGCAAATCCGGTTGTATAAAATAGAAATTAACTATTCGGTCGATAGTCGTAGATCTACCCTGTGGATACAGTACATCGACTGTATGGGCTCACCCAGCATCTGCTGATCCCATGTGGATACTCTTAATGGGGAAACCCTTGCGGTTGAGCTTTATCTATTACTAAATAATTCCCTGCACAACTATTGGCTTAGAAACAGTACAGTCCGAACCCAATACCTTCTTGAGTTGTAGGGATAAAGGTATTTTAATACTTTTTTGGTAGGACCACAACCGCGAACAATTTTAAAACCACAATCTTATTTTAATGCTATGGCGATTGAATTTTTCTATTCGATTACATAAAAAATCTTTTGATTGTCTGTTAAAATATTTTTTTTTTAGTTTTATTGTTTGCCTGAATTGTTCCACTTTATTAATTGAAATATTTACATTAAAATATATAAAAAAAGAAACCAGAATTATTGTGTATTTACTATTTATTCATTATCACCTAGCAAGAGGCATTTTTTGTTTTAATTTGCACGATTATCTATATAAATGTTTTTCTGTTCTGCTTTATTTATTTAAATAATATTTAGTATTTATAGTTTCTTCTACAATATTGTTTGAAAAATTATATTCAATGATAGCCATGTGATAGCGAAGTAACAAATATGGTGTAAATGACCCCTAAAGTCAATGCAAAAAATTAAAAATTTATAAAATTTATTATTAATATAAATTAAATAAACAGAAGTGCAATTTTTATTTGTCGCTTCACCTTTGGCCTTGTAAAGTGTTCTTATCTTGTATAAATAAATGAAATAAAATAAATATTAAAAAAAAAAGTAGTATTTGTTTTCAAAAATAGATTGGACTTTCAACTTATTGTGAAGTTACAATATCACTTCAATTTCATGTACTAATATTTTTTGATTGCCCTTAAACAGATCGAATCTTTCAGCATTTATAAAAAACTGCTTAGGCACTTGTAAATAAATAAAATATTGACCTCACATTCTGGTAGCCTAAATGTTGTGAGAAATTCAAATTTTTTAAAGCTCATTAATTATGTACATAAGATCACTATTGATTAGTTTTAAAGTTTATGGACATTATTATGGGTTTTGCATACTAATTTAGCCACATTGCATCGGCTGTCCGAATAAATAAAGGCTATAACCTATTCTAGTTTAATAGGTATACATACTAAAATAAAATTTTAATTTATATGCAATTTTTGATACATTATTTCAATTAATATTTAATTATATTTTTTCATTTATTTTAAAACTTGCAACCCACCCCACCTTTGCTCGGGGGGGGGGGGCCATATTATGCCTACATAATTTTTTTTTTTAATACGTACCGGCCACAAATGACCGAATATCATTGGTTAGGCTTCTTTGGGAGTCTTGATTTTCTTTCTTCCAATCTCAGCTAATGTACTTTATTATATAGAAATTATAAAAATAAAAACAAAACCAAACATTTCTTAATATACGAATTTATTATCTTAAACGTTAGATAATTGCACAGGATTAGGCAAGCAGCGCCTTCGGCGAATCCAATCAATATTCCAACCCATTTACACAAAACCTCTACAAATTATATACCTAAACCTGGTGAATCACTCTATCTATTGGTGAAAACCGCATGAAAATCCGTGCAGTAGTTATTGAGTTTACCGCGAACAAAGGCGGCCGAGGATTTTGTTTGTAAATGTATAGATATGAACAAGGAGCCATTATCGTTTATTTTAAACAAAACTGCGTCACTAAGTAAAATTCAAAGGATACAAATTAGCACTCTATTTTAAATTAGCTACATTGTATTTTTTAATAACTTGTTTTCTGAATTCATTATTGTTTAATTACTTCTTGAAAGGAATCCTATTTTTAGAATGTAAAAAAAAAATTAACCTATAAACGTTTACTTACTTAAAACTTCATTTAGTCCTTGGCATTTTATTCAACATAAAATAGGATTTTCCGTACTGGTAATGTTTACATTATTTTATTAATGAATCCTTGGAATTAAATTTATTATCTTTATTAGGTGGTAGAATAAAATATATGTGTGTAATACGTTGAAGGTAAATAATTAATTACCTGTTTTTCTATAATAAACGACAGTAATGTATAATAAAACCTGATATAGTAAAGTTTCTCCCATTACATTAATATTTATAAATATATTTAAATAATTTATAAATAGTAATAAAAATATAAATTTCATCAGTGCATAATGTAGAGGAAGTAGTGTCTTTGGTTGATTTTTTTCTTCTTTGCACATAGTAAAGATAGTTTTTGTAATCGCGAATATCTTAGGCTTCTAGATATCTACGAAAACATATATTTTGGCTCACCCAACCTTTATAATAACTTATATAAATATAACGTAAACTGTAAAATTATATGTACATATAATCATATACGAGTATATTCTAAGGCAAACCGTAGTAACTAAAATCATATTTGTTAAAAACATAATAATAGAGTGTATAAAAAAAAAATGACCGTTTTATCAATTTTTATCAGTTTTTTTTTAATTTTAATATTATTTTACAAAGCATTATTATTTATTAGAAATCATACTACATTAAATATTGTAAAATATTAAAATTTCCATAATAATATAAATGCTAGGTATAGTAATAACGGTCATTTTTTTTTATACACCCTCTTAACTGAATGTTTCTTCAGGAAGAGATGACTATTTCATCACTAATATTTTCTATAATTTAAATAGTTAACAAATATAGAAAGAAAACAAGTTTTTATTGATTTGAATAGTTTATATCGATTTATAATGTACCGTTGATCGCACACTTGCACAATGGGTCATTAACATCTAATGCCTATTAGTAGTTATTGTTTACTAACAACCTTATTGTTATGGAGAATTTATTGTTTATTGTTTTATCAAGAAAAGAAATAAGATTGTTTTAAATTATAATCTATCTATTTGTTTATGTACAAGAAGTAATAATATCATCTTCTCTTCGTATTTCTTTAGATTCTTTCTTAAATCCACCGCAGTTCAAATAATTTTTAAAATACTTCAAAGTAATTATGCGTTTTGCGTAGACCAAGACGTTGGTGGGAGGATTCCATTGGGAAGTTATTGTAGTTAGATTAAGACTTACTTAAGACTTCAATGCACGATGTATAACCATAGCTGAAGATTTCTTTATTTCGCATATGGTTATACGTATATAAGTATGTGTGTGTGTGTGTGTGTGTGTGTGTGTGTGTGTGTGTGTGTGTGTGTGTGTGTGTGTGTGTGTGTGTACATACACATATACATATATATATACTCATACCTTTCAGCCTCACCTAACTCTTTACCAAGAGATCTTCCTCACACGATCTTCAATTTTCTTGGTAACCACTTACTCTGCGGTTTAAAGAGAGCATTATTTAGGATTATTTATAACCGATTATCCTGATTACGTAACCTTATCATATCATCCTCCGACTGATACTTGGTTAAGATGATTGTTTTTTGACTCATTCATCATCCTTCCTTATGTGGGAAACTTGGGGAACATTTTTTTTTTCCATATATCTAAAGTACAGCCATAAGAAGAGACAACTAGATAATTAAGACAATTAGATAATTAGATAATTATCTAATAGATAATTATCTAATCTTTATTAGATAATCTAATCTTTATTAGATAATAAAGAGACAATTAGATAATTAAGATAATTAAGGAGAATGCTAAACAAGGAATTGCAGAACATTCACCTAGTTAAAATAATAAAAATGGCAGCAACGCTAAGGTTAGTATGGGATACTAATGTTCAGCATAGTAACGAGCGAATCCCAAAAAAGTAAATACACCCTTAGTCGTCTGGTAAACCACCTAGACGTAGGTGGGAGGATTACATTGTTAAGGGCGATATAGGGGATTTGGGTAGTGGTCCGAATGAAAAATTAAAACATGTAACTCAAATCGAAGCGACTGTTATCAAGCTTTTTAATTCAAGAACGACACATCTGATATTCCATTTCTTACATTTGTTTTTTTTTTTTTTAATAATGCCATATTTTGAATCATGTTTGAACATGAAGTTTTATGGGAATAATGACTAAAGTTAAAAGCAAAAAATGTTCTAATGGTTAATAAAAGAATTTCAATAGCATCATTAAAATAGCTTTTAACCAATACCAAACTTTTTATTTTTTTAACTCACATGGGACTTTCAAATACCATCATTGAAAAATTAAGTTTTTTGAGTTATGACATTGTTCTTTTGAAGGAGCGATATGTTTTTAATTATATTTATATTTATTAGGCTAGTTAAATGATAGTTTAATTAAATAATTATATGTTGATATCCTACCTTGACAAGCTCTGGAACTTGTTGACTAACCTCCCCCGCTGGAGCACGAAGACCTACTGACAGCTCTCGAAGCTGGAGGGGAATCCTACAGCTGATTGCAAGGTCACACCTTACTGTCTTCGTAAAAGTATTCGGTGAAACGTATAGTTACTCCCTCATTAGCGGACACCTCTACAGTCAGGTGTCCTCACAATACACAATCGTAGGTGATAAAAACCTTTGTCAACTCTCTCTCCAAAGCAAAGAATCTAGAAAGCGGGAAAGAACGCGGTGCTAAAAAGAACAAAATTTGTTTTAAAACTTTGGATAATTAACGTATTTTTTCTTTTTCATTTTTTAATAAAATGCTGAAGAACCTGTTTCTTCTTCGTTATTTGGTGAAAAATGAAAAACATCATCATTCGTTCATGATCGTTATTTATTTATTTTTGGATACTAAAACACAGGCGGAAATTATTGACAATTTTATATATTAGCAAATGAATAGCAATAAGTATTATGAAATAAAATATACATTAAAAGAAATAAGATAAAAATCATTTAAAGAGCATTTTTTCCGTACCGGAAACACCTACTGTCTGGAATATTCCAACCACGATTATATTGAGGATGGAAATAGTTGGGGGGTGCAGTCAAAAAAACACCTAATAAGTCAAGACTTATTTTTTATTTGTGCCGACGTTTCGACATACTTTGTAGGTCATTTTCAGGGCTATGAGAGAAAAAATAAAAATAACTATTAAAAACCATTACCGAACCGAGAATATAATAACATATAGAGTAATAGAAAAGTAAAAAATAGGGATGGATATATTATTAAAGATAATGAATATTAACGAGCATCTTAATTTTAATATTGTGTCTAATTTCTCAAACTGGAATTTTATATCTTTATTTCTATACGTTTCTTTTATATTTAAATCGTATGTTGTATTAATATAACTGCATTCCAATTATATACATTTATATAACATCCCATACTTATATTTTCAAATTTTTACATCTCTACCTGTCGTTCAACGAGATTCCTATTCTGTGGCATCATATTTTGTATCATTTTTCATATGTTTTACTCAAGTAACACTCTAGGTGTTTATTTTCATACATTTAATATTTTATCTGTAATTAAACAAGGTTTTCCATACTTTTATATCTCACCTTTTTACGTTTATACTTTTTCATTTTGTATCTTTCGGTTTACCATCTCATTTTTCTTTCTCTTTGTATTTTGTTTACATTATCACCTTCTGTACATTTGTTCTGTAATTTTTTTATTCATTAATAATATATCCATCACTATTTTTTACTTTTCTATTACTCTATATGTTATTATATTCTTGGTACTGTAATGTTTTTTTATAGTTATTTTTGTTTTGTTTGTTTTTTCTCCCATAGCCCTGAAGATAACCTACAAAGTAGGTCGAAACGTCGGCACAAATAAAAACATTATTTGGTGTTTTTTTACTGCACCCCCCCCCCCAACTATTTCCATCCTCATTAGATCATCCAGTCAACTATTTTCCTCTTTAACACTCTTTATTGGGTCGTTTCATATGAAATATTCCCTTTTATTATTTCTAAAATTCAAATTATAATTATTGGTAATCTGTTCAATGTGTTGATGTTTACAGGTTTTAACGAGCTGTTATTAATCATCTCTTTTTTTATTTTATTTATTATTAGAGGAGAAGGTGGTAACGTGGAACCCTGCTGGTAAATGGAACCCCTAATTACTTGAATAACCAGGGGCTTCACTCTAGTGGTATCAGTTGGAAGTTGTTGCACTGTTGCCCATTAGTGCTTGAAAAGTGCTGGAGCCGCCAGTTCAGTGAGAAAATACATGTGAGGAGCACTTAAGTTTAACCTAATTTTGTGAAACATTTCGAGGTGTGACAGTTTTGTTTATTGGGTGAACCAAAAATATTTCAGTCAGCTTTTGAAGGTATGTGCTTGTCAAGTAGGATGTTAATAACATCAATGTGGTAGTTAAACCTTGTTATAGCCATGCTTTTTGAAACTGGATTGTGTTGATTGCAACATGTGGTTGTTTACAATATGCAACCCCTCTATACTGCTGATGGAAGCTATGTTTTTCGGGTTCACCCGCATGGATGTCCGTAGAATGGGTTACCAGTTAGCATTCAGAAACAAAATTAAGAATCCTTTTAGTGGTGAATGTGCAGGTAGAGCTTGGTTCGACCATTTCTTACGTCGTCACAGTGAAAAGCTTTCCATTAGGAAACCAACTGGGACATCTTATGCACGATCCAGGGGTTTTAACCAATATGAACAATTTAAATGCCACCCAGACCGAGTATGGAATGTAGATGAGACTGGTTGGAGCATCGTTCAGAGTATAATTCCCCACGTGGTTGAATTGAAGCGATGATTCAGAAAGTGAAGAATCTGTAAACCTTCCATCAGACCATTCTGATAGTCCATTGGAACTACCCATCGGCGAGCCTCAGCCTGATAAAGACGATGCTTCTTGCTTGTTCTGCGATGGTAAGTTTACAGATGACAGAAAGGGCAAATTGTGGGTCTAATGTGCGAGATGTGGGCTCACCATGATTGTGCTGGCGCAGAAATGTGGCGTATGTGTGTGATTATTGTCAATAAAGTCACTTATATTTTATAATCATAATGTATTTTGCGAGTAAACACCATTTTATACATTTACGAATGTTTTCTTTATATTTTTCTGAAAAAAAAGTTGGGGTTCCATATTACCACACACCTTAGAGCAGATGACATTTTTTGCACTTTTTCGGAAATACCTAAACATTATTTTTTCTAATCGGTGTACCAAGTAATAAAGTAAGGGACCAAAAGTAGATAGATTACAGATGCTATATGTCGAAATTTTTATGAAATGAGCCCATACCCTAAGATTTATTAATTAAAAACAAAGTGGAGTTCCACATTCCCACCTTCTCCCTAAACTAAAATTAAAAAAACACTGTATTGCATAAAATATGACCATGCTAACACATGGGTTTAGTGTAATTTTTTTTATGAGTTTAAACTAAGCCTCGGTCTCAGTCTGAAGACGCTTCCCAGTCGGTACAGCGCCTATTCACTGTTTAGTAATTCGTACTTTACTCAGTCCAATAGCTTTACTAGCCCATCTTAACCTTCATGACGCTATCACGTGAATAATATTAACCGGGTGCATGCTTCGCAATTCCGCGTTGTTTAATCTCCTAACTTCTCCTGTGTTCTCATCCTTTTTTTCGACCTAAAATTCTACCCAACCTCTTATTTTCGAATACCTCAAGACGTTGTTCATCCTTCAGCGTTAGCGGCCACGTTTCACATCCGTAAATAAGAGTTGGAAGTATGATGGATTTATAAATTCTCATTTTTAGATTTCGGGACAAAAGACGCGAGCTGTCGAGACCGAATAATAACAAGTATTTCCTGCTTTTATAGTGCCTTTATTTTCTCTTGAATTTCGTTTCTCCTAGTTAGCATAGAGCTTAAGTACTTCAATTTTTTGACTCGTTCATATTTATCCCCCCCCTTCAACAATATCACCAGCCTCTCGCTCTTTTCTGTTTCAAAGAAAGATAGACAAGGAATATTTGATAAAGGAGAAATTAAGAATTTTAATACAAATATCTCATGTTAATTTTATTATTATTATTATTATTAACATTTTAGTGTTGTATAAAAAAGTAGTTGTGTAAAAAAAAATCTAATAAGGTCTGCCAGTTAACTACATCTCTTCGAAAGCTTCCAGTTCTTTTCATTTCTCTGTAAGCTTTCACAACGGCCTCTACTTTCCGTTTTGTTAGAAGCCGTGATTCGTTCGACCTGTGGGATCTCGAGAACTTCGTGCGACTCACCCAGCCTCTATAAAGCTGATGCTATTAATTAGGGGAAACCTGGCGATTGAGCTCTCGCCAAAATTGTTGACTTTGAAACCTGGCGGTCTCTAACTTGTACTGAACCAAATACCGTTTCTACGTTATAGTGGCATCAGTTTTTTTGTTGTTTTATTTAATAAAAAAAATAAATATAAAGGAATTCCTTATAGCAAATATAATTTTACTTGCCTTTCAAACGAATAGAAAACGAATGCTTTCTAATTCCTGCGTAAACATCACACTCACTTAACCCGGTTCTTCCGCTATGTGTGCGGTGGGAATAACTAGCCAAGATGAAATATTAAATGGCTGTATCGATCCCGTTCGTTAAAACTTTCAAGAAGAAATTATTGACCTCAATATCCTTTTATAATAACAATCGAGTTACAAAAACTATTAATTTGCTTGTTCATTTAATGCCATTTCATCCTGGCTGATATATTGATGCTACAGAGTGAGTCCTAAATTTTGCATATCCAGTTATAATTAGGATTGGGATCTTTAACGAATACCTAACACCTCACGGGCTCGGGACCACTATTTAACGTACCTTACGAAGGACGGCATAACCGAGGATTACTCGCTTTAAAACATCTGAAGACCACCTGATGGTCTACTAACCCGCTGTCTTGGGCATAGTAGGTTGTTATAGTAATCACTAGACCACAGGAGACCCTCTCCCCCCAAAAAACTATTATTTATCTACTCATCAAAGCTTAAGTTATCACTCTACTCCATCCAAGTCAAATGAAGCCAGGAACTCCCGCATGCAGTTTTTGGAATGTTGCGTAGCAACTCGGATTCTACCAGCCTTAAACACAATACTTATACAAAAGTCTGAAGTGGATCAGTACATAGCTTCTACATATTATTGCTTCTAAATGTGCTATTTAATCTGATAAAATCTATCTATACTTAATCAAATATTATTAAATTAGGAATAATTACATATTGTGAAATGTAGCTAATACATAAAGATGTATTTATTGAAATTGACAACTGTATTATAACAATAAAGTAATGAAACAAGTAAATATAATTAATGATGCATATTGGCATGGATTAAGCCACGCAGAGAAATTATCCAGTAGTAGAACTCAAACAAGAAATTCAACTTAGAGAGCCACGAGGTCATCTTCTTTTTAGAGAGCACAGATGCCTCCGAGCATTAGCGGGTATTGAAGAGGTGGCTAGGTTTGAAATTAGACTGATATCAGGCTCGGGTCGAATCAGCAACAAATAGGACATACAAGAGGAATTCAATGGGTTATTGGACCTCCAAAGCTCTACTCCATAAGAACAAATAGATCTTATAATATTCTTATATATGAGTATTTTTTAATTAATTGGTAGCTTAAAGTGTTTGACTGAAGTGGCCTGAATCAGTGAGCAGAGTTACCAAATCTGTAAACCAATGGTTTCCTTTCAGTGTAGTATGAGGATTTCAAGTTAACCATTGGTCTAAGTATCGAATTTCTTCTACAGAAGTCAGTAGGATATGATTAAAGGATACTGGAGGACAGGGAGTCATTGGTTTATGACAAAGGGAAAAGGCTATTTGACTGGATTTGTGGGAATTTATATTTATCCTCCAGTTTGAACACCATTTTTCAAGATCCATTGATACGGGATGCTATAACTGGATCAGTGTTGATTGATAATAGAAATGTATCAGCCTAGGTTGTAAGGATAGTAGGGGGGGAGGGATTGGTTTGGGATTTCAGCTGTATTAATTGTGTAGAAGATTGGGTCTAGGATTCTCCCTTGAGGAACACCAGAAATTGAGAAAAGAGGGATGCATAGACATTGTTATGGTCTAATTTGAAAGACCTGTCTCTAGTAAGATAGAATTGGATAATGAGAAAGTATGTGTGGGATAGGAATTTCAGGTGTTAAGAAAAATTTATGAACAAAATGAAATCAGTTTAGTGGCTCAATTTGAAATTTAATTCACAAGGGTAATAATTCAACAACCAAAAAAAAATTCAAAAAATAGTTTATTTTTAACAAATCATAAAACATTATTCAGTCTTTAAGTCATAGAGACTTAAAACAATGGATTCCCAAATATTGGCATCTATAACATATAAAAATAAATATAAGAGAAATTAAAATAAAAAATTGTAAAATATAAAACAATTATTTCACTATTAACGATACATCTGATGATGGTTTAGAAACAGATTGCTAAAATACAATCACAAAAACACTTGAAAGAAACAAATGTTGTAAAGTTCTTACATAAGTATTTACAATGTGACTAATATGTAAGCTATAAAAGACTTACATATTAGTATGAGTTAATTATATCAACTATTTATAATATATTCAAATGTACACGTCTTTTTATTAAATTAAAAACTAAATAACTGACATGTGAGCTTGTAAATATATATAAATTTATTACATACGGCTTACAGTAAAAAAAATAAATATTACATTGACATGAAAGCCTTTTTTTTTTAAACAAAAATATTTGTTTTAAAAATTATTTAATGAAATATGTTTTTCTGAGTCTTTCTGCGATTGCAGTTGCTAGAGCAGCTCCCTTTCCGCTGCCATCTTCGACGAGCATTAGTTTGAACTGAAAAAAAAAAAAATTAATTTTAAACCCCAAATTCTACTGAAAATAGAAAAAATGTAACAAAGCTCTATGTTTATCTTATCTTCGTTATGATTTTAGAACATAAATATTTATCAGCTTATATCATTGTAGAATCTACCCCCTTCCTAAACTTCTTAAACTAAAGAAAGAATAATAATCTAAAAAAAAAAACATTGAAATCTCACCTATTTTCATATTCCAAAGTTCCTTCAGTACAAAAAATAGGTAAAGGAAAACATAAAAAACAGATGAAATTTTAATTTACTGGTAAACCCAATTTTAATTCATTAACAAAATCCTTTCACTGCCTCGTTTTGAAACTATTGTTAAGCAGCATGAAGCATAACTGTTTTATTGTCCTAAACTTTAAATTTCAATAAAGGAATCTATAATTATTTGTGTATTTATTTATTTAATGCCACTTAAATAAATAAATACACAATGGATTCTAATATAATTGATCAATGATAAATCCAGCCTGCAGAGGGAGTCCTGAATTTTGTGTATCTAGCAATATTGGGATAGGGATCTTCAACGAGTACCTGACACCGCTCAGGCTTGGAACCACCATTTTATACTACCTCTGAAGGACAGCAAGGAGTAAAGAAGCCTTGGTCATGGGTTAAAAAAATTCTAAGGCCACCTGTAGGCTGCAAATCCACAATCTTGGGCATAAAAAGTTGATATGATAAGGTTAGTTCATTGAGGGTGAATTGAATTGGTTAAATATTATAGATGCTTGGCCATCTGTAATGCATAGTGAGGTCATCAGCATCATTTTCAATCTCTTGATCTTTCTAAGATCTATTAAGAGATCAGTTCCTCATTGTTGAAAGTATGTCTTTGTACCAGAACCTTCAACCGGAACTTGGTCTATATACCAAAACCGGTCTGAAGTCAGACTCGAACTTGGTATATATACTTGGAGGTCTAGTGCCAAACCCACTGAGTCACCCCCAAGAAAAATTAATTTAAACTCTCCTCTTTTCTTTCTTGTCTGATTTAAAAACTCCTTTATCACTCCCTTCTTTTATTCTCTGTCTCTTAATGTATTTTTAATTTATTTCAAAAAGTTGCTATGCTAACCGCTACACCACAGATGATGAATTAAATAATTTCGCTCTCGGTTTTTATTTTTTCTAATTATTGCAGAATTCAGATACTGAAGTTTATATATCTATATATCCCCAGTAATTTCGACATTATAGGATGATCGCCTTTTTACTAATTCTACAAACTACAAGTTAAATTTCTTTTCAGGATTTACTATGATACCTAATTCTTTTTCAACTATTATCAAAATTGTTCTATTTAGTTTAATAATTTCTGTTTCCTTGTGTAACAATAACAAGCCGACAGTATACACAAGTAACGTTAATTTACAACAGAGCTTATCATTTCTCCGTTTTGTTTAATTTGTATACCACTATAATATCTTAACTGCTGTAAATGGAGATTCAGTGACAAGAAGTTCTATTATAGGAGACCAATATAATAATTCTAAATGAACTTTTGAGGGTGAATCAATAAAAAGAATGAATAACTATGAATACTCACTGGATGCTGAGGAGCGAGCAGTTTCACAAATTTTTCCATCCACAACTGGAAGCGAGGATGGTTTTTGAAAAGTGATCCGTCCACTGCGACAGTTACAAATGGCCTCTTCATTCGTTTTAATACTTCAGACAGACCTGAGATAATACAGAAAATATTTTAATATTTGAATGAAAATAATTAACAATTTCATCAAGAATTTATTTATATTATATTATTTACATTTATTTATAAGTTTTCTAAATGCACAACCCTCTCTAAGGGTTACTATGCAAGAGAAGAAGAAAAAATTATAAACAATGGTAGAGTATTACAAGATAATAAATTAATAATGACTTAAAAAAGGCATAAGGCAGTAATGACAAAGATTCATTCATGCATCACATCATTGTTTGCGACAACTCATCTCACCAAATGGTTTATATCTTTACTACATTTTGGGTATTCTGAACATTATATAAAGAAATTATCAACAGAATCTTATGAAGAATCACATTTCTGCCAACAGATTCAGATCAGAGTATAATTTATAAATTATTTTAGTGCCAAGAAAGGATTTATCGACAAGCTCTTTCTATTTAAAAAGTTTACAAAAAATTCTAAAGACATAAGTTGAATAAAATGAAATAAAAATTAATAATGTTTGGAATTATTTTTTAAACCAATAAACCTTTTTTATTATAGATACTTACAGGATGAGACAAGCATAGCAGCTCTAATGGAGACAACTTCAGAAACGTACTTAACTATTTGAATATCATCTTCGTTATAATCTAAATCAAACAGCTTTAAAATTTCTTCAGTTTTACAAAGAGTATTGTTCACATTGTCTCTGAAAAAGAGGATGTCGAATTATAATACTAAAATCATAAACACTTTATCATGATGAGTTAACTAGTGCATACGGAAGATGTAACTAATTTGATAGTATATAAAATTAAAAAGATAACTTGTTAGGATCTATAAAAAATAAATTGGCATGCTATGGGCACAAAAAAAAATTCAATTTGTTAACTATAATTTTAGTACTGATGCTGTCAAATACGATTGGGCTAAATCTTCATCTGTAAAAACTCTTTGCTCATTATTTTGACGATTCATTGATTCTCAGCTTTACAAACAATTTTTATTCAGGATTTAACTGCCTTACATACTTCGGTTAAGGCAACAGAACAAAGCCAAAGGTTTCCAACCTTTCTTACCAGGGTCGAGGAAAGGTAGGAAATTCATTCCTTACGAGTTTAGTTGAGTTATTTAGTTGAGTTATGAGTTTGCTAAGATAGATACCTAACCAACATTGGCCGCCACATCTTCATAATTTTCATAATTGGTAAAATCTTATGAGGTCATCAGTATCACGCCCAATCTCTTGATCTTTCTAAGATCTATTAATAGATCAGTTCCTCATTTTTCAAAGTATGGCTTTGTACTAGAATCTTCTCTGAAACCGGAGTTGATGGAACGAAAAATAAAATATTGTCTACAGCTGGGCTCGAACTAGGTATAGATACTTGGAGGTCTAGTGCCAAACCCACTGAGTCAACTCGAAGTATAATTAATTGATATTACCATAAGAAAAATTAATTTAAACTCCCCTCTTTTCTCTTTTATCTGATTTAAAAACTCCTTTATCACTCCCTTGACTTTGAATGAATTTTTATTTATTTCATGTAATATTTCTTTCTGTCCGAAAAAAATGGTTTTTTTCTTACAACTTTGCTGTTAAAACTTTGTCCCATCACAGTTTCTTTTCTCTATTCTAAAAACAGAATTACAACAAATACCTTCACATGGACAAGACATATTATTTATCTTTTAGATAGAATTCTATCAAAGTAAATATTAAAATATAAATAATAGAGCATCACTTAAATATATTCAACTATTCATACTCACTCTTCTATGTGGGAAACATATTTTGTCGAGAATGAATCGATTTGTTGAATTTTCTTGCTGAGGATTCCACCAAATATCAACCTGTGGTTTGCCAGATTCACCAATATAAGTCTCACTAATTCTCCCAGATATTTTCCACTTATATATTTTTCAAACCTAAAATAACAATTACAAGATAAATGCTAATCTATTTTAATGTATGAAGCATGTTTATTATAAAATAAAACTATTATGGTAATAATTAGGATATTTGAAGGTTTTACTTAAATTATAGTTATACATCAAGGACCTTAGTTTAGTAATGCAGAGAATAAATTCATAAACGTCTGAATTAATTCATACAGGTGATTCCATTTTAACAGTGTTTATTAATGTCCTTTACTGTACAGTCATCCAATAACAATCTATTTATAAAATGTTTGTATCAATATGATCCTCATAAATATATTTCATCACTTCTTTTGTATAACTTACAGTTTATCACTTTAATGACAATACCGTGTCATGTCCATTTCTAGAATTTACCTATAAATTCATTATTTCTTTGTTGCAATAAATTATCCAAACTAATTAGTCAATTCAATGTTCAATTCATAAATAAATTTAATAATTTTTCTGAAGAAAGTCTACCAAATTTATTTTATGTTAATAACGAGTCATTTCCTTGACATGGAAAATTTGAAGTTTTATTATCATTCTCGATATTTTTAAGTTGTAACAAAATCCTCTTGGACTTTCATTGTTTTAATAAAAAGAATAATAATATGAATTAAAAAACTAAAAAAGTTTAATTATAGAATTAAACAAATTTTAATTAAAAAAGTAATGATTAGAAAGAATCACCCTTATATAGGAAATTAAAAAAAAAATGTTTCATTTATTATTAAGCTGAATTTTACAAGCAAATATAATAATTAATATACAATAGTCCTTGGATATTAAGATAGATTAAACTTACGTAAAGGAACTTGCAAATAAAGAATTTGTATCAACTTGTTTATCAAAGTCTGTTCTAATGAAATTCAATAAGTCTCCATCACCAAAAGCACCCCATTCAATGTCGATAATTACCTGAAAAATTTAAATGTTCAATATTGATTGTTGAACTCGAAAATTTTCATAGTACAATATTAGAAACTAATATTTCTATTTTTAAAAAGATATATAGGTTTTGAATTAATCCACATTAGTGTATCCTTACCTATAATTATTGTGTTGATGGGAAAATAATGCTGAATTTTATGTTTTCTTTAAAATATCCCTCCAAATATTAAACTGCAACGTTTGTTGTACCTTCGGCTTTTATAAATGTAAATTACTACTCTTTAAAAAAAAAAAAAAAAATGTTTGTTTACCTCTATAGTATTTTGCTACTTAGAAATAATTCAGTCTTTACTAAGATGTCTTACTTCCACCAAAACCTTGCCTGTCATCCCAACCCCCTGGCTCAGTCATTATCCAGTTCCACACATCCATACAATCCACCCCGCCGTCTAAGCCGGCAATGGCCCCGAGACTTGTTATAATAATGTTGGATTACTAGCACTGGCCAGATTCTCCACTCACAACCTGTGTGTGTGAAGTACCCTTAACCAGCTTCCATTGGAGTTTAATTCCAGTGACGCGACTGGGAAAGGGGGCAGGGGTCTCCCGAACTCCTGCTTTGCCCTCATTCCTGGGGAAGAAGCTTAGTTTGTGGACCCAGGCAAATAGTAAATAGGGTTTGAATGTGTACATTATTTATTTTTTTTTATCTAGACTTTATTTTATTATCATTTTTGCATTTATTTCCTTTTATTTCCGCATGTATATATTTTATTACATTCACTTATTTTAGTTTGTTTATATCATTTTTATTTTGTTATGGAATGGTTGTAGTTACATAGCACCATTACTTATTGCCCACAAGTGGCAGATTGTAATGTTTTTAATAAAGTGTTTAATAAAAAATAAAAAATAAACTAAGATGTCAAAACGTGATTTTCGCATAATTTTGTTTTACGAGTTCAAACTCAGCTGGAACAGGACCCAAACAGCCAGAAATGTCAACGAAGGTTCCAGAAATTTTGAGGAGAGACTTGAGAATGGAAGTTCTGCCAACTTTCATGCTTTTTCACGTTCCCAATCGCCTTGAGATGGTCATTGACGGTTCATTTGCTGACTTCGAATTTCCCTGTCAGTTCTCGAACATTTGTTCTGGGATTTTCTTCCTCCATAGCTCTGAAAAATCATCATCTAGGGCAGAGCTTCTCCAAGTCAAACAAACATAAGCAGTGTACTATTTAGAGGGTTATTTTAAAGAAAACATAAAATCCTGCATTATTTTTTGGTCAATGCAATATATTTAACTGAACTTAATGGTAATTATAAGTGCATAAGGGATCTATAACAGTAGGATATTAAAGCAAGCCAGGGGAGAGGTAATGCTGGGTACTGTTCTTCTTCATGCCTTTCCTGTCAGCCAATCTGCTGATTGTCAATTATTTGTATTTGACAAATGTGGATAAAAATATAAAGATAAAAAATGGTAATTATAATAATATATAATAATAATAATAGTAAAACATTACTTCTTTCTCCCCGTGCCTTTCAGACTCCCAATGGGAAACTCTTTCAGCTCTTTCCATGTAACAAGCATTACTTCCAGTTCCAAGAATCAAACCAACAGCCGCATTATTATCCAGAACACATCCTTGTAATAATGTACCTAAAAAGCCAATATTATTTAGGTTGTTTTTGACAATTAATGACAGTTGTTTAGTATATTTATCACTATTATATACCATACCAGTTGTGTCATTTAGAATTGCTATGATTTCAACATTTAAGCCACCTCTTTTGTGTATCGCATTGTTGAGCATCTTCACTACATCGTTTCCTTCGACGCCAGTTGATGCAAATGATTTCGTCCATTTTATTAATATACCAATGTCTAAAGCTCTCTGATGCATAGGGAAAGAAAATGTGAAACCTGAAATTCAGTTAAAATAATCACCTATAATTTTTTTTTTCATTCAAATTAAATAATAAAAGGTAAAATGTCATTGTTCTCTTTTAATAAGAGGTTTTAAAATTATTATTACGAATATTTTTCAAATGAGTTTTCAGAAATAAACCCTTTACCTGAAGAGCAAAAGATGAGGTTTTAAATAAAGTTAGCCAAAATATCTTTAAATTTAAACTGGTTAATAAACTCATTTTCAATTTTATATTTTTATGATTTGATTAAAACATATAAAAAAATAAATTTGGAAGTTTTCTTTATGAACATTATGAAACTGATGACTATAATCAATGTAAACCATTTTCATTGCCATTGAAATTTATGAAATTCCATTAAGTAAAACTAACTTCTACAGTTTTTTATATTTATATTATTTACGAGTATTATTAAATGATTGTAAAAAAATCTTTAAAAAAAAACTGTACAACTTAAACCCATTAAGGATATTGGGTGTAATAATATCATGATAAAGACTGTATTTTTTCTAAAACAACAGTTGTGTAGGGAAGTGACTTGACCGAGATCACACTTAACTGCCAGGTTTTTCCCCCAATTAAGGGTACCCAGGCTGGGTGGGCCACAGGAGGTTCTGTAGGTCCTACAGGGTCCATCGGTGATTGTTAATAAATTTATCTACCACAGCCCGATGAACCCAGGACTTTCACCAGAGCACTTCATCGTTCTATGAAATAAACTACCCCACTCCCTAACAATGATTGTAATACAATCATATATTTTCATGATTTATTATGTTATTGCATTATTATATTAACAATGGGATAATATTATGATATTGAACTTACCCATAAGTAACTTCCTATCAGCTAAACCATGCTTGTGAACAAAGTCGTCTAAACAGTCCGCGATGAAATCAAACAAGTCTTCTCCAGATCCAAGTCGAAGATCATCAGAAATATGATATTGTGTAACCTCTTCTTTTACAATGTGTCCTTTCACCAAACTAACAAAAAGAATCCTGAAATTTGTTCCTCCGAGATCTAATGCTAAATAATCTCCAGTCTCTAAAAACCAGATGATAATGATGGTAATTATAATAACAATGTTTTTAAAACTAATATATATATATATATATATATATATATATATATATATATATATATATATATATATATATATATAGAGAGAGAGAGAGAGAGAGAGAGAGAGAGAGAGAGAATAAAACAATTAAAAATATAAAAATAACCCTAAAGTTATTAATTCAGTATTTGGGAAGGATTATGTTTTTTGATTCTATAAGTGGATGGTGTGGTCAGCACACATAATCAACAACCAATGTTATCCAAAATCCAGAGGTCTGGAACCATCTCCCTTTGTAAACGTTCGAGGCATTCCAGAAGTGATACAAAATCGATTCACTACTGTTACAGTACGTGATACCTCGCTACATTCTGTTAAATTTTAGTGTATATATTCTTCTGATGGAAATAAATTAATTTTAATTTTAATTTTTAATTACTTGTTTTCAACTCACTTTTCAATTCAATTTTTTTAAGTTTTTGCTGTATTATTTATCTCTACAATCATCTATTATATATTGTTGAAAAATGTTTGTTGGAAATGACAACTAATGGAAATTTAAGTTGTGTTATAGATAAATAAATCATAAAATCAAAGTCATACTTCACTATTAATAAATGAGCCTAACACTATAAACTTTCTATTTAAATACATATTTATAAAATGGAACCATTAAGAACCTTGTAACCCAAATCTTAGTGGCTATCCATTCCCTTGAAATCTTAGTTAATCTTAGTGACATGGCTATTAATCATATAGATATTTCATTGCTAATAATATTTAGTTTTTGATTGATAAATAAAAAAATTAATTTTACCTGTTCCTTGTAATAATTCTGGGATATATGTGTTTTCCATGAGTAAAGTCGACGGCCGGTCATTGATTCCATTTTCCATTTCATCGGCAAAAATGTCTGATACTTTGAGGACATTTTCACCAGTCAATCGAAAACATTGCAATAATTCTTTAACCTGAAAGTCAATGCATTAGTTATATTTAAATAGGATGATTATATTATCAGAGGTCACAAATAAATATATAATTGAAAATAAGATTGACATATGTGAGTGAATTTATATATGTTCAATCTAATACAACAGTTTTCTTTACTGATTTATTTATAAAATGTATATGGAAATGTAATATATATAATTTGTAAGTGAAATTAAAATAAATAAATGTGTACCTTTTCTTCTGTTTTTGGATTGGAGAGCACTAGTGGTGCGTGCTGTTCCTCCACTACGATATCTATAACCGAGGGTTCTGGCCTAATCCTCATTTCCTTCCTGAAAAAATAATATAGGAATATAAACTAAAGCTGCAATATTTAAAATTTTTAAATATGAGGTATTTCTCCAACCATTATTATATATATAGCATTTTTTTTTTCAATGAAGGAATAATACAAATAACTTAAGGGTGTAGGTAATCTTCTAAATATAATAAAGCACCATTAAAAAGAAAAATGACACAATTTTAGCTGTAATGGCTGTGTACCAAAACAAGTATAATGAAGTTTGACTTTTAAAACAGCTAAAAATATGATTTTAAAAGTATCTTTACTTTAGATTTTTTTTTTTATCTATAACAGACTAAAAGTGATTAGTTTAAATTTAAGTTTAATCTATCGTAAATGAAAATAAATGGTTTTGTTTTAAAAGCAAATGAACTGTATGTAAAGAATGAAAAATACTTATTATTTGTTTTAAATAGTGCATTAAAACATGTTTTATTACATTTATAATGGATAATTTAAATAATAAATCCAATCTTACATTCTTGAAATGTTAACCACTAACTAATAACATATACTAAGACCGATAGCTTGGGCTTATTGAAATAACGTTCCCATCAATCATGTACAGTAATTTATTATACCTATTATTATACCTGTCCTTGATTTCATTGTTAAAAATTCAGCTCGATATACAGTTATAAGAATAGATTCTTTTGATTATCTAACTACACTATAGACATTTACATTTTTAACGTGTTATTAATTTTCAAAGAATGTTAAACAAGAATAACTTTGAGAAGAATTAGAAGTGTTAATTTTTTTATACAATCAAATTCTACACTGTTCCTAGGGTTAGTACCTATACTTCATGTTAAAATGGGGGTTTTAATGAGAAGCATTATCTTATCTATTCGAAAACAATATCAATTTTTTTATCTATGGGGGTTGTAATCAAAGATATGAAGATATTGATTGTTTATTAAATAGAAAAACACAAAACAATGGTTTAAATAAAAGTTTAACACTCTAACATGCTTAAACTAGTCACAAAAGTATATTAAGAATGCAGTTTTCAAATATTAACTAGCCTGTGAATCAGATACAAAAGAAACCGATATAATCTTAAGTTTTACAATAATAAATATGAGATTTAATTAGTGAGTGATAATTAATTATGAATAATAGAGATTAAGTAAGTGAGAAATATTGATTTTGTATTGTTTATTAGCAGAAAGTATTATTTTATGAATTAATTAGTTTTGATTAATTATATGAATAATCATGTCTCATTCATCTTTGATACATAAATAAATAATCATTACCTTAAGTCTAATGCTTAATTTTTTTGTATTGTATTATATAAATATATACATACATTTACTAGAATACTAATCCTCTCTAATATCAAACTGAAGCCTGTTAATAGTTGGAGTATATTAGTTTGCTATTTTCTTAAAAAAATCTGAGTTTTATTTCAGTTCAAAGTAGTTTTTAATGGTCAATTAGACGAGACATGACTTTTTTTCCAAGTCATCTTAATGTTGATTTAATTTACTTGACCGAAGGACATTGAAATAATACCCAAACAGATACCATGATTACCTACCTAGAAGTGATGGAAGTTGTATTGTCACAATATGAATAAAATAAGAATGCACGGTTCCTGATCGCAAAATTTATGAAGTATGGCAATTATTGTATTAAACTTAGTAAAAAAAATTGTTAAATTGGTATTGTAATTTGAATAATAATTGCTTTGTGTATTTATGTAAATATTATTCAGTATTACATGATTATGTGAATTATTCAAATTCTTAAACCAAAATTGTTAAAAGAAAAATACCAACATTAATATTAAAAATTACCAATGGACCAACACGCAATGAAAGATAAATTTTAGATTCTGAGATATAGTTAGTTGTATAGAGTACAATCTTTCAGTAATTAGAACGTTCTTAGTAAAAAAATAAATAAATAATGTGTTTGTTGGAAGTTAGGAACTTCGACAATAAAAATTATATGTAGGACTCTAGGAAGCCGATGTTAGGAATCTTAGATCCACAATTTAAATATAGGACAATGGATATTGTGTTGGTGACTTAAAGTGTTGTATTGTTGTATACAATTTTGCTATGTACAATATTGTGCTGTAGACCATTCAGGCAACTATTCTCCTAATACCTGTTCCAGTTATTGCCTCTAAAATAGCAAAGCAATTACTGACTTGCAAATTAAATGTTCACCAATTAAAGCATTTTCATGATTGAAAAAATATGTTTATAAAATTCAGATTATATGTACACTAATTGACGCCTAAGTTTTTTAAAAACAGCTGGTACATTAATACTCTGTATTGCTCTAATATTTTTATTATATTATAATTTTAATAATATTACTTGAGATCAAACAAATGAAGACAGTCTGATATTGTATAATCTTTTTAGCCCTAATGATTCCGCGCTTGACTAAACTTTGATTTGATATATGGAATTAGATAGACCAACGGCTTTGTTTTGAAATCTTCAGAAGAAAATAGACAGAAAAATATAATTCTAACGGTGCAAAGTAATTGGCGGATAATTCGTTTTATGTCCAGCCAGCCTTGAGACCAAGTCAATTGACTAACCTCTGTCTTTGAGAATGTTAAATTTTTTTTACTAACATTTACAAAAAATATAATTAGCGCTTAGCTGATTGGTAAATGCCCAAGGAGTAGGTGGGAGGATCACATTAAAGGTGATCTTAACTACTTTAGACTGTAAGCAGTGATTGGTAGTATTGGCAATTGGATTCCCCAAGATTATTATTATTATTACTATTTAGTTTAGTTTGGCATAATTTATTAGTAGTTATTTTATATAGGGAACAATGTCACTATGAATTGGTTACTTCATTGACAATTGAAAATGGAACATGTAATTATGGTCCACTGCAACTAGTTCCATTTATTGTTCTGTTACATTGAATATCAGGAACCTTGATCCCCTGTCTCTTAAATCATTGTTTTTAAACTTCATTACAAGGTAGAGACTGTACTGCTTCTATGAAAATAATTGTGCAGGGAGGTGATATCTCCAAGATCACTTTCAAACCTAATTTTTTTCTCCAATTTAAGTTACCCTCTTTATAGAGGTGAGGTAGGAAGATCTGCATTCACAGAGTCTATTATAATAACGGAATAGATAATTTATATACCACAGTTGTATTTGAAATTGGGACATTCGATATAGCAACTCAGCTCCCTTCTCATTGAGTTCAACCATCCTTCATGGGGTGACCTGTGGTCTAGTGGTTAGCCTAACAAATTACTAAGCCCAAGATCGCGGGTCCGTAGCCCGGCAAGTGGCCCTAGGATTTTTTAAAGGGAGTAAAAAATCCTTAGTTACGCCGTCCTTCGGAAGGGACGTTAAACTGAGTTCCCGAGCCTGTACTATATCAGGTACTCATTAAAAATCCCTAATTAAACCTGGATAGGCAAAATTTAGAGCTGCTACACTGCCCACTGTAGCATCGTCCGATTATTAGCCGATGATTAGCAATAGCAGCATAAAATGACGTTTAATAAACAAACAACAACTTCCCTTCATTATAAAATTGGATAAATTAATATTCTTTGTAAAAGAGGGCAATTGATACAGATAACAGCTCACCAAGACTCTTTAATCTCTAAAAAAAAGTATCATTGAATGCTGGAAGGAAATCTCTAAGATTAGAATGTGACTGCAACACGCAACACGTTGACGTTTCTACCTTAGATTGTATACTGTTTAAGAACAAGAAATAAAAGAATATTCCATTGGAACGAAAATTACTTCACACTCTATCATCAAAACTCTCACTCTCAAAAATCTTACTTCATTATGAAACAGCACATCTCTTCATAACATCTCAACGCGTAATAGTTTGTTGGAAAACTGCTGATTGATTAGTTACTTATTCGTAGTTGAGTGACGTCGGTCCTCTAATTAACAAACACATTGAATCGAAAATTCTACGAACATGTCCCGTTCTTTTGTTGGAACTACATAGTTCATTTCCGGAACGTATTATTCCTAAATGTCACGGTTCAATTCGGACTTCAGGGAACGATTCCTGCGCCTAGGATCAGTGTCATGTACATAACATAATTTATCCTACTCCAAGATTAGTTTCAAGAGTAATTCAACTATATTGAGATACAAGAATAGTAGGTAACTTTTTAACGCGCTTAAATTAGCTTCACTTATATGATATATATATATGTATAGAGGAATCTTTGAACTCGATTTTCGGCCTGTTCAAAATATCGAATTAAATTGAAACTTAGCACACTTCTCAATGGCCGATATCATAATGTCTCTACTTTTCTCAATATCACACATAAAATATTGACTGAAATTGGGATCAAAAGTGTGTTTTCAAAGGAATTTTTCATATTCGAAGAGACAGTAATGTTTTGCACCAAGTACAAAGGCATACATAGCTTAATCTTTGGTAAAAGCATATGACTACATAAGCATATGGTAGGATCAACTGCGGAGTTTCGTATACTTCACAAAATAATAATAGTTTAAAAAAACTAATAAACACCTTTTTGTAGCTTAGCGGACTTGAAAGTAAGAAATAAATAATAGTTAAAAAAAAATGCTTTAATAGGAAACAAAACTAACAAGTAGAAAATTATTTTAAATAAGTTTAAAATAAGAATAAAGTGATAAATAAAAAAATTAATTTTATCGTAAAAAATCGTGTTGTGCTTGATCTTAATCGTTGTGAATATTTTATCAACTGTAATTGGTAAATGTAGATATATTAAAAAGCACTCCACGTTTTTTTGCGATCAAAGAATAGTTTTAATTAATATTAAAGCGCGTTTTCTAATTTTGTAACTATTATTTATCAATATTTGAATATTAAAACTATCTTACATCTTATAATTATTATTAGCCTTGTAATATTTAAAACGATTTGCGATAATAACTGAGCTATATCTAAACGTTTATATAACAGACTGGAGATAATCGCACGCGAATCTTTTTATGCTCTCAGAAGGACGCATCACTTGACATTGACCTTATCTAGTACTTGAAGACCGAATTATCAACTATCTCTCGTACCATCTGTAAACATGGTTGTAAAAATTTCTTGCCAATAAATTGAATTACATAACTAACGTGCGAAAAAAAAAAACCACGGACAAACAGTCGCCAAATAAGCAGTATATAAGAATCTGTTATCTTAGGTCGTTTCGTATAAAATATCCGCTTTCAAAGGAGAAGTCATTTAGTTAAACAATTTTATGATATCAAAACATTTTTATTCAAAATGTTTCCTTCATTTTCTATCAATTTTTCTAATATGTAATATTATAATATTAAGGCTTTTGTGATGAAACTAAATCTGAAAATGCGTTTTGGAGAAATTATTCTGCAGATAATCGCTATGAGTTGAATCACAAGTTTTAACTGTTTATTTGTTTCGTTATATTTTCCAAAAATACAAGTTAACGTGAGTTTTAGTATGGAAAATAGAATGTAATTATAAGTAATGTGTAGATTTCGATAATCATTTCCTCAAGAAATAAAAGTTTCAACTAACCTTTCGAAATATAGCTGATACATGTTAGTTGAAACGTTCATTTCTAGATGAAATAGTAATGAAGAATGCACATTTCCCATAATTACATTCTCTGTTCCATAAACAGCCTGCGGAACAGATACCTGTGTTTGACTCGAGGATCTTTCAAGAAAATTGTAATCACAATGAAGTTGTCCAAATTTCTGAGCATGTTTAAATCTTTTGGAGATTAGTCTGGGAATAAAGTAGTTGGAGTTGGTAGCCCAGGTTGTTTAGTTTCTTCACTGTTTGTCGTGAAACATAACGAGTAGGGGTCCCTTTCGATTAGCCAATGGAGGTTGTTTTTTATAAGTTTTTGTTGCATTATGTCAGTAAAGAAAGGAGGATTAATTGATTATTTATTTACTTATTTATCCATGTCACCAGCTCAAAACTTCACAAACCAACTACGAATGGTCCGTTCGTTAGAACACCTTTCCATGAACGCGGAAATAAGTCTTCTTGCAACATGGGCTGCTGAGTACCCAAGTTTTAAGTGCGCTTTCATAAAAACATGTACCTCTTTTAGGACAATATATTCAAATCAACTACTTATTCACCGAGGCTGCAGATATATTACTTGTTATGAGATTTAATATTTTTGGTTTTTGTTATAATTTTTATCGTGTCTAGAAGAGCTATAAATGTAATCCAAATAAATTACTTTTACAGATATGCTTGGAAGCGATGGCCACAGGTTCGGTATGCGAAAGGTGACAATAGCGTTTGATGAATTAGTTATCACTAATTTAAATAAACAATTGTTATCTCTATGGATGACGTCATAAGTTCGAGTACGGCGCCTGCTATATCGATTTATTAATATAATAAAACTTATTTGAGTGCTTCATAAAATATCAAGTTTTACAAGAACAGGCTACGAATAAAATATGTATCTCAATATTTAGTGTATACTAGATATTTATCGGAACAATAATTTAATAAATATAATAGTTGTAAACTCCAGGAGTGTTAACTCAGGTTTTAAGGGGATTAAAGAGAATTTTTGTTCCGTTAGGTTGGCAATGAGTAGACATTTTGTTTATAGGTAATAGCCACTGCCTATTTTAGAGAAAGAAAACTTTTAAAACCAGAATGACATTCTATTGGAATTTTAATGCATTTTCCTAAGTGTTACTCTGACATAGCTTAATGTATCTGATAACGTCCTCTACATGTAATGTATTTCACATGTTTTAAATTTATTTTCCTTGTACATGTTATTCTAACCTAGCTAGGCATAATCGTCATTGTTAATTATACAATTCCATCCACATTATTAGCCATTAAAATATTGAAAAATCACAATTCATCAAATCAGGAATGTTCCCCATCTTGGAATTCTTAGAAGCGTGGTGAGCATTTTTTAAACTTTTATATTTATTGTAGTTTTAGTTTTAGATTATTATTAATTTGGTTATCTGTTCCGCAGGTTGGCGCTTCGATTTGGGTTACAACAAAATTTTAACTGTTTATTCTTTAAAATTTTTATGCATTCCAAAAATACATGTCATCGTGAGTTTTAGTATAGAAAATAGAATGTACTTTTTGGGTAATGAATAGATATCGGTAATAATTTCATCAAGGAATAAAAGTTTAAAGTAACATTTCGAAGTACAGATGATATATGTTTGTTGAAACGTTCATTTCTAGATGAAATGATTATCGAAGTATACACATTTTCAATAATTACATTCTCTTTTACATACTAAATCTTATGATAACTTGTATTTTTGGTAAAAATTAAAAGGTAAAGGAATCAAATGTTAAAACTTGTCGTGACTCAACTCGAAGCGACAACCTGCGGAATAATAACCATAATTTGTTTTCTGTCAAAATTTGCAACTTATGTTATGTTATTTATTTAGTTAGTTAGTTTCATCCAACTTTATTCATTAGTCTTTACATATATTAGTCCTTGCTTCGCGATTTTTCGCTCTCCGCCCAGTATTTTGATCGTTCGTTCGTTCTTGCATCAATTCTTCTGCCGAATACTCCGCTATGTACTAAGTTTCTTAAACTGTTTGTTTCCTTTATATCCCCTCAGCTCCCAAATCTCCTTCATTCTTGCATTATGCTTTTTCTTTCTCTATTCTGAGAACCCTGTTTTAGTTTAGGTGCTTTCTAAAAATATATAGATTCGTACAATTTTGCCTTGAGAGACGGTCCTTCTGTAATTTCTGCTGGAGTGATCTTTATTGCCGCCATATCTTTTTCCACTTGTGCAAACCGAATCTTTAATTCTATAAATAATTATTGTTTTCTATAATTAATATTTAAAAAGTCTTTCAGTTAATCTTCTGGAGTTCATTGTGCATACCTGAAAATACTGAAATAGTGAAAATTTTCTTTTCTAGAAGGCGTAAATGTAATCTTTTTGTAGAAATCATTGTTATGTAGTTGTTTATTTCGCATTTATTGTATCTTTAAATCTGATAATTAGTAGTATAAATCTGTATCTACAAGGTAACATTGTATGCATATAATACGCTCTTTGTGGTTTGCATAATTTAAAATAAACTTAAAAATATAAATTTAATTTAATAAATTTAAAATAAGCACTCTGCTATATTTTATAGTTATATTATATAAATTATATAGGCATATAATATTTCCATACCCAAATAATTTTAATACACTCTAACTTCTAACAACTTGATCACGAAATACTGCATTATTTAGTCTGGAGACAACCGTATTACACGCGTGACATAATATCATCTTCGGATGTTGGTACATCGTTGTTTTATTATCTTTTATGAAATTTCATATTGTCAGTTCATGACATCTGTAATTATTACCGGCGGTCAATGATAAGTATGTTACAGAAATGTATGCACGTCTTGACCTCATGTTTTGGGGAGGAGTTTTAGTCAATTTAGTAGTATCGTATGACTTATTAATGCAATAACAATATTTGTGTTTTGAAATCGTTGTCGATATGAATAGTAATTGTTATCGCCTTCAACTTCTACTTCTGTACAATTTCAATCGTTTTATTTCATGGTTAGAAACTTGAATTGTGTTATATTTATCAATATTAAATAATATAACCACATTGTAATATAAACTGCGAAAACTGAATAGGGATACGACTAATGTCGTTGTATTTATCTTGCTTAGCATTTTAACATTATTTTTATCATAAAAAAGTATATCAACGTCAAACAGGTAATGCTGTACGGAATGGAAACCGCTTCCCTCCCCAGCCTAAGGAAAATGTTAGGGATAGAAGGAAGAATACTAAGAAGAATTTAAGGCCCAAAGAAGACACAGGAAAGCTATAGGTTGAGACTTAATAAGGAACTGTACAAAGAAGTAACTTGGAAACGGGCATAAGAATAAGAAGATTAAGGTTCTTCGAACATATGGTGAGGATGCACCCAAGGAGAATAAATAGAGAAATCTTCTATAAAATGAGAGTATACTAGAGTGCAATGGGGTACATCAAACAGATGAAGGAAGAAATTGAGAGTCTGAAAATAACAGACCAAGACTATTTCGGTAGGGATGACTATGGGAAAAGACTAAAAGAAATTAACGTGTTTGTGAGAAAGAGAGGCGAGTAAAGGAATAGCGTAGGCCGAAGTAAGAAGGAAAGAACAATCGGAAAGAATGAGGAAGAGGTGGGAAGATGGAAGGAAGGAGAGAAGGGGTATGAAAAGAAGTGAAAATGATTATATTCGCCTGGTCTCGAAGCCCGTTCCGGGAAAAAAACACATTAATATTTATTAGAAATTATACTATATTAAAAATTAATGTAGTTATTAAATGTATAATAATATACATGCAAGGTAAAGTATATACTACAAAATTAGCAATATCCCTATTTATTTTTGGCAGTACATAACAGGGAGCGAGGTAGCTCCGTATGTAGAGTGCTTCCTATGCTGATGGTTCCAGATTCAAATCGGGTTATGGCAGATAAACTATTTAATCTGTTAAGAGCAACTGAGGGAACTTTTGGGACCTTCAAACCATCCTGTGGCTCACCTACTCTCTACAAAGTGGGCACTCTTAATTGGGGTGAAAACCTAGCGGTTGAGCGTGACCTTGGCAAATTACCAACATATGCTCATAGGAACAGTACAGTCTCTACCATCTATTGAACCCATAACCCTTTCATCGGTTGTAGTAAAGGGTTTTTATTATATTTCATTGCTTCAGAACAGAACTACGAAACTTTCAAATCCCTACATTCAAAATTTTAACACAAGTAGGAAGTAGTATTAACACAAGATATTTTTTTCGTTATTATGCATAACGTACCTATATCGGTACGATTTTACAAGGAGATCGCATTATCAGTGGCTAGAACCTTCTCCCTAACTTAACGGAAGGTTACAGATTTAATTCAGAGGTCAAAAACGGCCTTATAGTTAGTATAAATTGTTAAAATTATTACTGCAACCGTGAAAACTATAAGAAATCTCCCAGTTCGGGTGCCAAAATGCAAATATTCGACTTATTAATATTAGTTTCAAAACACCGAATTCCAACAGAAGGCAGTAAAAATTTGACGAGCATCAATAATCCATTTAATTTATTAATTTAACAAAATTCATAATTAGTTGGAAAAAATAATTATAAATTTCAAACCTTTTTTTTTTAAATATTGCATCATATTTTAATAGATACCCTTCTTGCTGATATTTTATTAATGAATGATACAAATACCTGAAACCTGAAACCTGCAACCACTACGACCCGTGAACGAGTCTGGGGTTCAGTACATGGTAGAGACTGTACTGTTTCATGGACAACGGTTCTGCAAGGAGGTGACTTGTCCTAGGTCACGCTCACCCGCCAGGTTTTTCTCCATTATTTTGGGTACCCTATTTTTATAATATTTTATAGAGGTTGGGTGAGCCCCAGGAGGGTCCTAGATCCCATCTGATCCATCTCCCGCTGCAAGCAGACTAAATAAAAGTAACTGCCTGCAGCGGGATTTGAACCAGGATTTCCGGCATGGCTACTCAGTGCTCTACCACTGAGCCAATCCGCTCCCCATAACGTTAAAGAAAACAACAAAATGGAAGGTGTAAAATGTCAGCTTGGATAGACTATAAGAAGAACAATTTTATCTAAATATTTATTGTGATTAAAGTATTTAATCTTCATAATAACATAAATATCTTAGATCATTTCAATGCTGCTTCAGCCCAATGAGGGAATGCGGTTAAAGGCAACTATCAGAATATGGGAAGACATCGTGCCATGGCATTAAAAGGAGAGAATTTATCTTTGTCTGAAAAAACTTTGATCTATATTTGATGATCTTCAGACAAAGTTTTCAGAAAACTTCTATGAAACAAGCCGCAGCATGTATTATACTTCAATGAAATAAGTTTTTCACAGCACAGTAAGTAGCTAAAGGAATTCCTTCATATTTTATTCATATAAAATGGGCAAGTCAGATGAATGACCCCATAACTGGATAAAAAGCCTTGAAACCATTTTTTTTTACAACTTCTAACCTTGTACCCTACTTCTGGAATTTTCTTTCTTTCTTTTTCCTTTATTTTTGTCTTATATTTTATTTCTTATTAATATGTCCTTTTTATTTTGTTTCACGAAACGGCCTTTAAGACCACGCGAATATCATTACTTTTCCTTCTTCATTTTCGTCTTTCTTTTCTTCCAGTATTTTATCATAATTTCTGCCTGCTTTAGCTTCCTTTCTTTCGACCACGCAGTACCCTTCCGCTTTTCTTTATTTTCCACAAGAACCTTGATTTTTGTTAATTCCATTTTTCCTTGATTTCTCTATCTAGGTCTTTCAACTCCCTGTAGATTTCCTGGTTTAGTCTTATCCAGTAGTCTTTCTATTTTCAATTATTTTTCTAGGTTAGGGAGACATGTTGTCTCCATCCCGTACAAAATCACTGATTTTATCACCATGTCGTGTTTCCGGATTTGTTGAATAGATAAATCTATCCAGTCAAACGTATTTTTAAACAAATATCTTCATATAAAAACCATTTCAATCTATAATAATTAAATAAACGTACCTATGTCGGTACGATTTTACAAGAAGGTCGCATTATCAGTGGCTAGAACCTTCCCCCTAACTTAACGGAAGGTTACAGATTTAATTCTTTTTTTTTTTTTTTTTTATTTTTTTTTTATTCAGACATTACAATCTGCCACTTGTGGGCAATAAGTAATGGTGCTATGAAGCTACAATCATTCCATAAAAAATCAATGATATAAACGAATAAATGCATAAATAAATACATACAAGCGAAAAAGTATATACAAAAATAAAGTAAAAAAAAAATATATATATATAATAAAAAAAAATATAATAATAATAAATAAAACATAAAAGAAATATACTGTACACATTCATACTCTATTTACTATTTGCCTGGGGTCCCCGAACTGAGCTTCTTCCTCATGAATGAGGGCAAAGCAGGAGTCCGGGAGGCCTCAGCTCCCTTTCCCAGCCGCGTCACTGGCATTAAACACCAATGGAAGCTGGTTAAGGGCGCTTCACACACACACACAGGTCGTGAGTGGAGAATCTGGCCAGTGCCAGTACTCCAAATAGCATTATTATAACAAGTCTCGGGGCCATTGCCGGTTTAGGCGGCGGGGTGGATTGTATGGATGTGTGAAACTGGATAATGACTGAGCCAGGGGATTGGGATGACAGACAAGGTTTTGGTGAAAGTTTGAGAATTTAGTAGGGATGAGGTCGAGGACAAAAGGAATGTTGAGATCATTATGGAGGGTTTTGTTGGAGACATAATAAGGAGCGTTGACAATAGTTCTCAGCACTTTGGATTGAAAGGATTGAATGCGTCTGATATTCGATTTTTTTGCGGTCCCCCACAGTTCCAGTCCATAGGTCCAGATAGGTTTGATGATCGTCTTGTATATTAGTAGTTTATTGTCTATTGAAAGATAGATTTAATTCAGAGGTCAAAAACGGCCTTATAGTTAATATAAATAGTTAAAATTATTACTGCAACCGTGAAAACTATAAGAAATCTCCCAGTTCGGGCGCCAAAAAGCAAATATTCGACTTAACAATATTAGCTTCAAAACACGGAATTCCAACAGAAGACAGTAAAAATATGACGAGTATCAATAATCCATTTAATTTATTTATTTAACAAAATTCATAATTAGTTGGAAGAAATAATTATAAATTTCTAACCCTTTTGCTTTTTTAATATTGCATCATATTTTAGTAGATCTTGCTGATATTTTATTAATGAATGGTACAAATGCAATAATGAGTCAACATTTACAAAATTATATTTTTCTTGAATAATAATAGTATTCAGTTATACATATGAAGAAGAAAAGGTTCGGGGTGGAATTAAAAAAAATTCTCTTAAATAGTGAGAACTGATTATTGGAATGCCAACGTTTCGACCCACAATGCAGGCTTACATAAGTTAACTAGTAGCCTCTACATGTGACCCCATTATAAGCCCTGAAGAAGTTCTGCAATGTGGGTCGAAACCACTGGCGGATCTAGGAGAATTTTCAGGGGGGGGGGGCATTGGTCAATGTGAATTTGTTATCAATGTATAGGATCCATATATGAATGAAGATACATAAAATATCAATTTTTAATTTAAGGCAACTGAGGCCAGAAAACAATAACGTGGATAAAATAAGCTCCTCGGTAGCTATCTATATGTAAATGAAAAACATAAAAGGGCTCGGAATCGCGGGTTTTGGATGCACCCATTGAGAAAACATTAGATAGAATGAATAATTTAAGTGTGTAAAACGTGTTTTTTTCTTGTTGAAAACCAACTAAAATTCAGGTCTATATCAACTAATGAGAACTCCATGTGTATAGCCGCGGACCTATACTAACCGCCAGATAACAAACCGATCCTTGCCTCTCGGAAATTTACTGTACTGCCAAAATCAAGGAGAGGGGGAAGGACTGTTCTACTCTTCTCTCGCTGCCTGACTGGCCTGGATCAACGACCATCAACTGCCGCTTATCACTCCGCTTTCAAGCCGCTATTCCTATGAGAACGTCCAGAGGTCTTAAAGCTTGTCACTCGCCAGAAGCTATGCTGAGATGCTAATTGGGTTTATATCACATAAATTGTAAGTCCCGTTTCATTACCATAAGGCCTCAAATCGTCAACTAATTCTTCTCCTGATGATCAACGTATCGCATGGTACCAACCGGACAGTTCAAGTTAATTAATGATATCATACTCATTGTTCCGTCATGCCGTGATCACTGGTGAAGATAATAATAATTCGCACATCTTCGCGCCTTATTGAAATCTTCATTATAACGGTCAAGTTCATTTTGTAGTTATTATATCTTTGGCCATTATGCTAGCATGGAGCATTTCTGTTATTGTTAATCCCTCCCATTCATGTTAATCATTTTTTCTTCTTTTTTTGTCTTAAATTAATTTTGTTCATTAGATCGCTAAGTTGCATGTTTAGTCTTAAGTTATTCTTGTAGAAGCTATTATTAATTTGTATCTTCTCTTACATGTATATTTAATAGTATTTAAGAAAAGATATCTCGCATGTTATTCAAATTAATAAATCAAACGCTTTGTTAATATCTGAGATTTCATTCAAATTCCCGTGGTACTTCCATTTGCTTCCTGTTAAATTTTATTCAGTCTAATCACGCCTTAACACCATGTCCGACCAACAATGGTCGAAACATTGGCTTTCCAATAAATAGTTCTCTCTATTTAAGAAAATTTTTTTTACCTCCATATTATATGACAAAGAAAATTCAATTTCTTTGAAGAAAAAATCAAAACAAGAATGCAATTGGTGAAAATTATTTCAAAATAGCTTCTATGGAAATAATAGAACAAAATTGACAATCATTGTAAATTATGAGTTGACGAAACAAGTAATTGAGGAGAAACTATTTTTTTTCTCCTTTTGTTTCTTAATCTCTTTTAAATTTCACACAGAAAAATAGATAACATGAAATGCTCTCCACGCTATGCGTTAGTTTTATCATTTACGTTCCTCAGATGTTTGTTTTGATTAAATGCGTTAAGTGTGTCCTTGGGAATTGGCGACGCAATTGTTGGGTTTCTGCCAGCCTCTTATGATCGAACAACACAATACATTCATTTCATTTCTAATTTTCTCTGCATTTTCATTAAGTAATCGTTAAAAATTAATTAAACTTACTTAAATATGCGCATTAATTCTACATTTAACCTCATTTTATTACGTACATGACATTTACTTTAGCATAAAATTGCTTTGCATAATGTCATAAGGATAGCTAACTCGAAACATTAACATAGCAGTAAACTTCTAAAATGTAAAATATATTTTAAATTTTAATATTCTCAATTTTGCCGTTTAATGAGTACTAAAAACAGCTCGGCAGCTCAATAACCTTAAAATATAATTTAATTGTTTTTAAATTAGTTACAATTACAGAAAATAAAATTTTCTATAATATCAATAAAATAAAAGCTGTAGATTTTAGTGTGAAATATCGCTCACAGTTTATTAAATACGTCTAAAATTTAATAACTGTCAGGATAATACCATTAATTTTTAATTTCAAAAGAATTCGATTAATTTTTTTTATACAAAATTCTGTTTAGTGTTTCAGATTAAGTACCAATTATGATTTTCTACTTTTTGTCAAAATCAAATAGCTTTATGTATTTATAATTATGGAAGCCTTTAATGTCAAATGAATTATTGTTGTATTTTGGTATAAAAGTGTGATGGAAATTGTTTATAATATTAATATTAAGTTAAGTGCCTCTTCTGGTGTTCATGAAATCACCAAGAAGAGAGAGATACGTTTAGTTTATACAGCAATCCACAAATAAAATAATAAACAACCTAAAATCTATTCTGATATATATTAAAAATTCATATTGATAAGAGACATAAGAGAGCGGTGTAACTCAGTGTGTAGAGAGCCGTGCTGAAGATCCAAGGTTCAAATCCGACAGTGGATGGATTTGGGATCTGCTGACTCTTCTAGTGCTCATCTAGTCTCTATAAAGTGGGTACCCTTAATTGTAGAGAAAACCTGGCTTTTGAGCTTAATTCCGAAGAAATCACCTCTCTGCAAAACTGTCGTCTTAGAAACAGTACAGTCTCAGTTGTGTTTTGAGGCCAATGTCCTTATTTGATTTTAATGGTATAGTTTCTTTTTTTTAATAGGAATTTAAGTTAAATTTGAAAACCAATAATTTCGCAATTTTTTTTAATATGAATTTAAGTTAAATTCGAAAACCAAAAATTACGCAATTACAATACTTCTTTTATTACGTAGAATGAAGTAAAACAGTATATAAAAATTTTAGCATACAATTATTATTATCTTAGTTATTTTAACTGCTACTGTCATTAGAACCTTCCAACTTGCTCTTGAACTTCTTTAAGAATTAAGTCAGTGATTTCACTTAGAAATGATTACTTAAGTGTAGACACCCTTACAAGAACACACCCCCTCTTGAACATACCTACATATTTATAATATACTGCTATATACTTCATTTATCCTATGAGAAGCAAAACAAGTATATTCCGAGATAAATATACTGCTCAAGAAAACATGTCGTAGAGGAAATCCTACAAGGCCAAATTCTTTCTCAGCCGCGACGACATTTAGAAGCAAAAATTTGCATGCACGAGTTGATTCAAACCCGTTTCATATTGTTTGTTTTCGCCGGTTGAGGCTATTGCAACACTTACTGGAAAAACCCTCTAAGCTCCCAATTAATTACATAAGATTCATAGACATGACTAATATTAGACCTATTTGGAATTAAGGAGTCGAGCTTTGGGGCTCGACTAAACAATCGAATTCCTCTCATATCCAATACATATAATACAAAATCCTTCTTACTTTGTTACGAATAAATTCATCCATAGTGACCTTAATGATCTCCATAAAAACCCACTAGTTTCAAACCTATCAACCTCTTCAATTTTTGAGAATCCTCAGTCTGAAAAGAAGATGGCCTCCTAACCTAAGTTGAATTTTTTATTTGAGTAGAATCAGTTGGCTGTTTCTATACTTGCCTTTATTTCATGTCATTACGTATCATTCATATTATTTACTTGTTGTATTATTATAATAGAGTTGTGAATATCAATAAATAATGTTTTAAAAAACATGTATGTTTAAGTTTGTGTTATTAGATTTTATTTTACATACTGGAATTATATATCCTATTATTTTAGCCTCTGTAAATTCTTAAAATTCTTTTAAATTGTTAAAATTGAGTCGAAGTGGATATATAAAATTATATTTGAATCAATTTTCTTTGCATATTTTTTAAGAATAAATAAAACGTTCACACCACACCTAGAAATAATTAATACATTCATTAATGGAGTTAATTATGTAATGTTACATTATTTTTTGTAACGCCATTGCTAAGGTTTATTTTCGGTGGGAATTCCGATGGAGAATTCTTATTAAGATTTACGATTAATAAATGGAAATATTGTTTCTAATGTTTTTGGTTAATTGTTTACAATAATTAATTATAAAGCTTATGGGATCTCAGTAAATGAAAACATACAAGTGTTTTATTATTACAAACATTTAAATTGTAAATTTTACAAAAAGGTTTTAGCTTGATATTAAGAAAGTATCTTTAAGTACGATGGATTTGCTAAATGTAACAAAAATTAATAAATTTAATAAAAAATTTTCTCCAAAAGAAAAAATCCTATTTACAATACAGTAAGTGCAATTTTGTTTGTTTGAAAGATCAGATCTACTTAAATTAGGTTTTAAAGATGCATACAAAAATAATTTTACGAAATAAACTAACATGAAAAGAATATTTTTCTATAATAAATGATAATATAATTCCCTGCAAAAGTAATACTAACATATCCTTGAACTCTGGCCATTATTCGCAAAGCTACATTGTAGTGATCTTATTGTTTCCAATCGTTGCAAGCCATATCATTGCATGATTCTGGGTTAGGAAAGTGTTGTATACGATTATTATCATACAATATTATGTTATATATAAAAAGGATAATTATAATTGGACATAATGACTGACATAATTTGTTGTGTTCTCATTTTATTTATATTTAATAGTGAAATATACAAATCCAAATTTTAACGATTGCTTCTTCAAACCAACTTTATTCATTTTTTTTCACAACTTTGAAAAAGAATATTTTTAAATTTGTTAAATTGAACGCGAATACTAAAATTTTCTATGTTCTTTCCTAAAACTAGACATAAATTAAAACTTTATATTCATAACTTAGATAAACCTTTTCCTGATTTTCTATCAATTTTAAACATCACAGTGTTTCGATTAGTAGGAGCTTGGTGGACAATATTCATTTCATAATTCTAAAAATTTTTATTGGAACATTGTAAACGATTGTTCAAAACTTAGAAATCCAATATTTGTTTATGCCTGGCACTCTTCATCTCGTCATTATTTGAGTCCAAAAAGTGATGAATCCATAGAAATTGACTAAATCAGCTTTATTTCAACCGCACAAAATTATAATGTTACTAATTTTATATGAATCAATTGTTGAATATCGATAATATATTTATTCTTAGGTGCTATTTTTTCCATTTAAAAAATCTTCTATTAATCTAAGTGTATCAATTTTTTTTTTTAAATGCATGACGGATTTTTCCTCATTTTGAAACTTTCAAGAAATGGGAATGACTTGAATCAGGGCTAAATTTTATATATTTCATAGCTGCATCTCTCCCATTAATAATAAGATGCATTATAGCCTGCACACTCGAGTACAACATTGTTTTTTTTAATTTTATAATACTTATTTTCGAGAAAGTTTTTTTTTTTTAATAATGGTAGAAACACCCTTATTTTTTTATTTTATAGTTCTTTTCGACAAAATTAAATGTTAGAAACCTTGTAGAGGAGCCTGAAAAGGGAAATTAAAACAATAAGAAATTAAAAACAACAAGATTGGCTAATTGTTCCTCCAAAATTTCTGATAAATGGTGGGAAAATCAAAGCAGCTCGCAGTGTTTCAATTAGTACGAGCTAGGACAAAAGTCTTGTTTAGAAATCTGAAATACGGTATTGAAATCACAGTTAGGGATGGTTCATAGCAATAATGAATAAATCAGTGGAATTCAAGGTATCATTTCAACGGCAAAAATTTATTGTTCAACTAATTTTATCAAACCAATCGTTGAATATGGATATTAGTTGTACTGGTAAGTGCTATTTTTTCGAAATAAAAAAGTCTTCCGATAATCAAACTATATTGATTTTTTTTAATTGGCCGAAGATTTTTTCTTAATTTTGAAACTTTGAAGTGATGAAAATGCCTTTTACCCATTTGTATCCAGGCTAATTTTTCTACATTTAATAACTAAACCTTTCCTATAAACAATGAGACACATTTCAGCCTGCACACTCGAGAACATTTTTTTTTTTAGTACTTTATTTCGAGAATATTTTGTTGAAGAATGGTTGATGCACCCAAAGCAAGAAAGAAACTCTTATATATTGTCTTATAGCATTGTCTTAATTTTATTTTGTCTAATTATTATCCTGCCACTACCTCTTAAATTCAGTTGATAATTAACTGAAACCCATTTCTTAATAATTACAATACTTAATTAGACGAACGAAATGCAAAAATGCCGAAAAATAATTTTGTCCAGTTAGCTCTTATTAATCGAAACACTGTGCATCAGTCTGGATTTAACTACCTCAATTAAGATAATTTAAATAAGTGTTGAGTAATTAATTGAATCACAGGTAATCGTAGTGGAATTGTTTTTTTAATTCTTGTATTTGGCATTTTAGATAATGCCAATCGTGTATAAATTTATATTCATACATAATATTTACAGCCCCGGGGAATAAGTGGTTAAGTCAGATTTTTTCCAGCTAACTATATTGATGCAAGTGGATTCCTATCATTCTTGTAGTTTTTGGCTTTAAATGGAGTTGTGATATTAACAATAACTCCTTCTCAAGCCATTGTCCCTTGTTACGAAAAAAACTCGATCCCGCTCACTTAAGTACAAGGAACTCATTTTGGAGAAAATTAGGCTTAACCACTTATTCACCGGGATCGTAGATATATAATATTTGGAACGCAGTTAGTTGAAAATGACGTATGACTCCCAAAACCTTTATGTCTTTCATTGCGATAGAAAAATCACTAAATTTTCATTATCTCAAAGGTCACTTTAATAATGATTAATATTATCTATTCAAGGTTTTTCTATATCATTCATAATCTTTTATGATTATTTTATAATACTATTTAGACTGAAAAGTGTATTATTATTAGAGATATATATTCTAAAAAGGTCGACAAATAATGTATCCTTTAAATTGTACCCTGCACTGTGATCCTACTAGCTCGATTTTGAGCCAGTTAAGATATTTTTTGGGTCTTTCTCCATACAGCCCTCCAAACGTCGCTATGAACCATGGTTTCCATGGTGTAGCGGCAGGTTGCCAATAGCTCATTAAACAGTTTTAACCTTCGGAGCGATTCACAAGTTCCCTTCCCACCAATGTTCTATCGGGTTCAAGGACAATAAAAATAGGTCTAGATCAATTTAGATTATGGCTTTTTGGGATCATAAGGTGCTAGAGGGACTTTAATATTCCTCTGAAGTATTCTGTCAATGGACCAAATCTCCTGGCGGCATCGAGCCTTTGGGTTCGCTAAGCATCATTTTTGTTATTAATCTTTACATAAAATACTCTAGACTTTGTTCATTTTTTTACAAGGGATCTTCTGAAAAGAATTGATAAATATTATTGATCTTATCTTTGTAACATTTTTTATTCATTAAAGGTACGTAATATTTTATTTAAAATTGCTATGAATGAACGTTATATGGAGAAAGGAGATAGTTGGGGGGTGCAATCAAAAAACACCAAATAAGTAATAGACTTATATTTAATTAGTGCCGACGTTTCGACATATATCTTCAGGGCAACTGGGAGAGGCTGCACGGTTGTATAACAAATGTTTTTCATAAATAAGAGTAGTTGTTTCAAAAATATAGTTTTTAAAAGAAAACAAGCACTAGATTATTTAACTTATTTAGTCTTAGAACCATTATTCCTAACTATTTGCGTTTCTAATCTTTACATTTCTTAATGCGTGTTGTTCGGCTTAAGATAAAACCTTTTACCCAAGATTCTACACGATTTCACATTTTATCATGAGTGTTGACATCTGCCAAATTTTACTCACTTAAAAACGATTTAATATTTACAAAAAAATTTATAAACAATTATATGAATATAGACTTACTTAAATAGGGGGATTGTTGAAATGATGACTCGATTAAAGTTGATTTTCTTTTTATTATTTAAAATAATATATAAAAATAATATAAGTATAAATAAAATAATAAGTACAAAAATATAAATAAATAAACACAATTTGACCTAAAAATGGGGGACTTGACAGATAAAAAGTTTTATTGCTCCAGAAAAAGTGGGATTATACATTATTTCTTACAAAGTGGTTCGGAATTAATAATTGACAATGAAGAATACTGGCTTTTCTAACAAACGAAAAAAAAAACGGGTTCGTAGCCCGGCAGGTGGCCCTAGGATTTTTTTAAGGGAGTAAAAAATCCTTAGTTACGCCGTCCTTCGGAAGGGACGTTAAACGGGGGTCCCGAGCCTGTACGATGTCAGGTACTCGTTAAAAATCCCTATCCTAATTAAACCTGGATAGGCAAAATTTAGAGCTCCCACTGTAGCATCGTCCGATTAGCCATAGCAGCATAAAGTGACGTTAAATGAACAAACAAACAAACAAACGAAAAAAAAAACAATTAAAGAATAATTTCTTAGCAGAAGTGAAAAAATATGGAAGAGCTTAAGATTAATAAAAAAAAATCTACATACTTGGAAACTTCTAAGAGTTTTCAGAAGCACCAAATAAAACGGGCTTGGAAAAAAGATATTGAAAAAAAATACATAGTGTAAGAATGAAGGAGATTTGGTAGCTGAGAAGGCAGAAAAGAAACAGAGAGGTGAAATCCTCTAGTTTGAACTATTGAATAATTGGAGTACCTCCAAGTAACCATACAAATAATTTATAAAACAAAATTATAAAAATAATTTTGTGTTTAATCAGATAATTCAACATATTTCTTTTCTAAATATTCTCCATGATACAAAAAAATAACATCATCAGCATTGTTTATTGTGGATGGTATTTTTTTAAATTTCGTCCATCCTACAAAATTATCCTACATCCTTCTTCATACAGCTCTTGCCTTGGAACACCTTGGTCTTCTCGATAATATTCCTCCACTTTGATCGATCTTCCGCTGCTCTTCTCCATGTCCTCACTCCCGGGAACCTAAGGTCCAGCCATCGCAGTGAAGGCCTACCTTTTCCTCTTTCTCCATCTGGGCGAGCTTTCAGATCAGCATTGGGAGCTTTTTTTTTCCACTTTATTTACTTTACCAAATAATAGCAACCATTTTATTAATAGCAACCATTTTATTCTTGCTTTTATGACACAAAACACTGTATCTACAGCTCCGCTGATAAGTGGTGAAGTATAATCTCTCCAAAATGAGTTTCTTGTACTTAAGTGAACCGAATCAAGTATTTATCGAAATGAATAAGAGCTAAGTAAGGCATTGGCTTAAAAGGGAGTTATGGTTATATTATTACAACTCCATTTCAAGCCAAAAACTACGAGGATGTTATGATTCCGGTTAACTCTCACTGGACAAAATCCGACTTAACCACCTATCGTGGGGCTGTAGATATCAGGTTCTCCATATAGGTTCTTAAGTCCTTCATTATTTTTTATAAGTCTTGTCGCTATATAAGTATCAAAATGAGACTAGACTTAAATATTTTATTAAAAGTCAGCATTTTCATACTTTACTAATCATTCCGATGATCGATTTTAGTACCGATAATATTAAAAAGGTCATGTTTATCTTCTTATAAATAATTCGATTTCGCAAAATAAATCTTTTATGTTTAATTCACGTGTTGTTTGTTTTCTCGACTCAATGTATCCCGACGTGAACTGGATACGCTGAGTAGGAACTCATGTTTATTTATGAGCTCCCGCGTTGAGCAACGTAACATAATAATGTAGATGGATAGTTTAAGGAGGTACAAACGATTAGTCAGGTGAGATAGCTATTAATATATTTGAAAGCCTAGGTAGGTGGCCCCTCCAACTAACTTTCTCATCTTGCCAGGTATGCACTTAATAGCCCTTCCAAGGACCATCTAGGACGACCGAAACTAAACCCGCTACGACATTCTTAGCCAATCTTGTCAGTATTTACAAAATATATCACTGATTATTGCTCAACTACTTATTTTTACCTCGTCTAAATTATTCAGATTGACGATTCCCCTCAAAAATAATCATCTGGAAAAAAAAAATATATATATATATACCAATTCGATTCACGAAGCCTCTTGAGACCCGTGCATGGTACAGGCTATACTGTTTCGGGTCTTTTGCCGAAAAGACATACCTATTATGTTTTAAAACTGATACATGTTAAAGAAATTACACATTTCTTTAAACGAAAACCTATATATTTTTTCATTGATAAACCATACAGGGAGCGCTGAGTGGCAGAGCGCTGAGTTGCTATGCCGAATGGTTCAAATCCAGCTCACTGGTAGATTTTGTATAATTTGTTAGAGGCCGGAGATGAATCCTTTGCCGTCTAGGACCCCCCTGGGGCTCACCCAGCCTCTATAAGAAAGCCCCAAAAGAAGGGAGAGAAATCTGGCGATTGAGCGTGATTTAGGACAAATCACTTCCCTGCACCACCGTTATCCAATAATGCGATAATTTCGTTTCATTTTTAATATTTTCCCCAAACACAACTTATGAGCTTTGGAATGGAAAAAAGAATATAATTATGGGTAATGAGTAGATTTCGGTAATCATTTCATCAAGAAATAAAAGTTTCAAATAACATTTCGAAGTATAGTTCTTTGTTGAAACGTAGACACATTTCTCTTAATTACATTCTCTTTTCCATACTGAAGCTCATGATGAAGTGCATTTTTGAAAAATATTATAAAGAAAACGAATGAGAAGCTAAAAAAACCTGTGACTCAACACGAAGCGATAATCTGCGGAATAATTACCATGGACTGAACCCCAGATCCTTCACAAGTTATAGTGGAACATATTTTTTTTTTCATAGATAACCTCAAAAATTTACCAAGAAATACACCTAAATCTGACAAATTTCAGCGATGTATTTCCAATATCATTTGAAACAAGGACTGTTTCTCGTACCTCCTCCTCCGTATAAATTCGCAGAGATAGGATTCCAACATGTCCTTCTTAATTCTATCTTCTTACGACGTTTATTTCACCCCACAGGGATTCTATTATCCGGGTATGACTACCCGCGGACACCTCTAAAACGTATATTGAATGATTTGCGACCTAATGTTTATAATTCATACCGATTTAGTTCAGTTCTTTGTAGGCCTTCCAACAATCCTAAAAGATCTTCGTCCCTGGTCTGATGCCACTTTCACATAAAAAAAGTTCACTGAATTGGAAAATATTCATCTTATTCCGGTTCAATGCCACGATTAAAACAATATCCCACTTAACATGTGAATTAATTAGAATATAATTAAGTATTTAAATAACTAATTATCTTGATTATCAGACTCAGAATCTCAACTTTCTACACTCTAAAATTTTTAATCCATGGCTATAATTTTTGTTTGAACTATGTTTAACAGTGTAGAATGAGTCAAGTAGTCTTGCAGCAGTTTAGGCTCCAGTCTTTCGAGTTCGGTAGTCTTCTCTGTGGCTCACTCAGCCTCTTTAAAGTGAATAACCTAATTTGGGAAATTCATTGTGCTTGTTTACGAGGCCTCTGATAAATCACTTAACTGCACGACCATTGACTTCAAAACTGTGTAGTCCCTACCATGTACTGAACCCAATACCCGGGTTGGAATGGTAATTTTTTTATTACTAACTATTTTCCCAGTACAATTAACACATTCAACATTTTAAAAAACAATAACTCCAACAATAATTGGTCAATATTATGAGATACTAATGCTGTTGCATAATGCAATCAAATATTTACAATGCTCTGTCTGGTGAGAATATTTAGATAAGACTTAATAAGACACTTCATTAAATGCAACTGGGTCTAAGTGCTTCATATCATGTTCCTTGTTTATATTATATAAATATATGTTTATAAACATAAACATATAATTTATATATGTTTATTTTCACAAATATCTCCCTGATCCCTTCTATGCCTACGTCACTCATATGCTGTTCTAGTTGATAATTATATTATAGACCATAGCTGTGAAATGAACTTACCTATCCACTAATCGATCATCAGAACAGCTAAAATATAACATCAGAAAAAAAGGGTATTCATACGGACTTCGTGTTGCAATATAATTAACTAATGTTCTATCCCTAGTTGTAACGGCTTTTCAGGCTATTGATTTGAGAAGATAGCATGAAAAAAATCGAAATAGCTCATCTCACATCACTAGTAAAAAAAAAAAAAAATGCCAATCAACTGAAGGACCGAATGCACAATATTCCAAGATATCTCAGTGAAATAGGCGGGTCGAATCTGTTCTCTTTGGAGTGATGTCTCTTCTGTTCATTCATTTTTATATTGTTCTTTCCTGAACCGTTCATGAACTTAATAAAATCGTCATATTTACAAAGGACATGAAGACCCGCTGCCAATAACGAAAAATAACAAAATGATCAATTGATTAAATAAGAAAACAATTGAAATTTGATAATACAAACTGTCATGTTATAGATTATGGTATAATATTTTCGAATCCAAGATTTAATAAAATTTAAAACAAATAACGATCTTATTGTTAATTTTGTTTTTTAAAGAAGTGGGATTTTAGCGGTTAATTTTATTTGTTATAGCGTTGATTGGAATAAAATGAAACTATTACTGTTAAGCCTCAGGATTCGCCACATGTTATTAATCAGTTCAAATCCAAAATAATTGAAGAAATGACAAAAATTAAATATTTTGTGAAGTTTCAGAATTCGCATTGCAGTCGGTTGGAGCAACATCTCTGGTTAACATTTACCCAATTATTCATTAATTAAAATTCTATGCATTAAACTGTTGTAACTGGATGTCTATTAACTGTATTGACTGGATTTATTATTGCTTGAAGTGTAAGATTATTAAATATTTAACTTAAAAGGTACATCCTATAATGTGAAGATTAGAGAAGAAGTTTGTGAGAATTTAGTTTTATCTAGAAACTGAATAGAAACTATTGTTAATTTCAATTTCAATATCCTTAAGTAAAAGGAATTATGAATAAAACCTGAAGCAACACATATTAACGGCTACTTAATTTTAAAAAATCCAAGGACTACACTAAGTCTAAACTACAAACAAAAAAGGAGTATACCGTTTTCTTTAGTGAATACTACTAATAAAACACTACTTTTCTGCACTACTTATTTATTTTTTATCAAGGTTAGGCCTCGGCTACAACCGGGACCTTGCGAATCATTGCAAAAAGAAACTTTTAGTGAAAAAAAGCACTACTTTAAAAGTGACGTACGGCAAACAATACGTATCGAGAACTCATTTATATTGCGACGAAGCCTTCAAATATAACGGATAACAGATTTTTTAACTTAGAAGCGAAAAGGTTACTGTTCAAGATTTATTATCATTTGGAAAAATAAAAGGAGAATTTGACTTTATCTTAACGAATCCCATCATATTTGAGGTGCCCATGTTAAAATCGGATAACTCCAATATTTATTTTATCACATTTTTCGCTAGTTTAGTCAAGCGATGCTTTATGCCCCCGAAACTTAAGGTTCAAAACCGGACTAAAACCATGACAAATAAAGCGGTAAAGAGTTAGACGAAGTTGCTTGACTGAACTAGTGAATGTGAAAATGTAAATTTTTGAACGTTGAAGAAATTGGTCCGGGTAGAGGTCACTGAATGAAATTCTCAACTAATTTGAGTATGAGTATTCAAAAATGTAAATGTTTGAAATTTGGAGTTATTCGCTTTTGATCCTGTACGCTTTGTTAATTTTACTCTTCCACCTGAAACCTGCCTGATTTTGTACTCCTTCCACAGACATACATAGATCTTGATGTCTTGACTTTAGATAGAATATGACATGCGTCCAGAATATCCAAAACACTCTAAGCTGAAGTAAAGATTAAAATTTAAATATTAACTTTGAATATTGAATTGACAGAACTTGAAAACTGAGCGAATTTGAACCTACGCTTTAGTTATAACAAAAATCCTGTACCATTACAAAAAATGAAGGGGCTTGGGTTCAGTATATGATAGAAAGACTATACTGTTTCTGAGACAACTGTTGTGCAGGGAAGTGATTTAGTATTTTCCCCTAGTTAAAGATAACCATTTTATAAAGATTAAATGAGCTCCAGGAAAGTCTCCAATATTATCAGGACCAATATTAACAGATAAAATGTTTACCTACAACAGCCGGATTTGACATTGATCTTAAGTACTTGGACATTGGTACGGCAGCTCAGAGCTCTAGGCACAGCTTTCTATTAATACTGAAATCACATTATATTATATCAAATTAATTTATAGATAACCAATTCGCCGAAATGACTCTCAATCAAAACTTCAGTTTTGGATATAATAAAATATTTAATTTTGACTTTTTTGAAAGTGGTTTTTACCTCTTCATTATTTAAAATAAATCTATGAATAAATAAACGATTGTCTTGAGAGTGTATCATCTTTCTTTACATAACTACTACCACTGTAGGGGTGGGGTTTATATATTAACATATTATACAAACAAAATACTGATTATATATATATATATATATATATATATATATATATATATATATGTATATATGTATTTATATGTACATATACACATAAATGCTTAAATATTTTAACGGTCTTGCTTCTCGGAACAAACGCTGGTAGAGACAACAGAGCAGCCTCCTTGATAACAACATTTTATCTCTGATACAAATTTTTATCTCCCTCTTTATTACGGTACTAAGGATAACCTCCCATAACCTTGTCTAATTATTTCTTTAAAGGTTATTCAATTATTTTCTAAATACTGGAGAGATAAATGACTTTTCATATCCTTTCTTATACACTATTCATATGTGTGTGTGTGTGTGTGTGTGTGTGTGTGTGTATATATATATATATATTTATATATATATATATATATATATATATATATATATATATATAAATTATTAGTACAGTTTTACTAATTGTTATTGAATTATTTTATACTGCATTTTTCGATTATAAATATCATTAATGAGCTATAAAGATAATTAAATATAAAACAATATAGATATAAAGATAGACTAATCTGTCTATAAAATAAATTTAAATAGTTTTCATGTACAAAAAAAAATAAAGATTTCTGTTATAACGAAAAAAATTCCCACTAAGTCTTGAGAAGCCGAGTTGGAAAATAAGGTTCAAAAACAAAAAAGAATTAAGTACTAAAATGTCAAGCTTCAAAATTCTGAATGTCATTGGCTCTTATATGGTCAAGAATTCATCGCCATGTCTGATAAGTTTAACATATCTTTTAAAAAAAAACAAAAAACGTTTCAGTATGCATACATATATATTTGGTGAATTTTAAATATTACTGAATAATTATATATATATATATATATATATATATATATATATATATATATATATATAATAATAATTATTCAGTTTATTTTATATTCTAAATTTTCTCATGTCCCTGTTACGTCAGAAATACGTCGTAATATTCAGTTTTATTTTCATTGCTCCTATTTACGTTTTGGAGAATTCATTCCCATATTCAGAATTGTTTTTCATTTAGTGAAGGCTAAGTTATTGTTAACACAGACGATATGAAGGATATTTAATTCAATTAGGAAAAGTAGGTTCTTAAGGCGAAGTTTGTCCGAAACGTAAACAGGAGCATAAATAAACATTAATTTTTCACTGGTCTGGTAAGATATTTTTAATTTTTTAACCGTATATTGTTTGTGAGTGTAATCGTATATTGTTGAAAAATATACGAAACTTCCCAGTTGATCCTACTAGTAGTCATGTGCTTGTATCAAAGATTAAGCATTCTAAGTCTTAATACTGAATACTTAACACAATATACAGCCTCGATTTCGGATGTGAAAAATCGGTAATCCTAAAGATCCTGGTCTGGATAATGAGACAAACTTATTAAATTATTAACCTGTTATTGGACCTTAAGAAGTGTGCAAAGTTTCAATTAAAATCGATGCTTTGAAGTGGTCAAAAATCGAGTTTAAATACAAGTTACTAAAAGCGTGTTAAAAACACACGTGACAATTGTATAATTTTTCAAACGAGCCCTCCGTATACTTTCTTAATATTGTCCGGCTAATTTATTCGTTAATTATTTAAAATTAATTATACATTATAAATATAATTAAAAATATATAAATTACCTCGAAACTGACTGATCATGCGTAGACATGTTCACTTCAGTAGCTCAGACATAGACTATACGATCAAGGAATGAACTATTTTCTTCTTACAATCAAAAGAGTGGGAGTAAATACGGGCGACTATCTATTTGCAATAATTTTATCAAGATGGATATCGCGTCCTTTGCCTGTTTTGTTATTGGTAATTTTAAAATATTATTCGCTATAAAACATTTTAAAATATTCAAATATATATTTTTCTTATTTTATTTAAAGAAATTCACTACCGTATTTTAATAAATCAACAAGTAAATACAGGAGCGACCTGTGGTCTAGTGGTTAGCATAACAACCTACTATGCCAAATATCACGGATTCGTAAGTTTATTGGATTTTAAAAAAGGAGTAAAAAATCATTAGTTATGCCGTCCTTTGGAAGGAAGGTAAAAAGGGGTTCTAAGCCTGTTCTGAATGATGCATAATGGCATGGATAATGACAAGTAGAGAAACTACCCACTAGTATTACTCAAATAACATACCCAACTTATAAGGTTACGAAGCCATCTTCTTTTCAGACTCCTCAGAAGATTATCAGAATTGAAGAGGTTGCTAGATTTGAAACTAGTCGTCGGAGTAGCCTGAAACGACGAGCACTCTCTTGTCTCTTCAGTCTAGTATTTAAATATCATCATTCACGTATTTAAACCAAATTTAACATATGTATTTATTTTTAACTTTTTTAAATATAAAATTACCCTTGAATGGATAGTTTGTGGTCTTCATAAGCCATGAGAGGATTCTTCCTGCTGTAGTGAACTTATGAAGACAAGTGTTCTTCGACAATTGAAACGAAATTTAGAAGACAGGAAACTCTAATGGTATCTTAAGAAAAACAACTCTTCTCGAAGATTAAGTAATACTTAACTCAGTGTATTGATTTGCCCTTGAACCCTTCCTCAATCCAATGAATATAATTATTCACGCTGCCAAACATTCGTCAGAGTCTGTCTTGTTTACACGTAATAATAAAACGTTTGTTAATTACTAATTAAATATTGTTGTTGTTTATTCATTTAATGTCACTTTATCCTGCTATGGCTAATCGGACGACGTAACAGTGAAAGTTCTCAAACAATTCACCGTACTGTTTTTATTCGAAGAGAAAAAATAAATAAAAATAGTTACAAATTAAAACAATTTACAAAAAATTATTAAAAAATCCACCGTACTGGTTCGGGAACCACATTTTACGTCCCTTAAGAAGGACGGCGTAACCAAGATTCCTTACACCCTTTAAAAAATGGAATGGACATCTACCGGACTGCGAAAACGCTCTCGTTGATGTAGAAGGTTGTTATACTAACCACTACACCAAAAGTGTCCATTAGTGACCCATTGAATATTATTTTAATACCAAAAAAAAACGAGTTTTCTTTCACTAATCTATGTAGTAGCAAGTCCTAAGATAGGCTAGAGTATTTACCCGAAGAACTTTTTTTGTAAAATAAATATGTTTCACTTTGGGTTGTTTTGTAGATTTTTCTTTATACCATGCTATTTTATGACTATTAAAAAAAAAAATTGATATTTATTTTATGTTGGAAAATAGTTGACTGGATAATTCTAATGATGGATTGAATTGGTCAGGGAGGGCGGTAATGATAACACAAAATAAACAGAACTTCTTTTTTAATTGTGCCAACAGCCTGGCTGTGGTGACTTGTCAGACTAACAATTTTCAACTCAATTTGATATTTGCCCTGAAGATGGCCTACACCGTAGGCCGAAACGTTAGCACAATTTAAAAAAATAAGCTCTGCTTATTTTGTGTCATCATTGACTGCGCCTCCTGACCAATTCAATCCATCACTTGATATTAATTTTACGTTATTTTATTTTATTTCTATAAAGTGTAAACTAGCAAGTCCTAAGATTGGCTACGGTATTTACCCAAAGAACCTTTATTGGACAACTGTTTTTCCCTTCACATTTTTATAATTACTTAAAAATGCTAAAAAAATTTAATTTTTTAAAACATTGTGTTTAATTATTGTATGCATTTAACGTTACTTTTTTCACGTATTGGCACTTCTTGAAAAACTTACTTAAACAAACTGTAGAATATGAAAATGAGGAAATGTTAGATATGTTTTCCTCATTGAAAAACGTGTATTCGTTACGATTTCAAAATTATATTAACCTTAAACTTTTATACAACAGCCTGTAAGAATGTTCTACGATTTACACGAAGTGTTTTATTTCGGGAACCATATTTTCACAAAAATATTAATGAATCGTTTTCTGTTTTTATTCACATCAAGTTTTATAACTATTTAAAAATCCTAATGTTTATATGTATTTATTTATGTGATTAACACGAATTGAGTCGTCACATTTTTCACTAGTTTAGTCGAGCAATGATTTATGCTCACGAAACTTCAGATTCAAAACCGGACTAATCCATGTGATATAGGGATTTTACGAAGGATTTTGGATTGTAAGGATTGGATACGAGATGAATTGGATGGTTTAGTAGAGCCCCAAGGCTCAACTCCGTAAGTCCAAACAGGTGTGATAACTGTCATGTAAATGAGTCTTTTGTAATTAATTGGGAGCTTAGAGCGTTTGTATAGTAAACGTTGAAGTAGGCGAAAAAGTCGAGCAGTTTCTTTTCTTTTCAGTCTTGTATGAGGATTCCTTTTAAATTTAGGAAAAAATTTAAAAGCTTCAAACTTTTTTTTATTTTAACTTATGTCATTATATGTACCCATAAAATTTAAAGTGCAAACATAATCCAACTCAAAATTTTTAATTAATTAAAAAAAAAATTGAGTAACAGATATGTCGTTCCTGAATTAAAAAGCTTCAAACAACACAACTGCTACTGAAGGCTTAACTCGAAAATGCCAAATTTTGAGTTATGTCATTGTTCTCTTGAGGTAGTGATATGAGTTAATTTAGCTATAGACGATCCTTCAACGACTTGTGGATTATGAAACTCTCCCGATTATTTTCGAGCCTAATTAAGATTCTTAATCATTTTTTTCGAGCCGGCCTCGATTTCTATATTCCCTCATGTAGGTTATTTCAGACATGTTTACAGTCTGGTACTAAATACTAGGAAGAGAGAGAAAGTAACAGGTAATTGGTTTAACTCACCTACTTCCAAACAAGCTCTTTGACCTTCGTTTCTCAAGGCAGTTTCCTTTATTGAAAAAACAAGTTCCTTGGAGCTCATATTATTCAGTTTAATAAGATATACGAGTACAATATAATAAAGTGTTATTATATTACATTAATTCTGTATAAGTCTGTTGACACTTGTACCGGTCTGCTAGTGCGGTAAGTATATCGCAAAATTGGTATGCTACCCAATTACGGATCAGGAAAAATGTAAGCATATGTTGTATATACCTAGTTATGTTGAAATATTTAAAAATATATAATATATGTTAATAATTAATACGAAACTCACCTGTGTACGTACAGACGTTGTTTACACGACGACTACCGTCTAAACACTCAAGTCTATTTGACTCCGGAGCACATTCTGACCAATCAGAAGCTACGTCCCCCCACTCCGCCATCAAGTCATTAACAACCAAACCTAATCCGATTTGCCTCTGTATCTCTTCACGTCTTCTTTATTTATTGTTATTATTATTTAAGGTTGTATTAATATAAATCTATATCTATATATAAATACCGTTCCGTAATCCTGGATTCGAATGCTGCACACGAGAGACCGATTAATACTGCAGGTGTGACAGTATCTGCGTATCAGGTACAATGTAGATAACAATCTTTCATAATGAACGATATAAACAAATACTTCTATATATGTTGGGAGTTATTTCGCAATTATGTTTCATTCTATTACACAAATGATACATGACAAATAATATTAAACAATGCATACAAGTTACGTTACAATTACGTTAGCATGAGATTTTAATAAATCGCCTTCTACCTGGAGATAATAACTAATATGCTATTAACTATTATTATCTATAATATACAAATATTATACAGGGTGTCCCGAATTTAAATGGCAAAACTTGAGGAACTTATAGGGGACCGAAAAACTAAGACAAAAAGTCCTTTAGAGATTTGCTCGGTTTTACTTAGTTTTAGAGAAAATTACAAAAAAAGAAACAAAACAGAAATGTCACAGGTAGCGATTATCACCTTTCAAAGTTCGTCAGGCTAGGCAGTGAGATATGTAAACACTTAACGTTATCCTTTACATTCTTTTATTTGTTTACATTTTGGCTTCCTTCTAGGATTATAATTCCAAAATCAGTCTTCAGTCAGTAACTCAGATATTTTTGTGTGAATAACATCAGCCACAATGCTAATGTTTAATACGCTGATATGATTTTTGTGTATGGTTTCTGTAACGGTGATGGTTTAGAAGCGGTGCGGGAGTATGCGCGCCGATTTCCAAATAGAAGAGTGCCTAATCGACGAGTCTTTTCGTTAACTTTTAATAGACTACGAGCGACTGGGTCATTCTTAATACGTAATGAAGGCGACCAATTCCAGGCAGCAGTAAGAGCAGATTATCGGAGAGGAAATTGTGTCCAACGCCACTTCGATAACAATCATGAGACTAGCATCCGAAGAGCATCTGCTGCATTAGCAATATCGCGGCAAGCAATATGGCGAACTTTGAAAGGTGATAATCGCTACCCATACCATCTTCAAAAAGTTCAGAATTTATTACCTCAAGATTATGTCAAGAGACTGAATTTTAGTAACTGGTTTCTTGAAAAAATTCGCGATGATAATTTATTTCCATTAAAAATTATATGGACCGATGGAGCTACCTTTACAAGAGGAGGAATTGATAATCAAAGAAATTATCATGTATGGGCTCTTGAAAATCCCAGAGCTATTAGAGAGAATAGGTTTCAGCATGAATTTGCTATTAACGTTTCGCTTGGAATTTGTAACGGATTACTGGTGGGACCATATTTTTTACCTGGAAGATTGAATGGTATCACATTTACACATTTTTTATAGAACGACTTTTCTAATTATTTCGATGACATTCCCTTACAACAGCGGATTGAAATGTGGTTGCATGCTCGATGGATGTCCAGCTCATTATAGCAGAGTTGCTCGAGCTTGGCTGGATATAAATTATCCACAACGATGGATTGGGCGTGGAGATGTAGTACCTTGGCCACCCAGATCACCTGATATGACACCCATGGATTTCTTCGTATGGGGAACCTTGAAGCAGAAAGTTTATTCGGTGTCAATCAACTCAAGAGAGCAATTAAGAGACCAAATCATAGATGCAGTGCACCAAATATCATCAGAACAATGTTTAGCTGCAATTTATCAAGTGAGTGCTAGATGTAATGCATTGGTGCAAGAGGACAACATTTTGAGCAATATTTACATTAAAAAGAACATAACATAAATATATATGTAAATAAATAAGTATACAAATGAAAACTTGTTTTGTCTCTTTTTTTGCGATTTTATCACTACAACCTATAGAAGGTCTAGAGTTGGGAATATGATGGAGACTCTACTAATTATAAGGCAACGGTTGTACAGGATGGTGATTTGTGCGAGATTACTTTCTACAGCTAGGTTTTCCTCCAATTTAGAGTATCCACTTGGTAGCGGGAGGGTCTGCAAATACCGAAGGGTCCTCTTATCCGTGCTTGTTAACGGTTTGAATAATGTATCTAACACAGCTGAATTTGAACCAGAAAACTTAGCTCAGTATAGCAACTCAGATCTCTATTCATTGAGCTATCACCTCCATATCCTGAAGATACAATAAAATCAAATTGATAGACTATTACTTGAAATTTAAATATTGGGTCACCCATTATCATTACCGTAGTATAATGCAACGAATTTCGGTAAATTAAGAACTCATCTTTTTCTCAAATGATTGTTGCAATTATTTTTAATTGTAACAATCGTTGGTTATAAAAACCTAACGGATCATGGACATTTAAATTTAATTACTATAATAGGCCAGCGGCCAGGTACCAAAAATGGGCTTTAGGTTGCAATAAATCGAACAGAGTTGCATTTTTGATATATTTTTTTATGTTTTAAGGGCTTGTCTGAGTAATGTAAATCCAAGTTTGATACTGAAAAAACGGATGGGAAAACTTTTGGTGGCCGAAAAACATCGAAATTCACGGAGTTATTTCAGTTTTTGGCCTATATCTCCTAATCGGTGCGTTAAAAAAAAATCCATTGGTAACCATTTTAAAGTAAATTAAATTTGCCACAATTTGAATCCGACCGCAGTACTGTAGGTCTAATAGATTCTGACTTTTTCCAAAAAGTCCAAATTCTTGACTCAAATACTTGACTACTATAAAACCAATCCTTCGAGGCTTCTGAAAAGAAAATTGCCTCGCGACTATCCTGCCATTTACTTCGTTGTATTGTCATAATAGAAATTTTTTATTATAAAATAAATTTCAATGAATAAATTAATTTTTTGAAACTTACTGTTACCAATATTATTGGAAGCGGCTAAGAGCGTACGGCACTAAGTTGCTGTGCTGAAATTCCCGGATTCGAATCCAGCTGTGGCGGATAAATTATTTAATCTATTAACAGCCGTGGATTGACTCTCGTCAATGTGGGATCTAAATACCCTCCTGGTGGTCAATCAGCCTCTATAAAGTAGCTACTCTTTATTTAGAGAAAACCTGGCGATTGAGCTTGATGTTTAACAAACGACCTCACTGTACAACCGTTGTTCAAGAAGTAGTACAATCTCCAACATGTACGAAACCCAAGCCCCTTAATGGGTTGTTTGGTGCTTGTGTCACAATCATTATTATTGCCTTAATTGGTAACATAATAGGTTCTTAGTCAGTCACATTTCTTTTATCAATTTTTATTACATACTTATTGACAATTTATATTTTCCTTATTGGTTGATTTCAGAAAACTTTTTTTTTTTTAAATTAAGGATTGATAACGTAAATGAAGAAGGGGGTCAACTATATCTCTTTATTACTATATCGTTAGTTGATAACTACACGGCTCTTATCATGCACACAGGGGTTCTCAACTAAGTGACCAACTAGGGATGTGAATATGGAAAAAATATCTATGTACCCTACCTACCCTTTATCATCGGGTTCAGTACATGGTAGGGACTGTACTGTCGGTGCAGGAGATCGTTTAGCTAAGATAATAATAATAATAATAAAAATATTTATTTAAGAAATCATACAAATGCCATTTGGCACATATTGTATTTTTGGTATTCTTTGGAAAACCTCTCCTAAGGGATTCACCACCCATTGAAGGCACTCCTAGCGTGGTTCATCTCACTGTAGCTGATCTCTGCTCCAGAGACGTTTCAGTCTCCTTGTCGGATTATGTGGTAATGTGTCTGTCAGTAATGATTGTACCAGTAATTTTGGATGTCCAGTAAGAGAGTCATTAAATTTTTTGTAGTTGTTCTTGATTGTGTTAGCCACGAGTGGTATTTTGACATCTTTGTGTAATGTTTTATTAGTGATGTAAAAGAGACTATGTGCAATATAACGAAGGAATTTCGATTAAAAAATTTGAATGGTCTGTATGTGGGATTTTTTGCTTGACCCCCCCCCCCCACTTGCGAGGCGTAGGTCCATATTGGTTTAATTAGCATGTTGTATATTATAATCTTGTTTGTTTTAGATATTTTATTTTTTTGGTGAATTAGTCGTCTTAGAAGTGAGAGTCGATGATTCAATTTTTTCTTCAAATTAATTACGTGTGATTTCCAAGTCAGCCTTCTGTCTATAGTAAGGCCCGAGTATTTTGTCTGCGTTTGTCTGGGCAATGGTGTATTGTAAAGTGTTAGCGAGGGGCAGTCTGAATGTCTAAGTGTAAATGTTACTTGGTTCGATTTTGGTATGTTAATTTTTATACGCCACTTATAGAGCTAATTTTCTAATGAATTTAAGTGTGTCTGTAGGTTCTGAGAATTGGGGTTAGTACTGGTCGAAAGTATGACAGTATCGTCGGCATATGTAGCAAGTAGTGTTTCTGGTGTATTTGGGATGTCATAGGTGTATATAGAGTACAGAACTGGACCTAGAATACTGCATATGTGTTCGCATATAATGCGGTACTCCTGCATTAATTCGGCAATAGTCAGAATGTTTACCATCCTGATTAGCAATAAAGAACCTGTCTTCTAGATATGATTTTATGATCAGATAATATGCCTGTGGTAGAACTAAATTTAGTTTGTACAGGAGACCATCGTGCCACACTTTATCGAAAGCTTGTGAAACGTCCACGAACGCTGCTGTGCTGTTCTCTAATTTAAGTTGATGAATACAAAACTAAACACGGCCAATCGATTTCCGAGTGGAATCTTAAGTATCTCAGAATCAAGATACAACAGGAAAGCAAAGTGGAATAGAACTAACCAAGAACTAGTGAACTGGAGTGGAGTTAAAGGGATTATGATAGCGCAGGAGAGAGATGCTTAGTATTCGGAAGTCCTTCGAAGGGAGGACTATTGGCGGACCGCAGGAGGGTCTTGCCATTGAGGATTTCCCTGGTCAGTTAGCTTCCAGGTCTTTTCTTCCAGGAGATGATCGGTATTTAGATTACATTCTCGTTTATTAGAGAACATTCTTAAAAGAAATTAAATAACTAAACTAAACACATATCGCGCTCCTTCGAAACAACAACGACATAACTCGAAAATTGTCATTTTTTAGTTAAGCCTTCAGTAGCAATTGGTTCATGCTTATTAATTTAGGAACTACATATCTAATATTCCATTTCAAAAATGTATTTTTTACATTATTTATTTATTTATTTTTTATAATATGTATAAATTTTCATTTGCACCTGCGCATTTGCGCATCCAGCAATGTTGATTCAAGTGTTTTTCTCTTCGATTTTTCTACAGGATCATTGAGTTTTGGAATAAAAATATCAATAGTTGAGTTGGTCTCTTGGTCAATATCTTTTTAATCTTTTTTATGAAGTCCAGGTAGCAGGGAGTAGAAAAGCGGATTCGGGTCATGAGTCGATGAGCGAAATGTAATGTATTTGTTATGAATATATAATTTTATATTGGGAATGTTCATGTCGTTGTGTATGGTATGATTCGAAATATACTATGGTGCATTGACAATTTTTCTGAGAATTTTGGACTGTGATGTTTGTATCTTGTTTATGCGGACTATTTTTGCTGAACCCCAAAGTTCTGCTCCAAAGGTCCAAATAGGTTTTAGTATACTGTTATAGATAAAGTCGTTTGTTCCGTAAGTCAAGTGAAGACCTGTAGTCCAGGAGATGTGATATTTGTCTGTAGCGTCATGTCAGTTCTTGTCTTTTTAATTTTGTATGTATGTTCCATGTAAGTCTTTTGTCCAAGTATAGTCCGTGATAACGTACATAGTTTTTGGAAGGTACTTCGTCGTTGTCAATTTTGACTGCTGGACACGAAGCTTTGCGTAGAGAGAAGCTTACACGGCTCGATTTAAATTATTTTCCACAGGATACCCTTGTGCCAGACAGTATCAATTGCTTTTTCAATGTCATGAAAAATCGTAGAGCAATATTATTTTTCTCAAAAGCGATAGATATTGCATCCACGATACGATGATACTGTTGTACAGTAGAGTGATAAGAACGAAAGCCAAATTGGTGGTTCGGTATCACTCCGCTTTTTTCGAGGATAGGCTTTATGCGAGTAAGGAAGAGTTTTTCAAATAATTTAGACATTATAGCGAGGAGTGCGGCGATATCGTGCCTTACGTGATATCATTTGATGTTTGGCCAGAAGCAGCAGTTGAACAATTTCTATCCACATTAGATGGCACGTGAAGGTGATGAACAGGTCTGGACAGCCGTAGTGATATACATATGTCATTGCTTATTGCGCATATTCATGCATATGACGTGGGCTGCCAACGAACGTCGCCGGTAAAATGGTCAACCGTTCAATATTTCATTCGGCAAATTGCATCACGTATATGAATGCACTCCTCCATACGTAGTTTAGTTTGATTTAAACTGATAAAAAGGGGCGCTCCTCTTCTATTTTGGGATATATATCGACTATCGATATATATACAAATCGAAAGCTCTTTCGATAAATATATACATGGGCGTCCCTAGCGAAGGGACGCTAAAACGAATGTTAGCCCTATAGTTATGCGATGGAAATACTGTGCAAAAGAATCACTTGACAAAAGTTGATGCACACACGCCATGAACTGGCAATACCGGAACCAGCATTTGAAATCATGTTCGTTTTTAATGTGTGATAAAAAAATTTTCTACAAAAATATTTGTCACACAAATTTGGTTGCAAAAAATTGTTTATGTTTACGTTACGTTGTGAAAATTTTTTGCGACCAAATTTGTGTGACAATTGTTTTGTAGAAATTGTTTTTATCACACATTAAAAACGAACATGATTTCAAATGCTGGTTCCGGTATTGCCAGTTCATGGCGTGTGTGCAGGGACAGTTGGGTACCATTCTTTTTTGGCCGGAGACCAGTCCGAATTGGTGCGAATCATCGAAATCGGTCCAGGCGTTCTTGAGTTATAGGTGGAGTAACTAACGTCACTCTCTTTTATATATTTAGACCGAACGGGGGAATAGTTTACCTTCGGATAGTGAGCGTTTTACTTTAGAAAGATTCGCACGAGGCGTACTGCTGAAAATATTCCTAACATTTTCTTTCAAAATTTGTTAGGGAATAATGATTAAATATACATTATTCTGTTGTTATGATACTTGAGTATATTTAGATAAAAGAAAGAACGAAATTTTTTCTCATTTGTTAACTGATTTTCTGATGGAATAGTCAAGTTAAAAGAAGAAAATTAGTATATTTTGGGAAATATCAAAGAATCCTTAGCGCCAATGGTTGAAGAGACTTATAGAGTTTAAGAATTGCAGAAAGAAGTTACAACTCCATCACGAAGCTAACCCACGTAAGTAAAAAATTTTTTTTATTTAGAAATATTTAGACATTTGCTCTGGTGTAAACGGTGCCCTAGATTTTTTTTAATTTGTTATCCAAAAAATAAAAATTGAAAGAGGTACAAAAATATTAACACCTTTAAGCGTTAAGCCAAAAAATGAAGTAAATTAAAATGTAAAAATAATCACCCTGTCAATAAGTCAACTAGAGATGTGGAACAGTTATCCATCGGTTTAACCAAAACACCTCTGAGTTTCATTTTTTTTTTAATACTTTATTGAAACATTACAATTTGCCACTTGTGGGCAGTAAGTAATGGTGTTATGTAGCTTACAGTCGTTCCATAATAAAACAATAATATAAACGAAATAAAATAAATACATATATACATGCGGAAAAATATTTACATGTGGTAACAAAGAGAAATTAATTCGAAATAAGTAAAAAAAAAAAAAAAAGAAATAAAAAAATAATAAAATGAACACATTCATACCCTAACGAGTTTCATTTTTCAGTTCACAGCTTTGAATGCTTTCAATTATCCTTTATTTTTTTTAATTCTATATTTCAGTATCCTCAGAGTCCCCACCTGATTGGCTACACCAACTCATTCACTATACAATTATAATTTATAAAAATTTATTTCTGAGCATATAAAGAAACCTTGATTAAAGACATTGATATATAAAATACAAATATCCAAAAATTGTTAGCATACAAAGAAACATTAAAGGCCTTCTATACGGTCTGCACCAACCGCTGACCAGCGTGACCTTGGTCGGGTCGACCAATTTTCGGATTCGTCAATTTTCAATTTTCAATTAGGAGTCAGCACGCAATAATGACTTAAATGTAAGAAAAATATAAATACGTTAGCATAACAATAATTATAAAGAAAGATAACTATTAATATTTACGTATATACAAGTTTTATGAAAACAAAAAAACAAAATAATTTAAGAAATTAAAGCAACAAAAAACTATAATTATTTTAAAAATAACTGTGTATGTGTGTGTGTGTGTGTGTGTGTGTGTGTGTGTGTGTATTTCTATATATAACTTCAATATTTCTATATTCTACTATATTTCTATGGATTCATTACTTCAGACTCTATTACTGACGAGATGAAGTGTGCCAGGCATAAAGAAATATTAGATTTCTAGGTTTTGAATTAGGTCTTACTGATATTATAAATGTGAATGTTTGTATGTTTGTCTCTATTTCACTCAAAAACTACTGGACGGATTTGGATGAAACTTTACAGTAATATAAGATATACATCAGAATAACACATAGGCTATAGCAAGCGCGGATTTATGGGAGGGTGCAAGGGGGCACGTGCACCCCCCCCCGACAGTATTTTAGGTACTGTGGAGAATCCATTATTGTACATAAATAAAGGCAAATCACGTGATGATCTATGGGGGGGGTACGGGGGCATGTGATTCCCCCGTTATAGTACATAATTAAAGGTAAATCAGGAACTTAGCATCTTGAAATTTGTAGTTAGGTTCTGTGTATAGTTTAAGAAAGAAATTCGGATAATTCCACTCCAAGGGTTTCCCCTTTAATATAATAGGGGTTCAAAGGTTGTATAGAATCCGTCAGTTTTGAAGTTAGACACCTGAAATTTCGGATGTTCGAGTAACTTATATTTTAAAAAAATAATTAAATTATTTATTTAAAATGATCTTTCACGAAACATTATGTGGCAGACCAAATTCAACGCCAGCGAAGCCGCGGGCATAAACTAGTATTTTATATAAATTTATAAGTCTAGTACTTATTTAGTGTATTTTTTACTGCACCCCCCAACTATCTCCGTTCTCTATTTTATAAAAACTTATGTCTGAGCATATAAAGACATCTTGATTAAAGATATTGATATATCTTTATATATCAAATATATAAATATATATATTTTATATATCAAAGTCTTTACACTTTGATATATAAAATATAAATTTCCAAAAATATTATTTCCGAAAGACCGCTCAAGAAAACCAACTGGATGCCAACATTTGAACATAAAGTATTCATGCATTAATTGATTAAATTTTCAACGGGAGTGAACAAAATTTAGTTTTTTTTTAATATTAAATTTAATTATTATAGGGTTGGCAACTAAGTCATTGCCGATTTAAAATAAGAAGGCAAATTCAGAATTTTTGTTTAAAAATATAACTTTATTCAATTAGATATTGCTCGTTCTTGTCGATGACCTTTTTCCATCGTTCTGGCAGCGTAAAAATTCCCCGTTCGTAAAATGTCTGGTCTTTGCTATTAAAAAACTGAATTAGGTGTGATCTGACATCATCCGCGTTGTTAAAAATTTTACCATTTAAAGAGTTTTGCATGGAACGAAACAAATGGTAATCCGAAGGCGCAAGGTCAGGGCTATATGGTGGGTGTGACAAAACATCCCAACCCAGTTCCAATAATTTTTGCCGAGTAACCAAAGATGTGTGGGGCCTTGCGTTATCATGATGGAAAACAACACCCTTCCGATTTGATAATACCGGCCGCTTTTCTTCAATTGCATCCTTCAGTTTGTCGAGTTGTTCAACATACACATTTGAATTTATCGTTTGGTTCTGCGGCATGAGTTCAAAATACAAAATTCCTTTGTGATCCCACCAGACTGACAGCATAATCTTTTTTTGGTGAATATCTGCTTTTGATGCTGTTTGGGCTGGTTGATCTTGCTTCACCCACGATCTCTTGCGAGTAACATTGTTATAAACTATCCACTTTTCGTCGCCAGTAACTAGATTCTTCAGAAATGGATCATTTTCATTGCGTTTCAGTAGCGAATCACAGATGCTAATCCGTTGCGTCAAATGAATTTCCTTTAGCTGGTGAGAGATCCATAAATCAAGTTTCTTGACATAACCAAGGGTTTTTAATTTTTTTTCAATGCATGTATGCGACACATTCAGCTTCCCTGCAATGTCTCGTGTTGTGCTGTGACGATCTGAATCGATAATGGCCTTGATATGGGTTTCATCCACTTCGACTGGGCGGCCAGATCGTTGTGCATTTTTCAGTGAAAAATCACCGGAACGAAATCTTTCAAACCAATTTCGACACTGCCTTTCTTTTAAGGCTTTATCTCCATTTACGGCACATAACTTCTTTTGTGCTTGCGATGCGTTCTTGCCTTTTCGGAAGTAATACAATAAAATGTGTCGGAAATGCACGTCCTGTTCTTCCATTTTTAAATTGGGATAAAAACAAAACTAAAGAACTAATCAAAAAAAATTGTTTACTAATTAAACGTAGAAGTCCATACAGTAAGAAAAATATATAGGTTAGATGCTCTGGCCACGTTAATAAAACAAAAGAAAGTGTAGAGTGAATCTATCGACAAAAACGGCAATGACTTAGTTGCCAACCCTATATTTTACATACTTACTTAATCTCTTCCTCTCTACCGCTTTAAGCAGTGTGAGGGGCGTGCTGATAGAGCTTGATCCATAAGTCTCGATTCTGTCAAAGGCTTCCTTAACCCCGTTCTCCCAGGTTCTTCTAGGTCTTCCCCGAGGTCTTCTACCTTCCTCTTTAGTCTCGTAAGTGACTTTAGCCGACCGATCGTCAGCCATACGGGAGACATGCCCGAACCATCTCATCCTATGTTCCTCAACGATGTCTGCTGCTGGTCGTATGCCCAGATTGGTTCTTATCGTCGCGTTCCTCACCCTATCTCTTCTCGTTTTCCCTTCAACCCTTCTTAGATACCTCATTTCCAATGCTTGGAGTTGACTTTTATGCTTGCTGGTGAGGGTCCAAGATTCACTTGAGTATGTCAGGATTGAGAGAAAGGTATTTGAAACACTGTTTTCTTGGTGCCTTTTGTAACTTCTCTTTTTCCAATTAAACCTTTTTTAAGAGAGTTAAAGCATTTTCCTGCATATTTTATTCTCTCTTGTACCTACCTCTCTATCAATCCAACCATACTTATTTAGATGGGCACCAAGATATTTAAAGTCTGCGACTTGTTCCTCAGGGACACCGTCAAAGCGGACTATTCTGTCTCATCGCTCTGCTCTCCTTCCTATTCTCATTATCTTGGTTTTATCAACATTTAGCTTCATGTTGATTTTTCCTAGTTCCTCCTGAAGGACTCGGAGGTTGAACTGTAGGCTACTACATTTATTGTTGAATACTACCAAATCATCGGCGAAAGCGAGCAGTGCGTCTTACGTTTCTATAACCCAGATGGTAAGGCCTCATTTTCAGTTGTGCCCTTCTAAGAGTAGAATCCATCCAATACTATGATGAGACTGCACCCCTGTCTAATACCTTGAATGGTCAGGAATTACTTTGACCTGTGTGATTGCACGTCCTGACGACATTCCTCTGTTCCCTATACATACTCAAAATTGCCTTTCTTAGACCCATTCCAATTCCTTTTTCCTCTAATTGCATATATAAGGTCTTGCTTTTTGGTTCTATCAAAGCCTTTAATTAAGTCCACGAAGCAGGTATAGACTTCTTTATCCTTCTCTATTATCTTCTCGGATATCTGTCTCAATGTGAAGATTAGGTCCTATGTGCTTCTATTCCTTCTAAAGCCATATTGTTCCCCACCCAGCACTGGTCCCACGATTGCCCTAAGCCACCTTTCTAGGATCCTGGCATAAATCTTGCATGGTACGCTAAGGAGGGAAATGCCTCGGTGGTTTTTACATTCCCTATTCTCGCCTTTTTTAAAAATGGGGACTATAACTGACATCTCCCATTCTTTCGGAATTTCCTTTCTCTTCCATATCAGATTCAATAGGTGATTAGTATTCCCATTCCCTTCTGTCCCATGTACTTAGCCATTTCCGGGGAAATTCCATCTATACCTGCTGCTTTCCCTGTTTTAAGAGAGGTAATTGCGTCTTCCACTTCCTTCTCGCAGATGAAGTCGTCCTCCTCCCAATTATCTGCAGGTTCTGGTGTCCTTTTCATTTCTATTCCTTCCTTTCAGCGTCATCCAGTAGCTCCTAATTATATTTTAAATTATTAAATATGGTGTAACGCTTTTTATTCTCGAAGAGTTTGGCTCCCAGTCTTCTATTTTGGCAAACAGCATTTCAGACATGATCGGTGAACTTCGTATCATCAACAATTGTAAGTGTGCTTACAAAAAATAATAGTACAGAAATAATTTTTAATGAAATCATAGTGATTCTAGGAATTTAACGGTTTTAAAAAGTTTATCTTATTTAATTATTGGGAATAGCTTACTTAATATCACCAACATATTTTTATGCAAACTAGGAGATTTATTTGAAATAGTCCACCGTTTATTCCACCTCATAATTCATTCTTCCTTTTGAATTTTATGAACGAAATTGGTGTTTTTTGAAAAGATGGAGACATATCACTTTGTGCTGTCTATATTATAACTATAGGGTTATTTATTTTCAGAGTTTTCACTATCAAATTGTTGCCATGCTTACTGGCGATTTCATTTTTGATAAGGTTAAAATCGGCTTCTGCTTCTGAATCTATAATTAATGTTTATTTATACACATTTTCCTATTAATTTTAATACATCATAAAAGTGTTATCTTTATAACTATTAACTGGATAAAGCAAGTTCCAGATGATAGTAGTTGAAAGTTGTTGGTTAATTTCTGCTATTGATGACTTTATATTTTCATTTATTGTATTTATATATGATTTAATTAGAAATGTTCCACTATTCTTAATATTTTTATTATTGATTAGCATACAACTTACTATCAAATTTATATTATAATTTACATTATTGTAGCTATTTAGTTTGTCCGTCATAGTCTGTATTTGCAATTATTCTAACTAAAGCCGCCTTGTAAGAAGGACAATTTCAAGATATTGCAGGATGATCAGAATCTACTTTCCTCTTAATATTTACTCTACTATTATGACACACAATTGATGCATTTGTGTGCCTCAGATCGGCAATTCCCCCAGGCTGTGGGGCTGCGTGCAGAGCGGGCACGTAGGCTGGACGGCCGTGCAGAACTTCTTGGTGTGGCCTATCCTGAAGCAGACGTAGCACCTCAGAGCCGAGTGATAGGATAATCCTCCACGGAGCAGGTCACCATGTCCACGAACGCGCTGCCAGCCAGCAACTTTCTCGCTTTGGGAGTTATCTCTGCGTGCTTCCATAATTTAACCTGTGATCCTCCCTCTGTGTTCCTGTGCTGGTTCGACAGAATTGTTCTTAGTTTCAAGTCCTCCTCTTGTAACCTATTTTGCTTAGTAATTGTTGGGACTATTTCTTCTTTTTTCAAGTCTTGAGGACTATTTTTTATTATAACTATAGGGTTGTTTTTTTTCAGAGTTTTCACTATCAAATTGTTGTCATGCTTACTGACGATTTCATTTTTGATAAGGTTAAGATCGGCTTCAGCTTCTGAACCTATAATTAAACCTCCGCTCTTGGTCCCTCTTAATGTTTGTATCCCAACTCTTAACTTTCTGGGATTAATAGCGTTTTTGAAAAGAGTTTTTGTATCATAGGTATTATCCGGATTTACTTTTTCTATGAACACTTTAAATTCTTTAACTCTAGGTCTTTTGTTACCTGTGATATCTGCATAAGAAGGAGCAACGGCAAAATGTGGTGTTGAGGTTACTTTCAAGATCTCTTTCCTTTCTCCAACAGCTCGTTATCTCTTCGGAGATGCCCAAATATTAACTGCAAGGAATCAATCCGTCTATAAATACCTTCTTTTATTGAATCTTTTATCTTCAACTGTGTAAGACCACTTAAAACTCGAGAGCTTTTAAGAAATTTGCCTCGTCCGACGCCATGCCATTTGACAGTCATGTCAGTGTGTGTGTGTGTTTTCTATATTCTACTATATTTCGATGGATTCATTACATCGGACTCTATTACTGACGAGATGAAGTGTCCGAGGCATAAAGAAATATTAGATTTCTAGGTTTTGAATATAAAAAATAATTTTTTACAATATTCCAATAAAAAATCGAAACACAGTGTTCGGCCGACAGCGTTCCGGACGGTCGGGATCATCAACGGACGCGGACGGTTGCGATGGCTAGGTCGCACCAACCCAACCAAGGTCATGCTGGTCGGCGGTTGGTCCCGACCGTGTAGAAGGCCATTTAATTAAAGACTTTGAAATATAAAATATAAATTTCCAAAAATATTCAGAAATCAGAAAATCAGAAAACCGACCGAGAAAACCGAATGGATGCCAACATTTGAACATAAAGTATTCATGCATTAATTGATTAAATTTTCAACGGGAGTGAACAAAATTTAGTTTTTTTTAATATTAAATTTAATTATTATTTTACATACTTACTTAATCTCTTCCTCCCTATCGCTTTAAGCAGTGTGAGGGGCCTGCTGATAGAGCTTGATCCATAAGTCTCGATTCTGTCAAAGGCTTCCTTAACCCCGTTCTCCCAGGTTCTTCTAGGTCTTCCCCGAGGTCTTCTACCTTCCTCTTTAGTCTCGTAAGTGACTTTAGCCGACCGATCGTCAGCCATACGGGAGACATGCCCGAACCATCTCATCCTATGTTCCTCAACGATGTCTGCTGCTGGTCGTATGCCCAGATTGGTTCTTATCGTCGCGTTCCTCACCCTATCTCTTCTCGTTTTCCCTTCAACTCTTCTTAGATACCTCATTTCCAATGCTTGGAGTTGAATTTTATGCTTGCTGGTGAGGGTCCAAGATTCACTTGAGTATGTCAGGATTGAGAGAAAGGTATTTGAAACACTGTTTTCTTGGTGCCTTTTGTAACTTCTCTTTTTCCAATAAAACCTTTTTAAGAGAGTTAAAGCATTTTCCTGCATATTTTATTCTCTCTTGTACCTACCTCTCTATCAATCCAACCATACTTATTTAGATGGGCACCAAGATATTTAAAGTCTGCGACTTGTTCCACAGGGACACCGTCAAAGCGGACTATTCTGTCTCCTCGCTCTGCTCTCCTTCCTATTCTCATTATCTTGGTTTTATCAACATTTAGCTTCATGTTGATTTTTCCTATTTCCTCCTGAAGGACTCGGAGGTTGAACTGTAGGTTACTACATTTATTGCCGAATACTACCAAATCATCGGCGAAAGCGAGCAGTGGGAAGAATGTGGGTCTTAAGTTTCTATAACCCAGATGGTAAGGCCTCATTTTCCGTTGTGCCCTTCTAAGAGTAGAATCCAATACTATGATGAAAAGCAATGGGCTGAGACCGCACCCCCTGTCTAATACCTTGAGTGGTCAGGAATTCCTTTGACCTGTGTGATTGCATGTCCTGACGACATTCATATTCCTATACAGACTCAAAATTGCCTTTCTTAGACCCATTCCAATTCCTTTTTCCTCTAATGCATACAATCTTTATTATCAATCAATAAAATCAACATTCTTAATAATCAAAGCCTTTAATTAAGTCCACGAAGCAGGTATAGACTTCTTTATCCTTCTCTATTATCTTCTCGGATATCTGTCTCAATGTGAAGATTAGGTCCTATGTGCTTCTATTCCTTCTAAAGGCATATTGTTCCCCACCCAGCACTGGTCCCACGATTGCCCTAAGCCACCTTTCTAGGATCCTGGCATAAATCTTGCATGGTACGCTAAGGAGGGAAATGCCTCGGTGGTTTTTACATTCCCTATTCTCGCCTTTTTTAAAAATGGGGACTATAACTGACACCTCCCATTCTTTCGGAATTTCCTTTCTCTTCCATATCAGATTCAATAGGTGATTAGTATTCCCATTCCCTTCTGTCCCATGTACTTAGCCATTTCCGGGGAAATTCCATCTATACCTGCTGCTTTCCCTGTTTTAAGAGAGGTAATTGCGTCTTCCACTTCCTTCTCGCAGATGAAGTCGTCCTCCTCCCAATTATCTGCAGGTTCTGGTGTCCTTTCCATTTCTATTCCTTCCTTTCAGCGTCATCCAGTAGCTCCTAATTATATTTTAAATTATTAAATATGGTGTAACGCTTTTTAATAAATTCTTCTATCGTCTCTAGTTTTAGCTCTTGGTTTTAGCTCTTGAATAAAATATAAATTTCCAAACATTTGTTTAGGAAGCAAAAACGAATAGAGAAACCTTCCGGATGCCCACATTAAGCGTTAAGCCAAAAAATGAAGTAAATTATTATTATTTTTAATTTTATTTATTGATATTTACAACTGTATTACAATATACAACAAGTAAATAGGCTGAGTGATACATAGTGACATGAGAATGACAAGTAGAGAAACTACCCACCGGTAGTACTCAAATCAAAATTCAACTAAGAATGTAACGTGGCCATCTTCTTTTCAGACGCCTCGGAGGATTATCGGGAATTGAAGAGGAAGCTAGGTCTGAAACTAGAGGGTTTGGATGGGCCTGGAGTTTATTATGGAATGATAGGTATCTGGAAGGGGCTAAATCAGTAACATATGGAACATTAAGGTCATTATGGATGGTTTTATTTGTGACAAAATAAGGAGCGTTTAGGATTTTGCGAAGGATTTTGGATTGCAAGGATTGGATACGAGAGGAATTCGATGGCTTAGTGGAGGCCCAAAGATCCATTCTGTAAGTCCAAATAGGCCGTGTGATGGTTATGTAGATGAGTCTTTTGTAGTTCATTGGTAGCTTAGAGCGTTTGTCTAGTAAGTGTTGAACTAGCCTGAATTGCCGAGCAGTTTCTTGTCTTTTAAGTCTTGTGTGAGGGTTCCACGTAAGACGTTTGTCTAAGTTGAGTCCTAGGTAGATATTCTGTTCAACAGGAATATGTGGAGTACTATTAACTGATACAGTAGTAGGACAGGAAGTCATGGGTTTTCGGCGAAGGGTAAAGGTAATTTCATGGGACTTGCTGGAATTGATTTTAATTCTCCAATTCCGACACGAAGTAAATTAAAATGTGAAAATAGTCACCCTGTCAATAAGTCAACTAGAGATGTGGAGTGGTTATCCATCGTATGTTTTTATGTTATCATATCGTACACATTATATTGTATGTAAAAAAAAAACTAAGAGACGGACGAACCGGGTTCGAATCCCGGCCGGGGCAAATCTCTTCAGAATAATAATATTTTAAAAATTCACAAGAGGATAAAAAGAAGACATATTTGACCATTGATTGAATATACAAATATTTAAAAGTTTACAAAAATTGGGACGTTGCGACAGACTAACACATAGAGCAATAGAATAAACTTGGACTTCTTAATAAGATTAATTAATAATTTATTTGATGAGTATATATATACTATTTAAATTAATGAAGTTAATTTATTTGACGAGTAGGGGAGAGTGGGGCAAGACGGGGTAGCGGGGTTAGATGGGGTAGATGAGCTCCTGACCTTGTAAATGCTGTAACTAAGCCGAGAACGGCAGTATTAGTAGTAGGCTATAGTAAAGAAAACTTCCTAAAGGTGGGGGCCAGTTTGAGTGAATAGCTTGTGTTAGCTTGTGTCTTGTACACATGTTTTGTGCCGAATGTTTACAATTTCATCATAATGTAGTTTTGTTCAGTGCCAGATTACTTTTGATTACAGATAAGCCACAACAACTTGTCAAACTACAATATATATTTTTGAAAAGTGTACTTTTTAACCGTTCTCATACGTTCTCAAATCTCTAAGTCCAATCTTAGCCTGAAACGAACCATTTAATGCCAAAAAAGTATGAGTGGTGCAAGATGGGGATATATCAACGCGGCATGATGGGGTATACCTCATCTTACCCCATCTTACCTCATCTTACCTCATCTTACCCCATCTTACCCCATCGTTTCCCTAATATAGTATTTTTTTTAGTTTAGGACTACCTATAAGAGATGGTTCGGACGTACAAAAAGAAGACTAATCCGAGGGAAATGGAACCCTGAATCGATGAAAAATGCTATAGATGCTGTTATGATGGGTGAAATGGGGCTATAAATGAGCAGCAGACTCTTTTCAAGTGCCGCAATCTACGTTAGAACGACGTGTATAACAGACTAGGGAACAAGGCGAAAAAACTGCTGTTGTATTCACAGTAGGCCCAAATTGTACAATTTATCCACAAAATAGTAATCCTATTTTAGTTAAGAACCTTGGGCCAATCACAACAGTTTTTAGCGCAGAGGATGAAAATCTATTAATCGATTATTTGTATAAAATGGAGGAAAGGGTGTTCGGGCTTACATCTTATGATCTGAGAATACTTGCATTTCAATGGGCGGAGAAGCTGGGGAAAAATAATACCTTTTCTTTTTTTTCTTTTTTTTTAGAGAGAAGAAAACACTTTATTGAAGCATTACAATCTGCCTGTTGTGGGCAATAAGTAATGGTGCTATGTAGCTTACAATCATTCCATAAAAAATCAATGATATAAACGAAATAAATGCATAAATAAATATATACAGGCGAAAAAATATATACAAAAATAAAGTAAAAAAAAAATATATATATATATATATATATATATATATATTATAATAGAAAAATATAATAATAATAAATAAACCATAGAAGAAATATACTGTACACATTCGTACTCTACAATTTGCCTGGGGTCCCCGAACTGAGCTTCTTCCTCATGAATGTGGACAAAGCAGGAGTCCGGGAGGCCCCAGCCCCCTTTCCCAGCCGCGATCACTGGCATTAAACCCCAATGGAAGCTGGTTCACACACACACAGGTCGTGAGTGGAGAATCTGGCCAGTGCCAGTACTCCAAATAACATTATTATATCAGGTCTCGAGGCCATTGCCGGTTTAGGCGGCGGGGTGGGTTATATGGATGTGTGGAACTGGATAATGACTGAGCCAGGGGGTTGGGGTGACAGGCAAGGTTTTGGTAAAAGTTTGAAAATTTAGTAGGGATGAGATCGAGGACGAAAGGAATGTTGAGATCATTATGGAGGGTTTTGTTGGAGACATAATAAGGAGCATTGACAATAGTTCTCAGGACTTTGGATTGAAAGGATTGAATGCGTCTGATATTCGATTTTTTCGCGGTCTCCCACAGTTCCAGTCCATAGGTCCAAATAGGTTTGATGATGGTCTTGTATATTAGTAGTTTATTGTCTATTCAAAGATGGGAGGTCCTACATAGTAATCTGTATAGTTGGCTGAATCGTCTGTTAAGTTCTTTTCTTTTGAGTCTGGTATGAGGATTCCATGTAAATCTTTTGTCTAGGAGAAAGCCAAGGTATCGTACTGTTTCGGAAATGGGTAGGACGGTTTCATTGAATTGTACAGAAGGACATGCTCTCCGGCGAAGTTTAAAAGTCACGTGTTTGCATTTTTCCTCGTTGACTTTGATCCGCCATTTGTTACACCAAATTTCAATGAGTGAAAGGTGCCTTTGGAGGTTCGAGGAAGCCATTTCGGGATCTGGATGAGATGATAGGATGGCTGTGTCGTCTGCGAACGTTGCAGGAAGGTTTCAGGAGTAGTTGGGATATCAGCGGTGTACAATATGTATAGGATAGGACCCAAGACGCTGCCCTGGGGGACTCCAGCTTGAATTGGGTAAAGATTGGAGTATTCGTTACCACAGCGTACTTGGAAGTAGCGATCAGAGAGGTAGGATCGAAGGACTAGGAATAAGGATTGAGGTAACTGGGTTTTGAGCTTGAGCAGCAAACTGGCATGCCATACCCGGTCGAAAGCTTGTGCTACGTCCAGAAATGCGCCTGTGCAGTATTGTTTGTTTTCAAGAGCATAGGATATGTGATCGACAACTCGGAGACCCTGCTGGACCGTCGAATGCCTGGGACGGAATCCAAACTGGTGTGGAGGAATATCATTGGATTCTATTATGGGTAGGATTCGTTTCAGGAGGATTTTTTCGAAAATTTTGGAAAGAATAGGAAGCAGGCTGATGGGTCGGTATGATGATGTGGCATTGGGTGGCTTGCCAGGTTTAGGGAATAGGATGATGACGGAGTGTTTCCACAGCAAAGGGAAGTGAGTTGTACGAAGGATACATTTATATAGGTAGGTAAGGAAAATAATCCCTTTTTGAGAAAGATGTTGAAGGATCTGGGTGGTTAGGAGGTCATGTCCAGGAGATTTGCGGACTTTTAACTTTTGTAAGAGGAATTTAACCTCAGAGGGATTTACCGCTTTAGGAGGTAAGGATAGAGGGATGGGTGAAGAGAGGAATTCATTAATATTGGAAGTGTGCGTAGAGTGGATATCAGGATGTGGGATAAATGTATTTGAAAGATGTTTGGCAAATTCTTCTGCTTTGTCCTCATCTGATGCAGCCCAAGAGCCGTCTTCACGTCGGAGGGGGTGGGAAATAGAGTGATATTTGAGGATTTTTTTGGTGGCATTCCAAAGGGAATTATCTGAAGCAGATAGCGTGGAAAGGTAGCATTTGTAGGATTCGGATCTATAGGTTGTCAGGTTCTTTTTGACTAATTTGGTGAAGTAGTTATACCGTCTCCGATCGTGAGGATGCCTGGTTCTTTGCCAAAGGGATTGGTAACGGCGTTTGATAAGGATAAGATCTCTAAGATCTTGCGGTAATGGATTTTTCTTACGGATTTTGAAAGAGGGACGGGATGAAGATGCAGTCCAAACTGCTTGCTGGATCAAATTGGTAAAGGAATTGACGGCATCATTCATCCAACTCCTGAGATGTTTTTAGGGAAACACTGAGGTCAATGGTGTTTTTTTTTTTTTTTTTTTTTTTTTTTTTTTTTTTTTTTCATAGCCCCTAAATATGTTTTTTTAACATTTTAAGGAGTTGAGGTGGTTGGAATTTTTGTTGTTTTAGTTGTATTTCTTATTTGTTTAAGTGCCGGGGCACACTTAATTTTTGTGTTTATTTTTATAATTACAATCTTACATACTACTTTCATCAATCTTACGAGTTTCTTCCATTACTTGTTGCCACCTTATTGGAGCTGAAGCAGGTGTCAGAGTTTTAAATATTTCGTTAGTTGTGCATTTGAGGGAGTCGAAGAATTTTATGTGTCTTCGCTTTATGAATTCAGTTGTTGTGGGTATGTTGAAGAGATAGGTCAATGGTTTCGGATACAAGCTGGTGAAATAGGTTCCAGTCAACTGGTCCCCTAATAAATGATGGCGGCGGAAGTTTGGATATTGGGACTATAGAGAGGGTAAGGATCAAAGGACTGTGATCTGAGGACAGGTCATCAAGGCGTTCTATGGAGTAGTTTAGGGGGCCTTAGCCAGCATGGATGAAAAAGTCAAGGAGATCAGGATTTCGGTTTGGGTCAGTGGGCCAATATGTAGGGGTGCCTGGAGAAATAAAACTGGAATTATGGGAGTTAAGTGCAGAGAGGAGGATGCGACCTCGGGTATTAGTAGTTCTTGAGCCCCATTGTTGGTGTTTCGCATTAAAGTCTGCACCTAAAAGGAAATGAATCCCTAAGGAGTTTAGGAGAGAACTGAATTGGGAATGGGAAATGGATTATCAGGAGGGCAGTACACAATACCTTGTCTACCAAAAAAATATATAAGTAGCTGGGAAAGACTGGTTAATTGGGTTCAAGACCAGACATCCCTAGTTATCTCTTGGGAAACCAGATCCCACTAGTGTGGCTAGGGCAGCAGCCTTTAACAAACCTACTGCTACTAATTTCTTCACTTTGCTAACTCCCGTCGTGGATACCCATAAGTTACCTGCTGACAGGATCTACAACTGCGACGAAACCGGGGTTACTGTTGTTCCCAAACATTAAGGTAAATATAAATAAAATTAAGAAAAGCTAAGCAAAATTTGGCTACAAGATTTGTTATAAGAATAAATCTTATAATAAAAAAAAGTAAAACATTGCAAGACACATCAAACCATGATAAGAGCAAGCAAGAAAAAAAGAAAGCTAAAGTGACAAAACCCAGTCCTAAGAGGAAACGGAACAATTCATCCTTATCGGAAGCTTCAGACGCAGAATGTCTACTGCGGTTATTTATATTCACAATCTTCTGAAGGCTGGATTCAGTGTTCCGAATGTCAAGGATGGGCTCACTGCTCTTGTGCAGGAGAGGAAGATGAAGATGACGAAGCAGTTCATGTTTGTGGACATTGTCAGTGACTAACCCCATCTTACCCCAATGGAAACCCCATCTTGCCCCACCAGGTGGGGTAAGATGAATTCTTTATTTGTAAACGGAAAAATATTTTCAATAGATATGTCCAGTGGTTTCATAGGGCTACACTGATTGCATTAGCAGGAGCCATTCCTGCTACTGGATTCAGTGAAGCGAACCATCCACTATAAAAAATGGGTAACGAAACCACAAGCAGTACCTCAAGGGTGGTTATGGAAATCTGCTTTTCTTATACCTATAATACTTACCTAAGTATTTTCTTCTTCTTTTACTTCCTCCAAGTTCCTTTCTGCTTCGTGTTATTCTACTCCTATTTATAATTTAATATTATTCAAGATTCAAAGCATTCATTCTGAATTATTCTTCTGAATATGTATGTGCAATTTGCCAATTTCGGTTTATTTTCAACCCTCATCATTTTATTTATAACCTTGTTCTTCTTCCGCCTTGAGCCTTTCAGCGTGGAGGTTCCTCCTCCATGCCCGTAGCCATGTATCCCGGTTCCTGGCCAGGACCTTCAAGGCATTCAGGCCTTTTCTGTTTTTCAGAGGATTTTCGCTTTTCATCCTTGATTTTCCTCAAATTCGTTAAGTAGCCCCTGTTTTACGTCAGAATAGGGAGTTTTTGAAATATCTTTTTTCATGAAATCGGAAATTTGTTCGGCCACATCTGCATCAAGGGATCAGTAGTTTTAGGGCTTCCCAGACTTAAGCTGCGGGTAGAAGAAGAGAGCAGGCCTAAGAAAATTTGGGCCCCCGGACCTGATATTTAAAAAAAACTGGATCATCGTCCCGTTATATTGCCTGACACTCAGGTACAATAATATCGCCTGTTATGGCTTCACCCGGATAAACTAAATGGCAATAAAACTCCGGTTCTAATTCTAGTTTTAATATTGCATACGGCTCTGTAAATTGTCTTGAAAATCAAAAGGGTTTCGTACATATAACATTGTATAAATGCTAATGCTGTTCTAATAGGCTTTTGATGAATCACTCTGAATATTAGAAATAAAGTAGTAAAAATCAATAAACTTGAAGCGGTACTTTAATTGAGGAACAAAACAAATATTGGTTCAAACATATCTTTAATAAAAATAAAAATAACATATTACATTTTATTAATAACTGATAAACCGTATGTGATACATTCCTTGAACCTAATTTTCACTTTCCTATTCATATTTAAATAACATGCAAGTAGAGGATCTATCTAGTTAGTTTATAAACATTATCGCCTACACACACACATATATATATATGAGAGGTAAGAGAAATAAAGTTCAGTTATACAAAAAACTTCAGTTGTTTCTTCTAGTTTAGACCGAACTAGAATACGGTCTAAACCAGAAGAAACAACAGAAGTTTTTTATATAACTGAACTTTATTTCTCTTACCTCTCATATATATATATATATATATATATATATATATATATGAAATATATATATATATATATATATATATATATATATATATATATATATATATATATATATATATATATATAATAGTGGCAGTGGAAACTTAAAAGAGTATTTAGAGTTCAGTGGTTACTTAAACCTGTGTCGTTACTCTGCCCGAAACCCTATTTTTTTATTGTATATTTTCAATCTAATTATAACTTGCATATATATTTTATAATATAAGGAAGAAATAGTCGGGGGTGAAGTCAATAAAAACACCTTAATAAGTGTGACTTATTTATTGTGTGCCGACGTTTCGGCCTACAATGTAGGCCATCTTCAGAGCTAAGAGAGAGGAACAAACAGAAAAACATATAAAAAACGTTGCAGTAACAAGAATATAGTGACAAGTAATGTAGTAATGTGGTACAAGTGTGGAAATTAAAATAGTGACTAGATATGATGAAATAGTGAATAGATATGGTAATTAAAGATAATGAATATAAAAGTGGTTACAGAATATAATAAAATTAAAATAGTGATAGATAAAAATAAAATTATAGATGATGAACAGAAATTAAAATAGTGACAGATATAATAATAAAAGAATACGAATATAAAATACAGAAAATAACTGTCCAGAAAAGATAAAATGTAAACATACTATGAAGGGAAAGAAAATGAGGAGGTAAACGGAAAGATACAAAAAGAGAAGATTAAAATATAGAAAAAGGGGGTGGAATATGAAGGATTTAGAGAAAAATAGTTTAATTATAGATATAAATGGATTTGATACCAGACTTCTAGAGGTTACATAAGTAAAATGTAATAATACAAGCATATGTGGAAAGAAAAGATTGATAAACTACAATTTCTTTCTAACTGTATACAGTTATAATATTAACTTCTGTTACTTATATTTTTATATTTTCTTTCATACTTTAGAGTTCATATTTATAAACATTATTTTCAATTTTTCATTTTTGAAATTTATCAATCTTTTCTTTCTACATATGCTTGTATTATTACTTCTATTAATTCTTCTCTAACATGATACTAACTATCATTTAAACCGTCAATTTCTGGCTGACCTTTTCTTTTTTTATTGACCTGATTATTGAGTTTACTATTATAAACCTTAGAATGAGTTATAAACTTGAACCTTTTTATTGTATTATGGAATGTATTCAATGAACCAATATTTTGTTTATTTATAATAAACGTTATAAGTGAGGAAAATTGTAAGTAATCCATCCATTACCTTCTGATGGATGTGAATTAATTATTACTGATTTGAGAGCATCTGTTTAGGGATTTAGGAGGTGTAGGAACAGCTTGAAAGCTGGATAAAGGAACGCGCAAATGTTTTGCTTCTTTAGGAACGAGTATAAAGGTCGGAAAGGCGAGATCTTGTACCCTGGGATTGGATAGAGGATTTGAATTGAATCAGAGACTATAGATGTATGAGGGATGTTGTGAGTTGATGGTTTGGTATAAGAAAGAACCTAGGCAATAGAGTCTACGGATAGAAGGGAAGAGCCACTTTAGCTCATAGAAAGAAATGAGGTAACTGAGATCTCCTTAGCGCGTCGAAGACAAACCGTAGCAGCATTAAAATGAAGTTGAAGGGTAGCTACAAGATGGCCAATCTAGAACAAGAGGTCTCAGACCTCGCAGAGGAAAGGGAATCACCTGTAAAGCAGCTGACAACCACCTCTGAGATTAATATAAACAAGCTTCCAGAGGAAGTCAGTATATGAAGCATAGCCAAAGGAAGAACTTTCTACGGCAAAAGAAAAAGGTGACTCCCGCCGAAACTAAACTCTCAACCTTCAAGAATGAGAGGAAGAGAGGCAGGGAGAAGTAGGAGACTTGAAGTGAAGTGACCTAAAATGGACTATAGTGGAGCAGCCGCAAGCATCAAGGTTACAGTTGCCCACATAGATTATCCTCACCAGAAACTGAAGGATGAAGATTTTTAGGGCCTTGTGTTTAAGCTCCTGAAAAGAATGAGAGAGAGAAAGAATATGAGTTAAATATAAAATTTATTGAAATTTAATGATTGAACACCAAATTATGAACATATTCTTGCAATGTTTCATTCAGTATTTCAACTTCTTTTTTTCTGGGTAATCATTTGGCGAAAAATTCATTCATTGCCACTTATCTAACAAATATTTTGCAAGAATTACATTTGTTTGTTTTAGAGTTTCATCATAGATACTGAAAAATGGCGTCTCAATGACTTTTATATCGTCTGAACGTTTATCAGGCCTTTGTTCAACAAATTTCTTTTCACGGAATTTCTCGAAAATTCCCGAACTTGTAGTAACCAGTTAAAAAAAAACACAGTGTATCACACTATATATTGTTTTCTTCTTTTTTTTCTTGATTCTGATATAATTTCAATTCAAAAACACGCAGTTGAGACTATATGTATTTTTTATTTAAATTTACATAAATAGTAAAAATGTATAAAATTGCAAATATCGTATGAAATCCGTAATTGTTGAAATTACGAAAATTGATGAAATTGGGAAAATAAGTGGGATGATAAAAATGAGTTGAATTACGAAAATTAGAGGAATTGTGAAACTAAGAACAAATCCAACATTAGTGAAATTGCATAAATGAGAAGCATGGCTAAAACGAGAAACATTGCGGAATTGAGAAAATTGTAGAAATGTGAACATTGTGGAAATTACAAAAATAAGCAGGATGGCAAAATAAGTTGAATGACGAAATTAGAAGAATTCTGAAGAGAAGAATAAATGCAAAAATGATTGGCAATTGGCTAAAACGAGAAATATTGCGGCAATTTAAGGAATTGAGAAAATTGTAGAAGTGAAAATTGTTTAAATTGCAAAAATAAGTGGAATGGCAAAAATGAGTTGAATTGCGAAAATTAGAGGAATGTGAAAATAGTTGGAATTGCGGAATGCTTTTATTGCATTTTGAATTTGTTTTTTTCTCTATCATTGACCCTGGAGATGTGTGATTATTCCGTGCTAAAAACTATTTATTTTAGTATGAGTTTTATTAATCTAAATCGGAACTCGTGGTATAACGGTTCATTAAAGAAATTATCAAGGTTGACAAGTAAAATATATTACCCCGTTAATACTTTAAAACTTAGGTATTCGCATGCAGTATTTCATGTTATACAATTCTTTGATCGTAAAATTTTACTTTTAGTTTTTTAACCTATGCTAAAATTATTTCTATTTTGCAAAGAATATCTAATTTACATAAATACATAATTCTGTGGAAGCGACACTAGCGCTTATACTAGTGCTTTCCCGCAAGAACCGGCTCTCGTACAAAAACAGACAAAACAAGTATTGCTACCCAGTTTACACGTTTAATCTGCCAAGGACAGCAAAGTGTACGAACAGTGCTATTATAACACTCACTTCCAAGTTGGAGACATGCTTAGTATTATGTCTCAAATGTGGAAATGGCGTAACGTGACGTTATTTGACGGGACTGTGGTACTTAAGTAATTTCTTAATTCTCAAAACTTAAGTACCCAATTTCTGCTAAATAGTACCGGCACTACGCCGTGAACTGACAACGTTGTTGTACTCTTGAGTTTTACAGTTTATTATATAATAGATTGTTTCGATTGAATGTTCTTTTTAGGAATTAAACGCGAAAAAACCTAAAATTACCACATTTGTAGGCTGTCAAATTTTCAAATTTTCCTACCAACGTAAGAATTTTTGTTTCCTCTGTATTTACAACATATAACAAGGAACGTGTTTCAAATACCTGGGAGCGCAGGCCAGGAAAGTAGCTACATCGATAGTTAAATAACAGAGCGTATTGAAGCAGCAACCAGGATGTTCAACACTATGAAAAGAGGCTTCTTGAACTGTCGCAAGGTGTAAAAAAAGACAAAAATGAATGCCAACAAGTCTACCTTCATACCAATCTTGACGTACTCCTCAGATATAAATCAATGCTCTAGGCTGCTGAAATTAGGTTTCTTATGAAGGTGAAAGGAAAGACCAGAAGATACCGAGTCCCTAGCAAGGCAATAAGGCATGTCTAGAAATAATTCTAGTCACGGAACAAGTCCACATGGTTTGGACATCTGTTACGTAAGGAGCCAATCCGCACAACAAAATATAGGTACAATGCAAGAGGAGAGGAAGGAAGACCAAGACTAAAGTGGGAAGGCGGGGTGAAGGAGACTTTCAGGAAAAGAAGAGTGGATTGGAAGAAATGTGCTAGTACAGGAAGGGACAGGTGGGTCAATGTTCTACAAAAGGTTCCTCACTCTGCTAAGATGGTAGGCGAGGATGGATCATCAATTTTTTATATTTACAATCGCGATTTAGTTAAAAAAAAGCTTTTTCCCTAAATTTTGCGACATACGAACTCTAACATATTTTTTCATAAGTTAGTTAAATCACTTCCTGAGGTACTGTGATTTACTGTACGGTTTCATCTTTATTTAACTGACATTTTGATATAGCAAAATTAGAAATAATATCCGCTTCAACCAAAGCTAGTTCTGCTTGTAATCGAATTATTCCGATATGGAATCGATTTAAATAGCATTTAGATATCGTTTAATCGCATGTTATTAAACGATAACCTTGAATAAGAATGTTCTGATCCTCCTATCACTGGCCATTGATTTAGATAGGATTTTCCGTCAAATTGAATAAATAAAAAAAATTGTAAAAATTAAAGTTAATAATTTTATTGCCAATTTTCAGTCACAATATAAAATTAAACGTCAACATATTTTTAAAGATAATCTTAAAAAATAAATAATCAATGCTCAATGGTCAATAATCAAGGTTGGGGGTAGCTCCATCTTCATAGTTCTGTGTCACTATGCTCAAGGTTTCAGGTTCAAATCTAGATTATTCTAAATTATTTAATCTGTTGAGAGGGATCTATAGACCCTCCAGGGGCTCACCCAGCCACAATAAATTAGGGCGAAATAGGTGGCTAAGCCTGATCTCAGACAAATCACCTCCCTGCACAACCAATTAGTTACTACTATGTGCAGAACTTTTACTGTTTTTTTGTTGTTTTTTTTAATAAAACCTAACTAAGCTAAATTATGTTTTTTTATCATCATTAAATTATTAATGTTAAATAATATAAAACCTTAATTAAACCAATTCTTTATTGGTTCAAATTCTTTCCTATGACCCAATATCACCTCCTTAAGATTTTTAAATTAATCCTAAACACCATTTCATTATTTTCATTGCTAAATCTGGGTATCACTATCGACCAAATCCTATCCTGGAAATCTCACCGAACTTCTCAATTCATCAAATTATTTTATCATTCCTACTTTCTTCTCCTACAACGCACCAACGACTTATTTCCCTTTAATTTGATTGCGGTTGTGTGTTTTCCTCTCGATTGCAGTGAATATCAGATTGAAGATTATCATGAACATTATTTTAAGATTTATCGTTAATATTTGGATGCTATCTCACATGTTTCACTTTCAAGAAAATTTAAAGAGGATCTCCCCTCGACTAGAGATAAATCTAAAACAAGATTCAGCCTACCTGACCTCTATATGGACCATTACCCTCCAGAGTCCTCACTTTACTAGTTAGTATTCATGCTGTTTCCTCCCTGCCCTCATCCAAATCCCTCCTTTTTCTACTTTTTAAAAAATCCAAATAGAAGTTCTTTAATCGTGAATTTTCTAGCTTAGGCGGTGAAGTCAGTATTTTTATTTTTCATTTTCTTTCTTTCTGTCTTTTTCTTTTTAAGTTTTGTTAAAGTTAGCATGATATTGGAAACTCTTATAAGCTCAAGTCTGAGTTTGAAGATGTGATTTCAGTCTACTAAAACTATTTGTGAGTAGACTGCTCTGAAGCACAACCAAATTCAGGCTGTATAAAATACCTGCTGCTTGACCTGATTTTTAATAAGGAAAGTTAATAACCTGCCTCCTTACCATGGAAGCACATTAGAATCTAAACTACAAATAAACAAGCAACTCATATTTTAATTTAGTGGTGACTTATAATATAAAAAGTAAAATTGCTTTGCAAAATCTTGTATCTTTGAGCGAAAGTGTTTTTATCCTCATTTGCCTAATTTCATGCTTTGTATTTCATGCTGACCAAAAATTAATGGCTTCATCCTGACCAAAAATTAATGGCTTCATCCTGATGAAAACAGTCGTTCAACATAATGTCATACAAACACGAGCAACAGAAATAACTTATGGATTTCGATCACTTATTAGTTAATGATAGGATCATATTACTGTCGCATAAGAATATATTAAACCTAGGAACCTACCATAACTGTCTTTGTTATTTTGAAATTGATTTATTAGACACAAGGATTAGAAAAAAATATATTCCTCATAATAAAATTGATATAAATCTTCTATTCTCACATATATAAATCTTCACATTATGCTGTTATAATGATTAAGAAATTATTAATTGTAATGAATGATGATTATTGCCTTCATTCATAAAACCCATTAAATAAATATTAAAGTTAATTTAGTATTTACTTAAGCTTTTAAAAGAATTACTTGCTTCTGTATGACCATATTAAAAACTTAAAGGTAGATCAGTATTATCTTAAGCTTATTGAAGGTTATTCAAGAATTAAATAACTATTAATGTTAAAAAAAAAAGTTGGACAGTTTTTTTACAATATTGACCTTGGCAATGGGGTTCAATGTTCTGAACATTTTCACCAAGACTTTTTATGAAATTAAAAAAAAATTGCTATCGGTAAGAAAAAATTTACGATATCGTTGAGGAGGTACTCAAGAGATAATTTAACTGTCATGGTATTGATTCAACTTCATAAGATAAAATTCAGATTAAAGTATTTTTGACATAAGAGTACTAGTAATTAAGTGTCGCTTTTTTTTCATAAAAAATGTATTTACTTAACGTACAAATAGAGGATATAAAAAAAGATAAAATGAATAAGTTATTAATTATAATTATTAGTAAGACACATCCAATCAGGATTGAAATAATCAAACTTCCTTAAAAATTTTGTGTAATTTTATTTTACATGGATAATAGAGTTTGTAGTCAAGTTTTAAATACAACAATTATATAACTTTCGACTATATTTAATTTGAAAAATATGGAATGTAAATTATTCTTGCAACCTATGTTTAACTGTTAATCTTAATCACTGTAATAAGTAAATAAATAATTATTAATATTAATCTAATGTAAGCATTATATAATTATGTTTCACTTAAGCGACTTCTTTGATTTTTATATTAATTGCATACACTAAAATGTAGTATACATTCTTTCATATTTGCGATAAACAACTTCAGAAGCTATAAATAAAATGTAGTTTTTTTCCTATTTATCTTCTTACTTCTTACAGTATCAACACAAACATTTACTAAATATTAAAAATTTAGTTGAAACATAAAACCAATTCATTGGAAAAATGGTGTAAAAATTGGATAATCAAATTTATTTTTGTGGTACAGATAAGTATACAGTACTGTGATAGCTTGAAAGTATTATATATTTATTCAATTTATAATTTCACTACCAAAAATAAATATAAGTCATGAGTTAAATAATTAATTCAAAATATATGGTAAATGTCTAAAATTTCATTTAAGATTAGTGAATAATAATGTTTTCTTCTCCTTTGAGTCAACTATTGCTTCCATAAAAATTTTTATTATTTAATTTTCTCCCACCACATTTTGAAAAAGCTGAAAAATTAGAATTTTTAAGAGACTTATGCATTGAAAATTCTGCAGTAAACTTATTATATGACTAAAATTTGAAAACTTGGAATTGCCACAACATTCAAACTAAAATAAGCTACCTAACATCTATTTTTTAATTTTGGTACGAAATATATTGCTGTGAATCTGTACCTCAGACTTTTTTTATATATCTATATATAATTAAAACAAACCAACATTTTTCCGTATATTTGCAAATATCTTTAAAGTTTTTACTATAAGTGGTTAAACAATTTATTAATAAATATATTTTCCTGTATACATTTTTATCATACTTCATTTTCATTATATTTTTATATTTTTTATTAAAATTTCTAAATAATTATATCCTTTTTCATGGTTATGTTTTTTTTATGTGTTCTTCGGTGTGCTTGTAAAAACATGGAGTTACATCAAATTAAAACAAAAAAATTTAATTTGAATATCGACATGTAGCAATTTTTAAATTAGAAAAAAGAACGGAAAGAGATTCTTTAACAATCTCTGTAATGGGGTATTGGAGGGGAAAATAAATTTGGAGATTAGTAAACATCTTAAAACAAAGAAACCATAATTAATACATATACATTTTAGATAATAACAGTTTTAATTAAAAAAGATTTATTAAAATAATGTCCCAGTAGTTTTTATATTGCAGATCATTAGTACTACATCGATTAAAACAAATTTTTTTACAAGACTATTACTTAATAAGTGAAGTTATTCTTGATAATACATGTAAAAATTATTAAGGCATTATTATACCTTCTTCTTAATTGTTACATGAAGAAATAAAGTTGCCTAATGTTAATTAAATATTTACATTCCTTCGTCTGACGCGAACATCCAGGAGTTAATAACATTGAATTAATTAATATTAAACCATAATTTTTAATTGGTCCATAATTGCTAGGTTTCAGACTTTTATTATTTCTTATCAAGTTTTCTCATGGTGTTCTCACAAGCAACCATATAATCCCTGATTTAAAACTGATAAGAATACAAAAATTTCTTTTGCTGAGTAAGAATTTTTAAATAAAAAAATAAATTAAAGTTGACAAAAGATTTTGATCAAGTAGGAAAAGTAAAGATATTCGAATATCTGGGAGAAATAATAAAAGAAAATGTTCCGGGTGGAGGTCAAAAAAATTCTCTTAACCAGAGACACACAGATACTTTGATGCTCATATATTCTAACTCTTAATATTTTTCTTCTTTGTCTTCGTCTTATGCCATTTATCTAGCGTCGAGGAGCCTAAAGCCAGCACAACCATTCTTCCTGGTGTCTGCTTAGCCGCTTCATTTCATTAAAGGAACTTTTTTTTCCTTTTTTTTTTATCCAATCACCCGTATAGAGTATAAATGATTCAAAGAAATTCAACTAGCCTCGTACTGTCTTTAAGGAAACTCTAATATTTACCATATGCAATTTTAATTGTCTGTATTTTGCATATTTAGCCCTGAAGAGAAGACATGCAATGTGGATTGAAATGTTTACGAAACTCTTTAATAAACAGTTCATCCTTCTTAAGAGACATGTTTTGACCTCCACCTAGACAATTTTCTTCCACACACATACACACACACACACACACACACAAATCTAGTGATTTAGAAAAATCTGCAATAGAAAATATGCTACAAAAGATGGAAAGGGTATTTGGTATTACTAAGAACTTTTATAACAAAAAGTGCCTGTCTAAAAATCTTAAAATAAGGTACTACATTACAATGGTGAAACCGGAATACCTATATGCGAGTGAATAACTAGTATCAGACTTTAGATTAGATATTCTTATGGCCAGTGAAAACAGCAGAAGTATGGACACTGAGATCAAATGTGAAACATACAGAAACACAAGAAAACAATAAGAAACAGATGAGTAGTCTTTGCATATATTATCAGAATGAATGATTGCAGATTAATTAAAATAATATTCAATTAGCTTTGGGAGAAACGGTAAACAAACTAGCTGGATTCAGGAAGTAAAGAAAGATATTAAAGAAATAATATAAGGTAAGACACTGTGGACAGAGAGATTTTTAGGAAGAGGATCTTGAGTATGGAGGACTTCCAGAGAAGAGTGAAAAAGAAACCAGGAACAAAGCAGTAACCTCCATTAAGTGGCATTAAATTAGCCAAGTTCCTGGTTAAGGAAAAAATACAAGATAGAAAAGCATTATCTTATGTTTATAAGATCGTTCTTAAAAAGTCAAATAAAGTTATACATTAAAAATTTAATATTCACATTTATATTTATAACAATACATATTTTTGTCGCAAATGCTTAATGGTGTTCACTGTCATCACAGAGATCATCATTTGAAAGGGTGACTAGATACTCCGAAAAAAATATCGTCGTATTTAACATGCAAACGAACAACACATTTCGAACATTCAGATGCCGAATTGCATGAAACATTAAAAAGCAATTCGCGTAACAACTTACTAAGTCCATGATCGCTGGTTCCCAGCCTGGCAAGTGGCCCTATGATTTTTAAAGGGAGTAAAAATTTCTTAGTTATGCCTACCTTAAGAAGGGAAGTAAAACGGGGGCTCCGAGCCTATATGATGTCAGGTACCCGTTAAAGATACCTATACTAATTAAACCTGGAAAATTTATAGCTCATAATGTAGCATCCGATTAGTCGTAGCGGCATTAAGTGAAATGGACAAGCATCAACAAGCTTACCAATACTTTTTCCCGTTTTTCCAAAAATGTAGGAGTTTGACTTATGTCACTTTAGAAATACTGGTGCGTTATGCGTTGTTGCATTAATACATGGTGTGAAATGTAAAAGTTCTTATCATGTACTAAAACTTTACAGCAAAAACAGTTTTTTTTTTTTTTTGCGTCTCTCCTTGCGATAGCTATAACAGAACATCTCTTCTCTCACAAGATTAATAAAACCATCTGTTCTGTGTGCTTTCCAGTGCGTTGTAATGATCATTGAAGGACCAATCAGGAAGATGGGGATCACAGAGAGGAAGATCCTGAATAAGTATTGGGGTAAGTCAGAGTGAATGAAGGCACTTACAGAATCTGTAACAATGACATCAGGATACAGTCATATGTATAAGGAAAAGGTGATTGGCATTCTGCCTGCCAGGTCTCCAAAAGACTTGCTAACAGGTTCATCATATTGGTTCATTAAGTGGTGGTTCATTGAGGCAAGGCTTTAAAGAACAATTGAATCAATCCGTTCAAGTTAGATATGGAACAACTAGGGATTCCACAAGAAAAAATTCACGACGACTAACTGCGGTACCGAAAAGACGACGGGCAGGGAGTTTTGCCAAGTGTCCCTCACCAGTAAGACAATCACATGTACTAAGTGGACAAAGCAGTGAAAAACTGGCTCACAGTCGAAAGATGAAGATTTGTATATTCTGTATGTATTTTAGATTGATTTCTGAAGCCTGGGTCCTACTTTTATGTCTGGTGGTTAATGTCCAAGATAGACTAGGTATGTCTGGTGGTTAATGTCCAAGATAGACTAGGTATGTCTGGTGGTTAATGTCCAAGATAGACTAGGTATGTCTGGTGGTTAATGTCCAAGATAGACTAGGTATGTCGGGTGGTTAATGTCCAAGATAGACTAGGTATGTCTATATGGGGAGAAAATTAGATTTATATATCTTCAACTTTGTCTCCTTGGATACTCCTCTTCAATTCAGGAACCTTTTATTTAGTGCATGGAACAATTTACCAGCTGAAATATGATACCAGTGAATTTATATAATTATAGTTACTAATAAATAAATAAAGTTGTTCATTACAAACATAATTAATACATATGGAAGGTGGAATATATTTTTAAATATGTACAGACTAATTTGGTGCTTGTAGTTTATAGGTATTATTATAAAATCCGTGACTAGTAACCATATTAAAAATCGTATATTTTTTTAAACTTATTCCGATAAATTACGAAATTGACGTGTTTAAGGGTTATCGAAATAATTGGCGTCGTATTTTTCATAGATAAAGCAATCAGGCGGAAATCTTATAAGGTTTTAAAATTACATAATTGAAATTATATTTTTTACAATAAAAAATGTAACAAAGTATCAAAAATATTTAATTTGTTTCTAAAATTCAATATAAAACCTATATGAAAATTGGTGAATTTTCATATTTAATTATTAACTAATGATATTAACCAAGAAATATCACGAGGTATTTCAGTATTAAACAAAAAATAAAATAATATAAAACATTAAAGGAAATGAAGATATTTTATTATATCCTTCTTATACTTATATAATATTTTTATCAAAATTGATCTTTCATAATGGATAAAGAAAACAAATTTTAAACCGCTCCCCCAAAAAAATCCTAGGCTTTATGTTTCTTGATATGTACATAGAATTCGCATTTCTCAGCCTATATATTAACAAGATCTTACTCTCTTAACTGGAGAGAAAAAAAAAATTATTTATACTTTTTAAAACTCTCGAGGGAACGGAATATCTTAGTGTATAGAGCACTGAGTTGGTGTGCCGGGTTCAAATCCGGCTATAGTAGACAAATGATTTAATCTGTTAACAGTCGCAGGTGGACCCTGTGGAATCCTCATATCTGATAATTAAAGGGGAAACCTGGCATTTGAGCATGATCTCGGATAAATCAGCTCCCTGCATATCCGTTATCCTAGAGACAGCGTAGTCCTTTCCATGTAATGAACCCTTCAGCAGTCCCTAAGACCCTTCAAGAGTTGTAGTAGAACATTTTTTTTTTACACTGACCATAATGACATTTTATCTCAGAGTGTAAACAGACCAGACAGTTTTGCGTTCTATTCAAATCAGGTGTTAAAATTTATAATTTAACAAATATTTATAATAAAAAAAAGTAATAAATTAAGTAGTAAACAATGTAATAAGCTTTCAAGGACTAAAAAGAGGCAATGAAAAGATTAAGCGTATCTTTTATGGCTCATTAATCCTCAGACATTACTTCAAAACATTTATACTTAACGAAGTTATATATTAAGAATACAATGCACTTCACAGCTATATGTAATTAAATTGGGGGGGGGGGAGCTCAGTAAAATTAGAAAATAGAGGTAACAAAAACATCAGAAGGGTTTGGTTACAACAATATAAATATAAATTATATATGTTATAATTAGGGCCCGGATTTATATGTAATAAAAATTGTGAAATATGTACATACAGTCAGTGTAAAAAGTATTGGGACACCTGGAAAGGTGATTGAAAAAACGGTACTACTATAATTGTATGCAAATTTTTTTTCTCCAGTTCACAATTCTTCTTTCTCCAAATTTTTCCTTTCCCATCCGAACCGAAAACATTAAATTTACTTTCATCTGTGAAAAGGATGCTGTTCCAAAACGTTTGAGGTTTATCTTTAAATTCATTTGCAAATTTTAATCTTTTTGCCCTATTTTGTTCACTGACAAAAAATTTTTTCCTTGCTACACGACCATGAAAATTTGCATTTCTCAAAATATTTCTGACAGAGCTCACAGATATTGGTTTTTCACTGTTAAGATTACATTCTGTGGCTAATTTCGGAGCAGAATAACGTGGGTTTTTAGCCACTTTCCTAACAATTGACCTTCTATCCTGCTCAGAAAATACTTTTGGCCTTCCACTTCTTTGTTTATTTTTATAGCTTTTGGTTATTCCATACCTGTCTATTATATTCCACACAGTCATTCTTGGAATCCCAACTAGTTTAGATATTTCTCTTACTGTTTTGCATTGGTTGTGGAGACGGATTAAAATTTTTCTTTCTTCTACACTAGTTTCTTTTGATTTCCGTCCCATTTCGAACACTATTGTTAGGTTTATAACAAATTACTGAAATAATCTTCAATATAAACATTAGAAAGACGATATAGAATAAGAAAAAGGGATTAGTGACGTAAATAAATATAATAGAATTATAGATCAACCTTTTGTCCCAATACTTTTTGTTTGTTATTGTTTATGTACTATTCCATTGAACATTTTTCGGTCAGTGTCTTTTTCGATACTTCAAAACGCGAATGATAAAATTTGATCATAAAATTATGCACACAGAAAATATGCTGTTGAAATTTTCGGAAAAAATTATTTTCAATACATTCCATTTATTTATTTATTTATTTTTTTTTAATTGGACTAGGTGTCCCAATACTTTTTACACTCACTGTACAGATGTGGTTATTTTTTTAATATGTAAGTAAATGGGAAGAAGACGGTGTTTTGTGTACTGTGGAGAATCCATTAAAGTGCATACTTATAGTCAAATCATGTGATGATAGTTGTTAAAATAACAGAAATAACATGAGTGAAACTATTGTTTAGATATTTTAACAAACCTTTCTATAAATACTAATAGTGTATTTCTAAGTTATTGTTGATTTTTTTGCCCGTCTGCCCGTGTTGCCCCCTCCCAGAAAAAAATCCTGGATCCACCCTTGGGAAACAACGTATACATTTTTAAATTTTCATGTAAAAAAGACCACCGTTTGCTTTGTAACGACTGAAGGATCGCTCTACATCCACTGAAGTCAATACAGCGTACTTGCGAAACTCGCTGTATGAGATGGTGAAAGTTCTTCATGATTTATCTCATCCAGTGGATTTTGCCATGGGCATCATTTCTTTCCAGCCTTGGTTTTTTTCAGCACATCTAGCAATTTCTTCTTCATTGTGGTTCCAAATTCTCCAGATGCTTCGTCTAGCTTTTGTATACCGTTTTCAACAGTACCAACGCTCTCGGATTGTGGCATGCTTGGGTTTCGAGTTTTGTTATCAACTGAATTAATAAACACGCATTCGGCGCTAAGCCAAGTTATCTTTCAAGTTGGGTTTCTCCATTACGGATTTAGCTTTTTCTAGTGCTGCATACAAGTGCGAATCTAGTTTGGACAGAACGTCTTTAATTTTTTCGAAGCTCTTGCAGTAATATTCGACTACCTTCAACCAAGTTTCCATTATAATTACTGGCTAAGGACGCAAAGATGCATGCGCGAGGCATGCGAGATGTATCATATTCGGTTAAAACACCTTCAAAGCAACCCGCGCTTTCACCATATATGGAGCAACGTCAGATAAAAATTACATAACGTTTTTCAGTGAAACACCACTTGGCCAAAGCAGATCCATCGAGCCATTAAAAAAAACGTGAATTAGTAGCATGGTTGCATTTTTCTAAAAGTCCACTATTTAAGAGAAACTGGGGAGGGGCAGATGAATCGGGGCATAGTCTACCAATTACTATATTGGCAGTGTATCTCCCTTCAATATCAGTAGTTTTGTCGATCGAAACCCTAATTGAACCGTTTTTTATAAAACCGTTTTTTACACGTCATCTCTTGCTAACATTTTAGCAAGAGTTTCCATATAATTACCTTTCAAATAATTATTCCTTAATGTGCTTTCATCGGGTATATTTTGTCAGAGTATCGCTCTAAGAAATTATTAAAATAAGGATTATTGATTGAAAGGGAATGTCAGCTCTGATTACTGCGCGACATAAATCTGTATTAAAAGTTGACTCACGTGATGAACCAGCAGAAGCTGTTATGAATGTCTGTTTCTCTTTCTCTTTGAACTTCTCTCTTTGTTCCTCTTACATTTATATGTTGTGAAGTCGACACTGCTATATCGCAACACGAACAATATAATACGGAATAATAAATTTTAATTTAAAAGTTTTATTCTCAGTTAGAATAAATAACACATATTCAACTGTGAAACAAATCCATGCAGGTACTCCACAAGGTTGAGTTCTTTCTCCCATTCTGTTCAACTTTTATTTTCACGATATCATCCAGTCTACACTTACCTCCATAGCTATGTTCGCCGACGATACAGCCGTTTTCTCCCAACACAATGACATAATAATAGCCAGAAATACTTTGCAGAGCCATCTGGATAATCTCGAGCAATACTTTACCAAATGAAAGATTACTCTTAACATCGAAAAATGTACCTCAAAAGTCTTTACCCTTAGACGCCCATCAGACCCACCTGAGCTAACCCTCGTAGGTAAAAAAGTGAAATGGAACCCTGCCAGCGAAGCTATACGATACCTTGGAGTTCACCTGGACCGCCGCCTAACCTGGAATACTCATATCAATATTATATTAACCCAAACCTACGCAAGATTATCAATGCTCTATCCTATCGTAAATAGAAAATCTAAATTAAAACCAGAAATAACAATTCTCATTTATAAAACAGTCCTAAGGCCATTAATGATGTACGGCTGTGAAGTCCGGGGAGCAGCATCTTTTACGAAAAGAAAAAGATTGCAAACTTTTCAAAACAAGGTTCTAAGAATCGCAGTGGATGCCCCCTGGTTCATCAGAAACAGTCAACTGCACCGTGAACTACAAATAGAAACAATAGACGACCACATAAAAAAAAGATTCAGAAAATTTCATAGCCAACTACCAGCAGTTAAAGGAGCAATAAATTACAACATAGGAAAGCAGACATCATCTCGAAGACTAAAGCCCAGGTTACTACAGGACATATTATTATAAGCTGTGTAATTATATATTTCTGTGATATCACTACTTTAAATTTATTTTACAGCTATTTTATATGTAGATTTTTTAATTTTTTTTATATACTTTTATATGTCACAATTCGCTGTTATTTACATTTAACCTATAGTTATAACGATGTATTCAGTTAGAGGTGTCTATTGTACGAGACTATACCCCCCCAAAATCAATTGCTATCAACAATAAACAATCTATATTATAACAACCATGTAAGGCCCACCAGGCCGATCTGGTAAAAATAAATAAATAAAATAAAAAATAAATAATTTAAAAGTTTTAAATGTCTCATCGGGAAACTCTGTGTGGTATTGTTGGCATTGTCTTGGAACTTTATTTACTTAACATCCATCCGCAAATTCGTTATTGTAGCGAAATATGTAAGTAAAATGTAGAACATGTGAAATAAAAATGGGCTCAGATTAATCAGAATTCCTTAAAACGTATTTTAAACTGTTGTTCATTATGATATCTGACTTAAATAAAAATATGTAAACACATCAATCTGAGCCTTAGTTACAATATAAACTATATCTTTTATAACGTAAATGTAAAATCCATGAAATTTTAATATGTAAATATACAAAATAGATTATCATACAGAACAATCACCTCAGTATTTTTTTTCACTCGTATAATAATCTTCTCAGGCTTTAGTTTTCCTTTTAAATGGTATTTCTGTTTTTTTGAGAAATTTGTTTAAAATCAGGAAATATATTTTTGTTTTAGTTAATCATCAGATATTTCATAGTTTAAGTTATGTTTTTATTCTGACTAACAACATTTGATAGTTAATTTTTGCTTTAAACAAAATTAAAGTTAATGAACTCCGGCGTAAACCAATGACTTCCTGCCCTCCTTTATCGTTTAATAACATCCCACTGATTCCTGTAGAAGAGGTCCTGTACTAAGGACTACACCTTGACAAATGCTTAACTTGGAATCCTCATACTAGACTGAAACGACAAGAAACAGCTCGCCGTTTCAGGCTACTTCAACATTTACTGGACAGACGCTCTTAGCTCCCAATTAATTAAAAAAGACTCATATACATGACAATCATTATACCCATCTGGACTTACGGAATAGAACTTTGGGGCTCCGCTAAGCCATCGAATTCCTCTCGTATTCATTCCTTACAATCCAAAATCCTTCATAAAATCCTCAATGATCCTTACTTTGTTACGAACAAAGTAATCCATAATGGCCTTAATGTCCCGTTTATTGCTGATTTGGCCCAAATCCGATATCAATATTTTCATGAAAAACTTCAATTTCACTCAAACCCACTAGTTTCAAACCTCGCAACCTCTTCAAATCCTGATTATCTTCAGAGGTGTCTGAAGAAGACCTACAAAGTAGGTCGAAACGTTGGCTAATCAATAAAGTTTTTCTCAAATTCTACGAGAAATTCATTGTGACCTCTACCCGGACCACTTTCTTCCACATATATTATCAAGGTCAACAATAATCATTCAATATGAATTGCAAATTTTATGTTTCTATTTAATATTAAAATGTTGTTAATACGATTTATAAATTATCCAATGTTAATTTTCATCGTTTATTATATTTATTTCTCAACATTGTTTTAATTTATAATACTTTTACATTTATAAATGTTTAAATAATTTCCGTCTCGGGCAACACTGTTATCGGTTGAGGTTATAGCTGTTGCACAGGTAGTTTTGTATTGACCGTTTTCTTTTGTTTACATGAATGTCTCATAGTGATTCAGATTCAGCCAACGAAGGTACCTGTTTGATGGATACTCTAGTCAATGAAGCAAGTTACTTCAGAAGGACTGATTATACTGGAAATGCCCAGGAACAGAGGGATAAACGCAGGTCGGATAGGCCCGGAGAAGAAGGAGATGCTTCAAGAAATAGAAGAAGAGAACCTAACCCACGTAGTCAAGAACCAGATGAAGAAGAAGAACTGAAATATGGTGCTGCTCATGTCATTAAACTGTTTGTGCCAGTGTCATTATGTTTATTAGTAGTGGTTTCTACAATGAACACGGTTGAGTTTTACAAAAAGAAAGATCTTTATTTAGTGTACACCCCTTTTCATGAAAACTCACATGATCCTGGAGTCAAAATATGGAATGCTTTAGCGAATGCAGCTATTTTGATGGGAGTCATAGTTCTTATGACAGTAATTCTGATTCTATTATACAAATACAGATATTACAAAACAATTCATGGATGGCTCATCCTTTCGTCTTTGATTCTTCTTTCCTTATTTTCATATATTTATCTTCTGGAAGTGTTAAGAGCTTATAATATTCCATTTGATTATATAACATTGGGTATTGTGATGTGGAATTTTGGAACTATGGGTTTGATAGTGATTCACTGGAAAGGCCCATTGCATTTGCAGCAAGCCTATTTAATTTTCATTGCTGCACTTATGGCCTTGATATTCATCAAATACCTCCCGGAATGGACTACGTGGGTAGTATTAGGCGTTGTCTCCATTTGGGACACATTTGCAGTACTCACTCCCAAAGGACCTTTGAGAATTCTAGTCGAGACAGCCCAAGAGAGGAATGAACAGATTTTTCCAGCTTTGATTTATTCATCGACGGTGATATACAGCCTTATGGCTACTCCAACTGCCGGTGAAGAAGAAAGGGATAACAATCAAGGTACAGTTGAACCGGCTTCCCCAGGAACTCAAGCAGGCTTTACTTCGGAATGGTCCGAAGGAATGGATTCTAGAGTGGAATCTCGTCGAAGGATGATACAAGCACATCCTCAGAACAGGTCTGAACCTTCAGTTAGCGCTGAGCCACAGCCTCATGTTCGAATTGAAGATGATGAAGAACGGGGTGTTAAACTCGGTCTTGGAGATTTTATATTTTACAGTGTACTCGTAGGTAAGGCATCATCATACGGCGATTGGAATACAACAATAGCATGCTTTGTGGCGATACTTATTGGTCTTTCTTTGACTTTGCTGTTGTTGGCAATATTCAAGAAAGCATTACCTGCTCTCCCTATATCCATTACGTTTGGACTCATATTTTATTTTTGTACTCGAGAAATTGTTCAACCTTTTTCTGACATGTTAAATACTTCACAAATATTCATTTAATATTTATTTCGTGAATCCCCTTTTCTCCTCACTAATGAGACTAATAACATAATAAGTCTTTCATGTTACATTCGATATTAGTGTAAGACATTTAGTATTTATTAATTCACTTATTTTTTACCAAAGTAATAAAAAAAATTAAATGAAATCTTTTTTTTTTAAACAAAATGATTTTTTTGTATTTTTATGTTATTATTATTTGAATCTTATTATCTCTTGAAATTGTATTCAGAATAGATTTAGGTTTTCTTTCAGTTTTCATTAACCTTTTTATTAATCTATCGTAACATATCATTTCTTCGAAAATGTTTTTGTACCTTAATTGGTCATTTTGCTGCATCTGGAGACTGATTTTTTAGATGAGAGAAATTTTTTTTTTTACTCCTATGCTTTTAAAGTTGAGTTCTCTAATCAGTATATAGATGTAAATACTTTTCTATACTTGAATTACAATATCAATTAGTTTTATATACAGCTTTTTAGTTATATCAAACCTTAATTGTTTCTAAGCTTTGAATCCTCTAACATGGCTTAAGCAATTACCCAGTAATGAGAAAATTTATTTTTCTTTTATAAAATAATAAAATTTATTTTTAAAAAATATATGCCCTTTTATTTGCTATCGCCACCTAAATTTATTTAAAAATTTTATATTACCAATAAACTGCATGACATTCTCTTTTAAACTCTCATATTGTGAACAATTATTTACCTCACCTTTTACTTCAACGATTCCTATATGTTTTCTCATGATTTGACACAGTTAGCTAAGAAGTTTTTTTTTTTTTTTTCAACAGATTTATAGGCATTGAACTAAGTTTACTAGACAGTTTCATTTTTTGTGAAAAATTTCTTCCAAAATAAAGAAGTCCATAAGTGCTACAGTTAGATTTCATTTTCTATTCTATAGATTGTAAAAGTAGTGCCATCTTTATGTCCCAATAATTTGGCGAACAATCTTGACCAATGATAACATACCTTAAGATCTCATTAAACATGTGAAGGAAGTTTTTCAAAGAGCTGATTAAACCAGAAATAGATTTTAATGTAAAATACAGTAGGTTAAAAATAAAAATAAGAAAGTTAGTTGAAGAATTATTGTTTCAACTTGAGAAAGCTAGGATTGGAAATAATAATGATTGTGTGTCCAGGGTACAAGACTTTTTTCCTTAATGGATTTAAGTTAAATTTTGTTGTCTTAAATGTATTTTACTTCTGAAAAAAATTAATGTGAATGTTCTGATTACCTTCAACATGGAATGTGAAGACAATTTAGTTCATTTATATATTTTTTCTAAAAGGTTAAATCCATTATAAAATAAAAAATATCAACTAAACTCATTGTCATAAAAAATACTTGTATCCCTTAATTAAATATCACATAATTGACAAATTATTTTGTGTCAAGTTAAATTAGCTCAAAAGGATAAAATTGTAAGACAATTGTGGAGTTTTTAATTTCACAAACTTAATACAAAAAGATTAATGAATAAATGTGTTTTTTTTCCTATTTTCTAATCACAATATATATATATATATATATATATATATATATCAATCAGAAAATATTGGTCATTTACTTTTGAACATGAAGTAATTTATTTATGATTGGCTATGATTTTAAGGTTCGCCAAGTTTCACTATTATTAATAATATATTAAGTTTGCTTGTTGTAGTCCTACTAATATTATAAATGCGAAAGTTTGTATGTTTGTCTCTCTTTCACGCAAAAACTACTGAACGGATTTGGATGAAACATTACAGTAATATAGGTTCAAGGATCAGAATAACATATAGGCTACAGCAAGGGCGGATTTGTGGGGGGCATGTGCCCCCCCTACAGTTTTTTAGGTATTATGGAGAATCCATTATAGTACATAATTGAAGGCAAATCACATGATAATAGTTGTTAAAATAACACAAAGAACATGAGTGAAGCTATTGTTTTGATATCCTACTAATATAAATGCGAAAGTTTGTTAATTATTCACACAAAAACTACTGAAAGAATTTGGATGAAACTTATTGAGTAATATAGGTTATACATCATAATAACACATAGGCTACAGCAAGAGCAGATTTATGGGGGGCACGTGTCAAAAATCATTAATTTGTCTATGCCTCTGTTAACGAGTCATTAAAGTTTAGATATATTTTTAAATTATGATGTAACATCTATTACTCATCCATCTAAATAGAATCATACTTGGTTTTGCTTGTTAATTTACAGATTCAGCTCATGTGAATTTAGTTTTACGTATTATTTTGTATGCTATACTCTTTTTTTAAAAAAATGTATAGTGCCATAAAAGTAATGATTAGACTGTGGAGACATTCACTTCATGAGACCAATTTTTAAGAATAGATCTTTCTAATAATCAGAATGTTAAAACAGAAAAAAACAATCTCATTTATCTTTGAAATAATGTTATATTATATAATTATTTATTACTAAAGAATATTAACAATTTAAAATTAACCTGTACCATATTTTAAAACCAATTTCTTAAAAATATATATTTATTAAAAAAAAAAACTTAACAGGTTTTGAGGTTTTTAAGGGAGTAAAAAATACTTAGTTACACTGTCCTTCGGAAGGGACGTTAAACGGGGGTCCCGAGCCTGTACGATGTCCGGTACTCGTTAAAAATCCCTCTCCTAATTAAACCTGGATGGACAAAATTTAGAGCTCCCACTGTAGCATCGTCCAATCAGCCATAGCAGCATAAAGTGACGTTAAATGAACAAACAAACAATGGGCTGAAAATTATTATTCACTACTGTTACAAATTTATAACTTAATTTAAAATAAAATAGAGCATATAATTTCAAGGAAAGGTGTAAACTATAAAACTTTTACGATAATTATATACATATATTTAAACACATACTCTTATAAAAGAAGGTTTTAAGGGTTGACAAAAGTAATTTTTTTTTATATCACTAAAGTTAAAAATATACAACCAAGCTATATAAAATTTTTCTGATTAATTGAAATCAAAGATAAGATATAATTTTTCTTATATGCATTATTTAAGAGTTAATAAACAATAATCTATACACAGAATTAAATAGAACCAACAACAAAAAATAGGTTTATCAACTCAGGAGATTAATAAATAATTTTGTAGCAGGCTCTTTGATACATTCTCTTTCTTTACAGATAAAGCTTGTAGAGACAAAACATAAACGTGACCGTTTTTATATTCGATTTAATATACATATTTATAATAATTTTTAATGGTTTACAATTATTTTTCTTAATTTTTATGCATTATGTACATACACATACAGATGACAATATTCTAGGTTGGTACAGTATCTGTACAGATACTATTGTAAATATTTGATACAGCCTCCTGCTTTTAAGGTTGTATTGTAATGTTTAAGCTTAAGCTTTTTTATTATTTTTTTTTTAATATTTCTACATTTTTTTATTATTTTTATATGCCCTAGTCTATTTTTCTTTTGATTTTCTAAAACGGTAATAAGTTTATATTTTTTACTTCTGTTCATTTTATGCAAAAATGTTTAAGGTAGAAAAAAAAAAATTAATTCTCTCATCTAACCTCAAACATTATTATTATAATAATAGGGAAAAATTAAGGATGATTCTCTTTTAAAGGTAATTAAATTATTTTTACTGCACATAAGTCACTTTGTCAATGATTGGCAGACCACCAAGACTAATGAAAAAATATTTATATCATCTGACAGATCTTATTATTGACCACCATTTTTATATTATCTAACAAATTATATATGTGTATAATTTTTTCTATAGAAATATAATGAAGTAAAACAACTAGAATCGAATCATGAATATGTTTTTTCAATTTTTATTTTTGCTTCGACTAATTTATAAAAGTGTCCATCAGAAACAATATCTTACATTAAAAAAACAATGAGATTAGTTTCAAAATTTACAAAATCGATAATAATAATTTAACATTTAATACATAAATAACATCTATTATACAGAACCTAAAATAATCGAATGATCATTGTAGTTAAACACAAGGATCTGTTATAATATCTACATAATGTATTTATATAAATATTTATTATATTTTATACAAAATAAAAATTATCTAAAACAAAGGGCGTGCTTTTTTCTTTATTTTTAAAAAAATAATGTAATAATAATAATGATAAACATAAATATTTACAATAACAATAAGGAAAGCGGATCACTTTTGTCAATCGAACTATCCCCAAGAATTACAGTCTGTATACATGAGTATCAAATGTATAATTATAAATTTAAATCATACTTTCAAAATAATTAAAAAATCCCCTAACAAAAAAATAATAATAAAAGAAAGAAAATGGGAATGAATATTTATCTAATATACGATAAATTTCTTTTATATTGATGATATTACAATAGTCCACAATTGAAATTATTCACATATGTATGACTCTTCAGACTAAATTTTATTTTATTTATGTTTTTTTTCTCAGAGGAGAGGGCAGAAGTCTATGACAAACAACCTGCGCTCGCGTTCTGGTGTCTATTTGTGCACAGCCTTATCATGTAAATGCCCAAAACAGTGACATACATCGTAATCTAGTGAATAAAAGAAATAAGTTAAATTAGATTTCATATTATAGTATAGTAATATTAGTATTATAACCCTTAGAGTGCGAGCCGTTGATAAATCGACTCTCTATTAATGCATATAAATTATGGAGTGTCAGAATATCGACTATTGCGCAGTTTGATTTTAGGTATCGATCAGTGCGGACGTGTCGTAGCAGTAATCAATACCTAAAATCAAACTGCGCAATAGTCGATATTCCGACGCTCTGCAATTTATACGCATTAATAGAGATTCGATTTATCGACAGTTCGCACTCTAAGGGATATACAAATGACGTCTATCTTATTAGACATGATAATAATGAATTGTCAATGAGAAGCTTACAATCAGTGAACAAAGATCAAAATAAATTATTGAAATACATTGAATAACAAATTCAGAAAAAATAAAATTATTTGGTGGTTAGGAAAAATAAATTCAGATTTTGTAGAAACTCCAATCTCAAATTAGTTTTATAGTATATTAACGCTTTTATGACCGCTCACATAGCATGTGTGTGATAGTCGGAACTACGTGGGTGAATCAAATATAAACGAGACTTATTTTTTTATTTTTACTTCGAACACAAAGAAAAGTACACCTCATTTTTCTACATAGTCTCCCGATTTGGAAATAAAATTTTTCCCAGCGCATAGGTAATTTTACAATCCCGTCCTCGTAGAATGAAGTAGGTTGTGTCTTCAGCCAATTGAGCACGTAGGCTTCAACCTCACCGTCACTGACGAATCTCTGACCTCCCAAAGCTTCCTTGAGTGGGCCAAACAGGTGAAAGTCACATGGTGATAAGTCTGGACTGTAGGGAGAGTGTTCTAGCGTCTCCCAGCCCAGTTGCTCCAATTTTTCTCTCGTCAGGGCCGCAGTATGCGGGCGAGCATTGTCCTGAAGAAAAATCACTTCTCACGAAACCCTAGCTCTTCTGTGAGTGTGGAAAAAGTGCTTCCATAGCTTATCCCAACCTCACTTGCAATGGCACTGGTGGTTAGACGTCTGTCACCTTCAATAAGCTGTCGAACACGACTGATGTTGTCTGCTGTGATGCTGGAGCGGGGTCTGCTGTCATGGCTTTCATTCTGAACACGATCACGACCCTCCACAAACTGTTAATGCCATGCAAACACTCTGGCACGAGAAAGTGTCTATTCCCCAAACTGTACAGTCAACCTTCTCAAGATTTCAAAGAAATTTGATGATAATACGTTGCGCAATCGAGGGGGATACATCCTGCTCAGACATCGTGAGTTCGAGCGCATCCGCCCGCCTGCTTCCCCCACTCCTGGCATCCGTACCCAACACCCCTAAACGCGGGAACGTTCCCGCACCTTCGCTGGGCTTCCAGGACAAAAAATCTCGTTTATATTTGATTCACCCACGTACTTTTAGCATCTGCTCACACAGCAGGTGTGTGATGCTACCGCCAATAGTTTTTGGCTCCTACCACAATTTCTGGGCAATGATTTATGAAAGCAAACAAGTCTTGGTTTTAGATAACTCTTGTTTTAATATAATTTTTTTAAATTAACACTATGGCATCTGGGTCAGTATAGGTGAGATACAGGACAAAACAGAAAAAATACATAATGGACTTTTGAAATTTAAAAACTGGACAAATTAAACTTTCTTTTTGTATACATAATAACTCGGTTCGTTTATATGAACATCTGAATACCGGTCGTATTCAGAAATAAAAAATGGATGTAATGGAAGGATTATCATGTTTGTTTAATGATTAATATAAAATTAGAAAACCTAGATATTTTATATGTAAGATTTGAAAAATACCGTTCCAAATAGGTAAATGGGTTAAGTAAAGTCTTTATTTGCACATGCTTAATTTTTTTATAAATTTAAATAATGTGTTTTAAAATCAATTCTTCAAGAATATTGCCGTTCTCTGGTGACATTTGAATGTGTAAACATGAGGCCAATAAGTGTTAATTAAAATAAAGTTAACTAGGTCGAGTTTTATTTAAGTATATATATTTTTTTTTAAAAGAAGCAAATATCAAGAGAGGTACTGAACAATGATAGCCTAAGCTATAAATTCATATATTAGATGGTTAAGGAAAAACACGTACCTTTGTGAATTAATCAATTTTCACAGTCGAATATATTTTCCTTACAAATACAGATGTTCCTAAGTAGCCAACTGTCCCACACATTAAGCCTAATGCTAATGAAAACAATGCCATATATCCAAAATAGAAAGCTGTTTGAAATAAACCGTACATCCTGAAACAATTAAAGAGTCAAGATGATTATCAAAGAACATTGTTAAACTCACAATAACAATTTAATCAAATAATATCTACTCTACTTTTATAAGCATTCCTTGATATTTTAGGAGCAGGAATATTTGGTTTTAAGTAAATTATAGCCAAAATAGATATATATTTCACTTACTTAGTTTTAAAGAAGAAGTAATAAAATGAATATAGGTAGACATAAACTGAGGTGGAACCAGCTGCCAGAAAACTTGTCCATTGCCTGAAATAGTTTTTAAATCATAATTGTTAAGGAAATAAAAAAACTGTAAAAATTGTAAGATCTACAATCAAATAATTTTTACCATCGATAATCCTCTGCATTGAGCAGAAAATATGTGCATACAATAGTCACACAGATGGTTACGATAATTAGAATCAGGAAAACGAGAAGCATGAACCCATACACATAATAGATTTTATAAGCCCAGAAAGACGTAAATATGAAGTACCTGAAACACATGCAACAATTAAAATATAAGAGAATAATTAACAAATAAGAAAGTTTATATAATATTTAGTTCTTGACATACAGTAAAAAAAGATTGTAATAGTAAAAAATTTGTGTTTTTATATTTCAACTGATATAATAATTTTTTTTATAGCTTCATCATAAGTTCTAACATACATTAGTTAATTCTTCATTTATATCTTTGTGATCCACCATTAATAAAGAAAAAACAATAATTCATACATTTCGATGAAGATAGATCCAAATGGAAGAATGCCCCCGAGGAAAACAATGATTGACGGTTCCATAAACCATTTCTTCTCCGGAATCGGTCGCGGTACTGCGTTGACCCTACAAGGATAATCGCTCTGCCCGGCGAGGTTTCTGCCCAGCACTGTGCCAACCAGAGTCAAAGGTAAAATCACAAATAGACAAATACACGTCACAGCGACCTGGTTAGATACAACATCAAAGTTATATATAACAATAATATACCACTTACTGTGTTATCAAAGACATGTAAGGCTAATGCTTACCATGGTGCCAAAAGGTATAGCTCTAGAAGCATGATAGTATATAGCAATAAAGTTGATGAAGAAAGCTTTTCCGCAGACGAGAGCTGGGAGAAGAAAAGCAGAAAGGACCATCTGCTTGATCCATTGTTTTCCACCAAGTCTAGCGTAGAGGCCACCTCCTGTATAACCGTTGACAGGCGATGTTGCAGCATATACGAAGATTGCAGTGCTTAGTAGAGAACCACGCCTAGCATAAGGGATAAGATAAATTTAAAACCACTTTTTTATTTAAACTGTGCATGCAATATATTTTATTAGAGATATTAAAAGGTACTTATTCTGCAAATATTCAGCTTGGTGGTAGGGGCAGTTAAAGTCCTGCCAAATAATTTACTGTTACTTCATTTCTATGTCACGATCTTATCTGTGCCAGAGGTGTCCCCAAACATTTCATCCCAACAAATAAGTAACCTGTACCACTACAACCCACAGGATGAAAAAAACGTACCAAACTACTATCCATGAAGGGTCTTGGATTCAGTATATGGTAGAGACTGTAATGTTTCTTGGACAAAGAATGTGCAGGTGATTTGCTCCAGATTACGCTTCACCGCAGGATTTCCTCCCCCCCCCCTTAGGATACCCACTTTATAGAGGCTGAGTGAGTCTCAGTATCCATCTCTGGCCGCCAGGATACTGAATAAATAAGTAAATAACATTAAATAATACAACAATATCTTACGATATTTAATCTAGCCAATAAGTACTTATTTTGGTATTAGAATCACTTTTTCTTTCTGAATCTTTTACTTAAAATGGTGGTTATATTAATCTTCTCATATAACAGGAAATTACCCATTACCGGCTATGTTTGTCATTCTCAAATAAGCTCTCATCTACTTTTTATTGGGATACATTTTCAAGTCAATTTTATTCTAACTAATCCAATATTATAATTACAAAATGTATAAGATCAAGGTGTAGAAGAGAAGTAGCGTGATCTCACTTGATAGGACTTTAACTACCCCCACCACCAGCCTTTGGAATAAATACCTATTAAAATTTTTGATGAACTTACTCTGTATAAAGCTCTCCGAGAATGGCAAAAATAATAACCGCAAAAGTGACTACTGTCACCTGATAACCAGAACCGACCATTGCAGAGAAAATCATAGTATAAGTCGGAGGTCTGAAAACATCACCGTGCACTTGCTTCCATCCGTATTCATCACCAAGATCTTTTTCCTAATAAAAACAATAATAATAAATTAGAAAATAAAATGCTTCAAAAAAAAAATAATAATAATTGTTTTCAGACATACCATATCATCAAAATCATCTTCTTTGCTGTATCTTGCATAATCTTTCCTTAGGGTTCTCATTAAAATCATAGATACCAACCCCACTAAGAAAATTACCATCATAAAACTGTTAAAAATACTGAACCAATGGATCTGCAAAAAATAAAATAGTATTATAAAATAAAATGTAGTAATAATATGCTACAGAATGTTAAACACAAGTAATATAATTGGTAGTTAGTTAGTCAACTGTAATAATAAAGAAAGTTTAAATATTTGTTGAGCACAATAGGAATTAATGTAATATAATTAGCTGTAGACATTTAACATTTATTTTTTTATTATAAAACCATAAAATTATTACCCGATGTTGGAAGAAATTCGGATCAAGATACTTGTCAAAACGATCTTCAAATTTGACACTAGAAGGTACCCAATTGACTTCGTAGGTAAACTTTATCCGAGCTCCATTTTCCAACTTAACTTTAACTTCAGATGTCAGATTGACGTCGACGATATGCTTTCCATTATAGCCTATATCGAATTTCTTGTGAGTCCAAATATAATAAGATACTTGATTATTAATACCTTCTTCCATATCACCAACAACCCCTGTAAATGAGATTTTTTCGATTAGCAATAAATTTTTATCACAACAGCAAAGTATTTGGTATCTGTTCCGCAGGTTGTTGATTTGAGTCACAAGTTCTAAGCCATTCGTTTCCTTTTTAATATTTTCCAAAAATACATATTATCGTAAGCTTTAGTATGAAAAAAAGAATTTAACTATGGGCAATGAGTAGATTTCAGTAATCATCAAGAAATAAGAGATTCAACTATCAATTTGAAGTATAGTTGATATATGTTCATTGAAACGTTCATTTCTAGATAAAATGATTACTGAATTATACACATTTTCCATAATTATGTTCTTTTTTTCATACTAAAGGTTATGATAATTTGTATTTTTGGAGAATATTAAAAAGGAAGCGAAGGAAAAGTTAAAACTTGTTGTGACTCAAATCTAAGTGACAAACTGAAGAATAACTACCATTATTTTTATTGTTATAGATATTCCATACTTATATAAAATGGATAACAGTAACATAATTTCATTTTAAAGGACATTTTATGTGGAAAATTGAAAATAAATCTATTGATGGATTGAATTGCAGTCAATGATAACACAAAATAAGCAGAACTTATACATATACATACTTACTTTAAATGATGCATACTTTTCACAATCCAACTTTTATTTTAAATATCTTAAATTATTTTGTGTCTATTTACCCCATATTGGAAGATCATCGATGTACATCTGATACCAATAATGATTTTTTACAGCATACACAAAGGCTTTTAGTTTTTCTTCATCTAGCTGAATTTCACAATATGTAGTTTCAGAGATGCTAGCTGAAAAACAAATAAATGCATTGTTAAAAAAAAAACAGTTGCTAAATTCTGATAATAACTAAATTAGACAAAGCAGAAAATTAGGAGGTTTAAAACAAACTTGAGATAGCAAGGGCAATGTTTCATTGAAAGATTAAGGCAGCTCTTCTAGATTTAGAAATGGTTGACTGTAGACGGGATAAATATATAAAAGTAAATTGGGGTGCAGTCAATGAATTTCAACTTAAAATACAACTTGTACATACTTCTTTATTTATTTAATGTCACTTCATGCTACTATGGCTAATTAGACAATGCTACAGTGGAATTCCTAAATTTTGCCTGTCCAAGTATAATTAGGATCCGAATCTTTAACGAGTACCTGACATTATTATTACGAATCCTTAACGAGTACCTGACATTGCATAGGCAAGGGACCACTATTTAACATCTCTGAAGGCCAGTACAACCAAGAATTTTTTATTCCCTTTTTAAAAATTGAAAAAAAAAATCCTAAGGCCTCATACGGGTTGTGAACCCTTGACCTTGGATATAGAAGGTAGTTATGTAAACCACACTCTACCACCCCTAATGTTGTTTACTTGAAACGTCAAACAAATTTTGGTACAAAAATATATTTAATAAAATAGTTTATTTTTAAATTCATTATTTAACAACTTTATATAAGAGAAAATAACATGCTAAATTTTAGAGAAAGAAACTTTTCCAAGTACTTTATTCAGTTTTATTACTAGGTATTAAGTATTTATTACTAGATTATTATTAAGTATTAGGTACTGAATAAGTACTTGATTCAAGATGTTAAATTATAGATTTATTTGAAAAACTGATTTGAAAAGAAGTGGTACTTTACATTGGAAGGTCAAAATATGCTTTTACCAAAAATATTAAATTATATTAAAATATATAACTTTCATATTTATATAATCTTTATAATATAAGAAGGCATAAGCCTTCATATTTACTTTTATTTTTCATATTTATTAGCACTCTAATTTATGTCTCAAAGAGATGATACCTCTCTAATTAACTTTTTTTTTGTTTTGATGTATTTGAAACACGGACGTGTTTACATGGTATTTGGTGTATTTATGCATCTCTTCATTAAAGTGATTTACTTGAGTATGAATTGGATAAACAATGGATAAACTTTAAATTAACATAAGGTTAATTATTTTTAATTTTTTTAAAGACTCCAATTTCTGATTTTTCCAACCTTATTTTAGCAATTATTTTAAGTCTTTTTTTTTGAATTTTTGATTGTTTTTATTTTTATACTAGATTATGCTTAAAATCAGCAAACTGAAGCTGGCAAACTTTACCTGCAGCTCTAAAAAATATTTAACAATTAAAGGCCGTTGAATTATTTTTAAACTTGATATTTAAGAATTTTATGTAAATGGGAATGATGTTTACTAGATATTAATTAACTCCTCTACGAGATGCTTTGTTAGGAAACTCACAATAATATTGAACTATTTACAATTTGTTTTAGTTTTTTATCCAGTCTAGTTATAAATAATAGCACGCTGCAATCTCGTAACATTACTTCGACTCATGAATATTATTTCATTAGTTAATTTACTATTTTTTTTTTAATAAAAATTTTTAATATGACAATTACAGACATTTTGAGTGGATGAAAAAGGCGATGAGCAATAATTTTCAGGAACTGATTTTTCTTATGAATGAAAGTATAATTTGGGTATGTTAGCTAGTAATATTAAAAACCAAAGATTCTCAGTTAATTTAATAATTTCTTCTCTGATTGTACAGATTATTTACTATATATTTATTTATGCTATGATATTATTTTAAATATCAAGTTTCATTTCTTGAAAACTTTAAACGTATATCATACAACCATTATTATTAGAAGTAAAATAAAAACTTTTAGCAAAAAATTAAAAACAAAAAAAAAGTAGAAATACGAATGCTGATGTATAAAGCAGTTAGGTTTTAGGTTTAATAGTTCAGCATTTATAAGAACTAAATACGGTAGCAACACAAAGTGATACGTCATAAATAACGGATATTGTCAAGTAACAAAAATTTAATGTAAACTACTGCAGCATTTATAGCCTTAACTGCATAATCAATTCAGTTTTATACACAAAGAGTAAGAAGCAAGGTTACACATAAAAACTTGAGAAAATATTTTATATCCAAATAAACTCAATAAGCAAATAAGTAAATGACCAGTTTTTAGATCCATGGATCTAAAAACCAAATCAAAACGTTTTAGAGTTAACTATAAATTTTTATTGACAATGTGTTTTCTTTTACTAATTATAAAAACATAAATAAATTAATACTTAAGAATATAAAAAAGTAAGTTTAGTCCACTTCTCCATTTTAACATATTAATTTTCAAAATAAATCAAGGGTGTAATTCAAGTTTAACACACTTCAACTAAGTGGGTGGATACAAGCATAGATAATAAAGTATAAATACTGAAACTAACTAAATATAAGAAATATGTTAATAATCGTTTATTTTGGGAGCTCACAGTATAAATATTACATGTTAACAACTATTTTTGTGGTGAGATAAAAATTGTATTAATCGAGATCATTAGTAATTATTAGCATTATCAGAGCTATAATTAGATCACAGCTGCCAATATCAACTCACTTAAGATATAAACAAGCCACCAACAAACCCTTTCCAATTGATATTGGAACATTACCATAACTTAGGACTTATTATTTGGCAAAACTCTGCTATTTTTGACATGTACAACGAGGCCATTTGATGGGGCAAGAAAACTGAAGTTTTACTGATTCCCGTCAAGATAAAACCGCAATATTCTTTTAAAAGAAATTAAAGTTAATTCATAAAAAGTTAATTCATTTAATTCATATAAGTAATATGTAAAAATTTAAAGTTTCTTAATAACAATTTACTTGATAATTATTCCGAAGGTAGTCGCTTTGAGGTGAGTCACAATAAGTTTTAACTTTTCATTCATTTCCCTTTCAATATTTTCCAAAAATGCAAGTTATCATGAACTTTAGTTTGGTAAAGAGAACGTAACTAATGTGTACACGAAATGTGTATACTTCAGTAATTATTTCATCGATAAATGAAAATTTGTGCAAACATAAATCATCTATAAATTTAAATAGATGTAATTTATATTTAAATTATCTATAAAAATAATTCATCTATCTATTCAACAAACATAAATATTAGTTAAACTTTTATTTCTTGATGAAATGATTACCAAAATCTGCTCATTACTCATAGTTACATTCTCTTTTCCAGAATAAAGCTCATGATAACTCGTCTTGTTGGAAAATATTAAAATGAAACAAATAAACAGTTACAACTTGTAACTAAACTCAAAGCGACTACCTGCAGAAAAGATGCCTAATATCCTTCCACACGCAAATTACTTAGCCACAATACAAAAAGAAACAACTATAACTTAATATCAGTCGAATTTCCGCAAAATAATCAAAATGAACTCACCTTTGTATTCGATATCCAGTCCACTGAAATCAAGTTCAACACCTTGCAAAGCTTCTCCGAGGGTCTCGTGATAATGGCTGATAACCTCTTTATTGCCCTTGCAGAATGGAAGAGAATAGTATGCATATCTTTCTTGTCTATTATAGAATGGGCCAACAGTATTCATCCACAAAACAACTTCTTCATTTTGCTTATACTGCAATAAACCGCAACATCAAATAAGGAAGAAGCCTATCAAAACTGATAAGAATATAAGCAATTCACAAACAAAATATTGTAGCATTCACAAAATAGAAGTTTGTGCAGTTATAACAATACATCATAAAAAGATAATTACTAGAACTCAGTTAATGTTTATTAACCGTTTCTACAATTATTATTAATGTTTTGATGATTCAGATTCATAACTTGTCAAAGTGCCTGAAGGCTGCTCTGTATACAGCCAGTACAAGAAAATATGCATTAACGATGGATTCAAGCAAACATTATACAAAATATATCAATAGCAAAAACTGAAATATTTTACAAAACTGCTAAAATGCTTGTTATGTGTTAAAGATATGCAGATTTGATGCATGCGAGTCTAATCTTGATAACAACTAACACTGCAGCGAATATAATCATAAATAGATAAAAATTTAAAATTTGACAAATATGTTTGCAGTCAAAATTGGTTGGCATTATAAATCTGAAAATGTGGATAATAACAAGTATCTCATGTCAAATTTAAGCACTAACAATGTGAAAGTCAAGTATGAGCAGTATGGATGAAAAAAACAAGATGTAACAAATAGGGTTAAATCACGATAACAGATATGTTAGATAAAGACAATTGACCCTATTAAACTGGCCCAAATTAATTAACCAACACATTTAACAAGTTACATACTAGATGGGAATGTTCATCTCCACCGACTCCATACAGGACCAGGAAGAGCACGCAGCTTAAAAACAAAGGTTTCATAATTGAAAATGTTGAAGTGCCTAATTTTTATTTAAGTTACAATATCCTTTCCTCCATTTGTTCTTTGCAAGTCCTTTGATTATCAAATTCACTTGATACCTCTCCAGCCGGACTGAGACAAAACACGTAGGCAGTGATGTGGTTTCACCACTGCAAATTTCCCTATTCAAAGTTTGATTTTTTAAAAATCGATTGCAGCTCAATCAATTTATAACATTTTCTCCTAATTTAATAAATTAGTAATCATCGATTTATTAGATGAAATATGTAAACTTGCGGAATTCATTTTGTAATTCAGATCAATAAGGATTGTTAAGATTTATAATAAATCAAATAATGAATTAATAAATAATTATCCAAACATTTATAGATGTATTATACAAATAGCTCAGTATAATCGATATAGTTTTCTATAACGTTTCATTTAAACATAAAGCTGATAGCATTATCAAAACTATTCTAGATTACTTCGTTTATTATTAATAAAATGTTCTTAAACACTAAAAATGTCTAAATTCCTTTAAAAATTATTATAACGAAAACTAGTTGTAGAAAGAAATTTTGTATTCCCATGTTGGCATTGATCGTGGGTGAGCCTTGAATCAGGCAAATATTGGTTATAAAAATTAAGTGATCTTATTAAAACTACTTAACATTCGTTTACTAAAAGCTATTGTAAATGCAAATGTAAAAAAATAAACTGTGTGTTTAACATAATTATTGAATTTTAGCTTCAAATAGATAATTATGGCATCTGGAATTGTATCGGTATTTCTGTTCAAAATTATTGGTATTTCATTATGAAATTAATGGTTTGTCGAGGACCGGAATTATGGTCAAATTATTGGTTTTTAAATGTTTAAATAATTATAAAATATGAATAAGAAAGACAGTTATTAGTTTTAACTTATTTATAACTAGAAATAATATTTGACAATGACTCTTGTAATAGATTTATACGTTTTAAGAATTAGTAATATATAGTTGTATTGTTTTTATTGTAATAATGCTATTAATAATAATTATAAAAATAACAAACAACCCCTGGGTAGGTTAGTGTTACTTAGTTCCGAACTTTGCCGCCAGACAGCTCTGGGCCGCCCCAACAGTCAAATGTAAACTATTAGGTAGCAGAGAACGCTTGTGGTATGATAACAAACTTAGTCGCGAGCGTGTTTATGTTCACTTCTACATCTTGGTAGTCGCTTACTGGTTTGTTCGAGATCTCGTATAGTGTGCAATAATATTTAGTATATTTCTCTTCATCTCAGTTTTAGTTCAGACTATGATCGAATCATATTAAAGGTAAGTTTTAAAATTTTATTTCGTGTTTTTATCATATTTTATTATACAAGTGTCAACATATTATTACTGATATAAAGTCGTTCCTGACCTTTGAAAAAAATCTTATATTTAAGCTAGTTCAAAAATTATATATACTTATATAGTTCACGAAATAATTGATTTGTATACATTTAAAGTCCATGTATATTTAAATTTTTAAGTATCGTATCCATTTATTTCAATATTTCCTATGTATTTATATATTTTATTTCGAACAGAATGAACGATGCCAAGTGATATTATTATTCATCTTTAACAGTCTCTAATAATTTTAGTTACTTATAAACCCTTTTTTATGTAGCAGTTATCATTCGACAATAGTGCTTTTATATATATTGTTGTATTTATTAACAATCATAGAGAACGTTATTCACATTAAAAAGGCACGTCAATTTTCTTTAATTAATATTATTAATTATTAGGTTTTGAATAAATTATTTAAACCGCAATTTTTTCACGATTTCAACAAGTGCAGTTATCCATCCCCCCTATTTTACTATACTAAAGATTGACAAAATAATCACATATATTTTTAGCTTCTTAATAAAAAAATTAACATTAATTTACTCCTATTGTTTTGGAACTGTTCATCAGGAGTAACATCTGTTTCCAGAACAAAGGAATAGTGACTAGAAGTAAACAATCATTCTCCTGAAGTCTGTGTTTAATCCCGTTTCTTTTATAATTAAATCTCTAGTATATTTATTTCTTATATTATTTACTATTTTTAATAGATCTAGAGGCACAAGTATTATTTTTTTTTAGATCCTGCTACAAAATTATTTTGTAGTGGATATCGTAAGAATTAGTGCTCAACAATTATGATACAGTGATCCTACTTGTTGCTGTAATAAACCATTTTAAAAAAAATAAATATTTTAATAATAAAATATAATATAGTGACATAACAATCATATTGTATATTTTATTTTATTTCTAAAATTTAAATTTATCATCACTATTTATTTAATATACTATTATTAAAGAATAAATTATTTACGTGAAATATTAAAACGTTTGTTGTTCAATAATTCGATAATTTTCGCTAGATTTATTTTAATTTTGACCTAAAAGTAAAATTTTTATTTAAATCTCGCAAAATATTCGTTTGTTCAGATTTTACTTCTAACTACTTATAGACACGAAGGTTTTATAAATAATAATAATTAACTACAACTAAATAATAATAACAACTAAATAATAATTAAAGTTAAGTATAAGTTTTTGTGAAACGTCCGTATTTTTTCAAATAGTTTAATTTGACATAATATACTACATTAACTTTTACAGTGTATTCTGTCTATATTTTCGCTAAATGATATTTCATCTACACTTTTGATAATTGTTCTTTCTGAATATGAAAATTACGGAGTTAGAGATTATTTTATAAAACGCATTATTAAGGCACTTGATAAAGAGGAAATCCATTTATAAATTCTTATAATTAATTTTTAAAAGTTAATTCGAATTAAGAGTTTTCGGACAAAAAAAATATATTTACGTGAAATTAGAATTTATATAAGGTAGTTGAATTTATACCATTTATTATAAAATAACTTCGAAGACAAAAATTATAAGAGAGGTTCATTTGTTTTAAATTTTAATATGTTATATTTATTATTAACGTTTTTTTACATATCTTATAACTGAAAATGTAATTTATAAAAAAAAAAAATTATAATAATTCTTACATTCTTAACAAAGTTTTTTTTTTTTGGGGGGGGGGTATATATGTAACATTCACTCGATCGGTATTAAAATAAATTATTATCTTTTTTTTAATTTATATTATATTTTCTTATAATGTAATTGTATATCTATTTATGTATTAAAATTTTGTAATAATGTCAATAAGCATTTTCGAAAGTCGTGTTGATCTAATGCACGTTTCTGCATGATCTTGTTTTTTTCGTTCTGTTTATTAGTTAGTAGGAAATCCTAAAACGTTTTGATATTTTTTTTGTCTGTTTTTTTAAATTATTTAATTGTATTGTTTTCTAAAGCACTAAAAAATAAAGAAAGCCTATTTTTTTATCAGTTTATTCTTTTCTTCTGTTAATAAATATGAATAAAGAATAAAAATACTTAGACTTATCAGAAAAGCACAATAGTTTGTGAATAAAAAACATACGACAAACTTTTTAAGACAAATTGCTCGTACACCAAAACCCACCAATAGAACAAATGTCGAAGACATACATGCCTATAGACACAAAGTGAAGACGAAAAAGAACTTGAATGAAGGATCTGTTATAGGAAATTAAATCAAGCCATGGATGAGGAATCGCTAGGACTGATCTTCGTGCCTCTCATTCCACTTCGCTTCAATGTTACTGAAAGACACAAACTGCCGATAGTAAATTTGTTGTACTTGACATGTTTCAATGCATGAAAAATGATAATGAAAATAATAAATATTTTTTTCGCGACAGTTTCTTCTAAGTTTTGTATTTGATAATGAATTAGCATTTAATTCCATTTGTCTTCAATGTTATTTAAATTTGAATGATGGATTGAATTGATTAGGAGGTGCTGTCAATGATAACAAAAAATTAGGAAAGCGTATTCTTTAATCGTGCCAACGTTTCGGCCTACAGTGTAGGCCATGTTCAGGGCAAATACATAGTTGGGTGTGGTGACTTGCCAACTGAACTATGAATTTAAATAGAAATTTAAATTTGATTATTTGTTTTTGAAAAATATATTTCAGTTACTTTCACCGAGTTATGATTTGCTAATTGCATGGAACAAGACGAAAATAGCTTCGTCCACAGGAACAAGCGCAAGCGTTACGAAAATAGAACGTTTAAAATCTAATTGGAACAAAATGTTTTCTCTCATTTATCGTAAATATTAGTTAGTTAAAAACTTAGAGCAGCGCAAGTCTTTATTTATTTATGTGTTTTATTTATTTCATAATAGCATTTATATAACAAGGCAATGTCGTTACTACCAGCATAAAAAATACCAAATACAAAAAGAACAAATTGTTTAAAATTACGTTGAATAAATTAAATAATAATTAAAATTAAAACGTCAGTTTCTAATAAATAAATTTTCCTAACAAAATTATGTGTAATCATAAATATCCTGAATATTGGAGTATGACGAGTATGAAAATTTTCAATTTTTGTATGTTATTAACGAATTTTAAAGATGATGCTAATAGCAGTCGAGACTTAAAACGCAAAACTATAACAACAATTGGTTCTTTTAGCCCATTGCATCAATTTTTTTTGCACTAATTCCATCTCAGATCACAATAAAAATACTTGCTTAGTGTAAAAAAAGAAAAAAAACCTTTACCACTACAACCCGTGAACTGTTTCATGGAGAGACTACTGTTTCATGGACAACGGTTCTGCAAAGTGATTTGTCTTAGGTCACGCTCTGCCGCCAGATTTCCCCCCTTATTTTGGGTGCCATAGAGGCTCGGTGAGCCCCAGGAGGGTCCTAGATCCCATATGATCCATCTCCGGCTGCAAACAGACTAAATAAAAGTACTATACTGTTTCAAGGACAATGGTTGTGCAGGGAGGTAATTTGTCCTAGATCACGCTCAACACCAAATTTCCTCCCCTTCATTTGTGTACCAACTTTATAGAGGCTGGGTGAGCCCCAGGAGGGTCCTGTATCTCATATGATCTACGGCTGCTAAAAGATTAAATAAACGTCTCGCCTGCAGCGGGTTTTGAACCAGGATTTCCGGAATGGCACCTCAGTGCTCTACCACTGAGCCTGTCCGCTCCCTAGTGTATAAATGGGCTCTTGCATATTTTAAAAACACTTGCATATCTTAAATTATTTGATTCGATCAACTATTAGTGTTTAGTTTAATCAAAGTGAAAACAAAACTAATAACTATAGTGTATTAATATTTTGTAAAATAGAGAGTTAAAGAAAACATAATATACTAACTAATTGGGGACTGTCATTTTACGTTCCCTCCGAAGGACGGCATAACAATGGATATTTTACTCCCTGTTATAAATACTAAAGCCACCTGACGGGCTGAGAACCTGCGTCCTCTACACATAGGTATACCAAACTTGTTTTGTTTGAACCATTGCCCGTAAAAACCTGTGTACGACGACCTAAAAACTTTTTATTGCCTATTAGGGCTTCTTTTTTTTTTTTTAAGTTTAGGCAGATCCTAAGGTATTAGTGTGGCAGGAGTATTAATTATTTATATATTATTATTTATGTTTTTTTCTATAAGATTAGTAGCTTAGTGTATAAGGCAGTAAAATACTGATCTGTAGGCCATTGTTTGTAGTATTTAATGGACCCATTAGGATATTAATCGAGGTTAGTTAAGAATGTTCATAGTCCTTTGCAGCGCAAAACACTCGTATTAAAAAAACAACAATCACACAATCCATCAAAACCAAGAACAAAAAAAAATTATATACAAACATGTTTTACTTTCAGTTCTTAAGATTCAATCTATTTGTTAACTTTTCTATTGGGTAAGTTTCAACACTCTTCTTTAATCGCGTGAAATTGATGAAGAACTGTTACTACATAATAACATCATAATACAGTACAATCATAATCATCATAATACCTGTTAATTTATTAGTAACTTTGCTAAGTTAGAGACGTCTCGAAACGTTGCCAAAAGAATGTTTTACAAATTGACTGAATCTCAAGGACTGAAAGTAAAGCTTATTCATTAACAGTCAAAAAAGTATATACCGATATATGTATATAAACATAATTGGCTGACGCGTTATTTAAAAAAATTAACAAAAAAAGAAAGAACCTGATATTAAAAAGAATACTGAAAAAAAACCCATGTAAATATAAGAATATTGGGTTATCTTTTTCTTTTTTTAAGGCCCAGAGTGTCCATATAGATAGTAATAGTAATACCTACCTATATAAGCACATTAAAGTAGGTGTACTTGTTTATTTTATGAATTTATTCAGCCTTTTTTTTATTGTTCTCACTAGATATTACATTTCATAATCTCATCTTTGATCCATCATTTCAATATATAACATGTAATTATTTTTCTCTCTCTTTTTTTTACACCCATTGAACAAGTTGTTCCTTAAGCGGGGAACGGATTGCATTAAGAAAGAGAACAAAACTGTTAAACAACACGCGATGGTCTCTCCCCACTCATACGGAATAATAAAGTGGTCCAGGGCGTTGGAACCTGCGTAGTAAGTGGGAGTCTCTACGTGAGGGGAAGGGGAAAGAGGTGAGGGAAGAAGAAGAAGAAAGGAAAAAGGAAAAAAAACTAAGGATGAGGTTGAGAAGAGAGAAGTGTGTAGCCAGGACGGGACACGCGCCCGGTTTTTGCTGGGATGTGACCAATCAGCTCTAAGAGCTCCAGTCTCCTGAATTATCTGTTTTAAAAAGTCGGAGGGGGGCATTGTACCCCCTCCCATTTTACGTTTCCTTTGTCCACCTACTCACAATAGATACCAATGCCCTTTCTGATTTTTTTTTTTACGAACTGATATCTCCCTCCACTTTCCTATGCCCCATGATCTGTTTGTTTACGTTTCATGGAAATGATTACTGTATATGATGGCGACGGGTTAAATGATGGACCCTTGTTCACGATTCCAAAAAAAAAAGTTAATTACGCACTTTTTCAGCTGTCTCCTTTCTTCACTGTGGGCTACGTCTTTTTCGTTGTTGTATTATAGCTTTGTTGATAAATAATTGTTGCATTAATTCAATATCCTTGGAGTACGATGTTTTACCTCTGGGTAAATACGAGGGTAATTATATCGCAGGTTGTCGCTTCGAGTTTAGTCACAAGTTATAATGAGCTTTAGTATGAACAAATTAGTGTGATTAGTGGAAGTGTGTATATTTCTGTATTAATTTCATCTCAAAATAAACATTTCAGCGAACATATATCATCATCTATTTAATATAAGTGTTTGTATATTCTTTATTTTCGAGATCGGCTATTCCTTACACGTTTTTTTTTAAATAATGAATTTTAAACTTTAACAAAAGGTAAAAGTGTGGGTTTCGTCCATGCGAGAGATCCCCATAACTGTTCATTATCAGCTTATTTACAGGAGAAGATATAAATATATAATAGTTTTTTTTCGTATAAAATAATTATAATGTAATAACAAACTTTGAAATGTTTGTTGAAATTTATTTCTTGATGAAATGGTCAACGAAATCTACTCATTACCCCTAATTACATCCTGTTTTCCATTCTAAAGCTCATGATAACTTGTATTTTTGTAAAATATTAAAAATGAAAGGAATTAAAAGTTAAAACTTGTTATGACTGAACTCGAAGCGACAACCTGAGGAACAGGTACCATGATTATTGTATATGATGAGGGCGGGTTCAATGAGGATCCTTCTTCACGATTCCAACAAAAAAATATAATTTCACCCTCTTTCAACCATGAGCTTTAATGGTTAATGAATTCAGTTCAATTTTATTTACATTTTTAACTATCGATCTTTTATCGCGGAAATTTAAAAACATATATTTAATAAAATATCTTCCTTCAAATGCGAGTGAGGTATTTTAATGTGTGTAGTACTGATTTTTTGTATTCCGGCTTCAAATACTGCAGTGACAGTTATGTTATTTAATCTAAATAACCATAGATTGACCGTGTGAGATCAGAAGACCATTCTGAGGCTCATCCAGTCTCTGTTATATCGGAACCCATTATTGAGGGGGGGGGAGTATAGCGTGATCTCGGACAAATCACTTCTCGTAGTTTTTGGCTTGAATGGAGTTGTACTGTAAGTAATATCTTCTTTTCAAGCCAATTCCTGACTTAGCCCTTATTCATTACGAGAATAAAACACAATTCCGCTTCCTTAAGTACAAGAAACTCAGTTTGGAGATAATTCGACTTAACCATTTAATCTGCGGTAGATATAAAATATAAGAACGCGGCCATAGATAAAGAAAAACTCTTCCAATTAGTATTTGTGAATGTTCTATTTTAGGTACTGGTAAATAATACCTTAAAATTCCAGTTGGCATCCGTTTTGGACCCTATTGAAATTAGTAGTCCCTCCTGGGGCTCACCCAGCCTCTTTAAAGCGGGTATCCTTTGTTGGGAGAAAACCCTGTGGTTGAGGGTGATCTTGACTATATCATGCTCCTTTCTAACGTTTTTTTTTTTTTTGTTTTTCCCCAATAGGGGTGGCATTGGTATATTCCATACAGCCATATCAGAATTATTTGACAGTTAAATTCTCAGTAAGCCCTATCATCTTGTTGGTACTGCTATTTATTATTTTAAGTGTATTTTTGATTATATATATTTTTGTGCCTCAAATATACATACACACATCTCTCCTACGGTGGAATACAGTTTTAAAAAAACAGTCCAGCTGTCCCTCATAAGTTATAGTGGTACAATTTTTTTTCTTTTCTTAAATAAATATATATACACTCCATATGTAAATAAGATTTTAGAAAGCTGGTTAGCATTTCTATATTTCGCTGATTTCCGTGAGTGGCGTCATTGCTACTGTTTACTCATTCTCCATTGTTGTGAGCCATTTTTTCCCTTATCAGACAAACCATTTGGATAAGAGAGCATCTTCATCGTATTAATTAAAACAATTATACAACTTTCCCGTTACCGTTAATTTATTTATAATTGAGTAATACTTCAGTGCTTTCACTTTATTTTAAGATTCTTACCTCAGAAATTTACATAAATTAATTAATGCTTAAATGGCTTCTATTGAACTGTGTTCTTCTTTAGTTTATTGATTTATGTAAAAGAGCAGTACGGAGGACTCAGTGGAATCTGCAGACACTCCTGGGGCTCACCCAGCTCTTACAAAGTAGAAAGTACCCAGCTTTTATATTGAGGTACCCTTAATTGAGGGGAAGACTAGCAGTTTGAGCGTGATCTTGGACGAATCACCTTCCTGCGCAACCGTTGAACTGGAAACAGTGCAGTGTGTACGATGTACTGAACCTAAGCCCTTTGTTACTAGTTTTTTCATGAATATCTTTCAAATAATTTTCTTGATATATTCTGATTTTTCTACATCAGGATTTTTTTCGATATTACCGATATTCGATATTAAAAGTCATAAATATTTTCAATATAACTGGAACATTAATTAATATGGTTCGATCCGGATAAACTTTTTTTAATTATTTTTGCAGTAATGAACCACACAAAAAAATGAAGAAAGATCTTTCTTCACAAAAAAAATTACAGAAAAGATAACCTGCAAGTTGTTTTATTCGCCCTGAAGATGGCCTACATTGTAGGCCGAAACGTCGGCACATAATAAATAAGTTTTTCTTATTTTGGTGTTTTCTTTGACTGCACCCCCAACTATTTCTTCCTTAAATACAGAAAAGATAGTCGAGTACGTTAGTGTGTAGAACGCTCCGATGCTGTTCTGAAGGTCAAATTTGGGTGTAGTATCTGCAGGCACACCTGCTGCTCACCCACCCTCAATAAAGTGTGTATATTTAAGGGAAGATATAACAAACAATGAAGATATTCAGAATATATCGGAATCACCATTTTTTTTTTTTTAATAACTTCGATAATTAATAAAATTTAAAGATTAATAAAAGTAATACAGATATTTTTATACATAATAATTTGGAATTAATAATCCTCACTTGAGTAATTATAGCTTTTTTATTTTAATAATTATAATTATTGCTTGCAAAAAATTCTAAAGTAATGACCAGAATGTTATATAACTATGATTGAATATAAAATATAAAATTGAATACAGAATTTAAAATTAGTTCCATTTTAAACGTGACAATAATTTGTGTATTGCCAATTAGTTGAACCGAAAATCTATTATTTTTTTAAAATAAGTGAAACTTTAAGTATGAATATAATTACAAACAATGTTGAAACTTTTTCCAGGTTAAACTGTCTCGTGTTATTCATAAATTATTCAACCTTTACGCAGGAGAGCGGATGTGGGTTTTGTTATCTGCCGTTTTAAGGTTTTTCCCGATATTCCACAAGGTTTTTTTTTATCATTATTATGTACCGATAATTATGTCTTGTATCGGTTATATACGTCATTAATTGCTAAACAGATTCATAAAAAAAATAATTAACCGTAATGAAGGTTCCATTTAGTCGGAATAAATGAATTATTCATTGAATAATGAAGACACATTTTAATAAATCTAGAAGGATATAACAACGCGGAAATCAAAGGCGATGAGACAGTTTTCCCCTTTAAAGGTTTCCTTTCGATGTGTAATTGTTAACATGATAATTCGTGACAAGATTAACATCGATTATGTAAAATAATAATAACAAGAAAAAAGGTCATTTTATCAATGTCACAAGGGATTATGTTTTTATTATATACAGTTGTTATTTATAATAAATGTTTAATAATCTAGTTAAAACGGTGTTTAATGGATTATGTCATTTTTTTAGTGACCTTCATGTTTTTGAAGTTTCTAAAATTAAAAGATTCTCGATTTATTACTATTACACTTATGGTTAATTCTTTCTACTATTGGATCGTTTCGTTTAAATTGTCCATTTACAAAGGAAAGGTTATTTAAAAATAAAACCTTTTGAAATCAAATGTTTGTTTTCAAATTTTTTAACCTCATTTTTTATACGTTTGTCTTATCGTGTTCTCAAATTTTCAATCCCAGAACTGAAAAATCGAGATTTTTGTGATATAAAAGATAAAGTCTATTGTTTGTTAATTTGTCGCTGCTATGACGAATCGGACGATTCTACATCGGTATCTCTAAAGTTTGCCTAGCCAGGTTTAATTAGTTAGGGATTTTCAACGAGTGACTGAAATCGTACGGCCTCGGGACCCCCATTTAACGTCCATTCCAAAGGACGGCATAACCTAGGATTTTTTACTCCCTTTTAAAAGCCCTAGGCCCACCTGCCAGGCTTCGAACCCGCAATCTTAGGCTTAGTATGTAGTTACCTAAACCACTAGACCACAGATCACCTCAAATCAAGTATGAAAATGCGTATTTGAATCGAGAGTTTCTTTCAAAAATGTTTTCCTTGTTCAAGGAAGTTATATTTCTGAACTGATCGAAATCTGTTGGATATAAGTCTGGGGAACAAGGTGGGCATGGGAGAACTTCGTAGCCCGCCTCGTTTAGTTTCTGCACTATCGTGAAATAGTGAACCACGAGTTCTGGCGTTGTCGTGTAATAGTATGGGTCCCTTCTGATTAGCCAATGCAGGATATATGTTTATAAATGTGTGATGCTTAACCCGTAACTGGTGTGGTGCATAAGTTGTTCCATAGCCGGTAAGGTGGGGTCACCGGGACCCCAATATTTGTTAACTCAAAATCTTCCCTGTTAATGTTAAATTAAAATCAAAACCATTTTTTTTACAACCATACATAATATCTAAATGTATCTGAATGAGATTGAACATAATAAATGTTAATGATTGTTTTATATAAAAGTTTATTTAGCAAAACTGTAAAAATGAAAATTACAAAATATTTAACATTAATATAAAGACATGAGTACATGAGTGATTTATTTCTATCATTTACTATTTAAGGAACATTAAAAAAATGGTATAATGTGATAATAAAAAAAAAATTATATAAATCACAAGCACTATTATAGGCAGTATTCACAGGCATTCTTGGCACAATCCGTGCATATTGGTGTACTGCAATGAGCTCAGTAAACCTTTGTTTTTTTATCCCAACTCCTTGGGCACTTCTCACGCCTTATTCTTTTACCAGGTACAGCTGAGGGCTTTGTAATTTGATAATTTATCTACCTAGCAATCGATTCCCTAGGATCACGCGGGATGTGCAAGTTGGTTCTCTCCTCTGAAGTTGTGGTTCACCTAGCTGCCTCGCCAGATTTTTAATAAAGTCAAATCTTGATAATTGTTTGTTCTCCGGCAATGTTGAATAAGTTATATATGAGTTACTATTTATACGTTTACCGCAGGTGGAGTAGAACACCACTTGATCCTATTTTTTCCAAAATAATTCTCCTGGTCCTGGTCACTTCCACATTCGCTCATAACAGCTTCCAGCCATTCCAGAAAATTGGGATCATTAACATTCATCGAATGTCGCTGTGAATATGCCATTTTTGACTGAAATAATATCAATTATTTTTGATAAAAAAGTTTCACTAATGGGTCATACGGACCCCACGCTCCACTAATAATCGAATAAAACTCCGAAATCACTTACCGCGGTACAACCACTTCTGTCAACAGCTCAGAAGCTATTGCCTGAAAGGTACTGTGGACCACAGCTCCTCATAGCAGATCCTATGGGAATTACAGAATAAACAAAACTGGCTGGGGTTCCCAGAACCCCACCATACTGGTTACGGGTTAATGTCAATATTCCTGAAGTACTACTGAAGGTTTTAACTATGAAAAAAGAGAAATTAATTATTTATGAATTTGTTATTTATTGATTATTGATCATTTTTACAATAAAAAATGTTCAACAAGCCCCGTCCTCCGACAGAGAAGAAGACTTGCATGGAGCAGTTCCAAATGTTCTATTTTGGACGGCTGGAAGATAATACAGTAAGGGTTCAGTTTACATCCATTTTTTCTCTCCTTTTGTTAGATAAGCCGTTGCAGCCACCGCCCATGGCACCAGAAATAGACTCCCTGATAGTGGTCCTACCCTACAGCCTCTCATCTTGTAACTACTATTACTAATGGGTGCCTTCACCAACCAAAATAATGCACATCTATCAAAAAACAACATTTAAATAGTCTTATTATTTATATATTTAAATATATAGTAAATATATAATGGATATTTTTGGATGAAATCGAAATGTTGAAGATACGTTAATATTGTGTTGGGTCATATGAAATATTTATTACTTCTGAAATTCCAAGCTCTTCTATTGTTTACTAGATTTATGTTTACAGATTGTAATAATTGGTAATGTTGTTATATATTGGTAGTAACAAACGGTCCATTCGATGTTGATTTTACAAATTTTCTTCTGGTGGCACTGATTAATTCATAATTAATTAATTTCTTCTATTAATCCTGAGATGAAACCATCACATCCGCATCGTACTTCAGGAATATTGACATGAAACATAAAACATTCATAAAAATACACCCTGCATTATTTAATTAACTAAAATTAAATATTAAGACCGTGGAAAAATTCCAACGAAAAGCCCTTGGTCTCCAAACTAAAACAGAAATAGAAATTTTCTGTCCAATATTTCGCCCATTCAGGGATCCTCAGGGTAGATAGAGAAAAAACAAAAAAAAAAAAAAACATGAATAATGCACCCAAGAAGCATCCCACCACCTTCAAGACTCAAAAGCAACTAATGAATCATAAGGAAGGTTACTCGACCCCGGCTGGGTAAGGTTAGATAAAACAGCTGATAAATACTGGAGAATATGAAAATTCAACATACACTTACCAAACTACAAAAAGCACAACAGGAAAAAATAAATAATTGTAAACAACACCAAAACATAAGACAAAAAACTATATGAAAAAATGAAAGTAAGATTGTAATGAAATGAAAAACATGTTGTTTTATTTATTGTTCTTTTGATGGTGATTATTTTTAATTTTGAATTCTGCATCTCTAGTGCAGTGGTTAACCAGTGAGCTACCGCGGGTCGTACCCAAGTCAGACGAATCCATTCTCTTCACCGATCCTATATCCCCGTGCTCTCGCAATATTTGCGATGTATACACAGGGAAGTTCATTGAGCATTACTTTATTTGGGATCTTGTTGACTTAAGTCAATTTTATATTTATAATTTATTTTTATTTATTGTTCTCATGATGGTGATTATTTTTTAATATTTTTAATTTTGAAGAGAAAAGATTTGTCCTATCAGGGATTCGAACCATGGTCGTCTGCATCTCTATTGCAGTGCTCTAACCACTGGAACGGATTTGTCTGACTTGGATAAGTCCTCTGTTAGCTCAGTGGTTAGACCACTGTACTAGAGATGCAGACGACCTAGGGAAATGGGAAAAGAATGAGAAGTTAAAACTTATTGACAACCTGCGGAACAGATACCAATAGTTGTGCAGAGAAGTGATTTGGCCGAGAATACACTCTATCTTTACCCCAATTAAGGGTACCCTGTTTTTGGATTGCGTGCTCTAATATACTGTTGTAAGGTTTCGTAGTGGTATCATACCTAGATCCTGGATGGTCAGCATCCCACAGAGTCCACCTAACTTTAGTCACCTGTAGCAGATTTAATTATGTTGTGTTTTGTTTGTTTGTTTTTTCGTATGGACAGGAAGGCAGTGTACCTTAAAATAAATGTTTATTTTCCTAAATTATTATATCCCTTCAAGACTTATCCTTATGGTAAGACTATTAGTTACTAAGCCTTATCCTTTTTTGAATTTTAATCCTTTTACCTTCTGTCTGGTCCCTTTCCTGTTATTAGCTGGTAAGACTAAACATTTCAAAACCAATATGGCATCACAAAAAAAAACTTTGGTTTTCATGATCGTTTCTTGATGCACATCTCGATAAAGAAAATATCTTGTGTGGATTACTAATGACTATTTAACTTTGAATAAGTGGCTCAAAGTTAGAGTTAAAACAAATTATAATCATAACTTTCGAACTAAAATTATAACTGAATAGTTGTTTAGTTTAGAGTCAACGAAGGTCGCTGGCTTTAATGTTATAATGTACCACTACAACCACGATAGATATTGGGCTCAGTGTATACGGACTTTACTTTTTTCAAACCAACGGTTGTGCAAAGAAGGAAAAAAATTAGGTTCTTGTCTGTTTGGACGTCCGTAGACAACAGCGCGCTCAGGTGTCGCTTACCTCAACCATTTGGACCATGTCAGGTTATGCTGCCTACAATTTATTTCAAATAGTATTGCCTTTCATTATCATAGAACAGATTTTTAGGAAATGAAATAAATGGGAAACATATGAAGACAAAATAAAACTAGAAAAAAAGATTTCCCGGGCAAATCGTTTATCTTTCAAAGAAAAACATGTAAAAATTAAAACAATTAACAAAAAAATTTTTCATATTTTAGTGAGATATCATCATTTCTCTTTAAAATATGATAGTAGGAGAAACATGCCAAGAAACAATGAAACATATACAGTAAAACCTCGAATTAACGGACAGCCCTGGTGCAAATATTTTTGTCCGTTATTTAGAGGTGTCCTTTAAAGGGAGGTTTTATTTTTTTATAAATATGTATTTGTACAAATTAATTCTCTCTTATTCAATTTCCCTCGTGATTAAAAGGTAAGTAGAATAAAAAAAACATCGCACGGTTTTTGAGTGTTCCCGAAACTTGTGTCCTACCGATATTGAGTCTTTCCGCTAGCGCACGTACCCTTAACTTTTCAAGGTCATAAAAGTCGATTACATTTATTTTTTGTTCTAAAGTGAGTCTCTTACGTGAGGGAGACATTTTCAGCCGCCTGCCACGAGGGTTAGAACAGAACTAAATTTTAATAAAGCAAGTCCGAGAATAAAAAAAAAGTATTAATGTGGAAAACCTTTACTCAAAAGTAAACACAACTGTCCCTGTTTCCTTAGACCGGAAACAACTAATTGTTTCCGAGAAACGGGAAAGGGATAAAGTCATACTGTCCGTCTTTTAGAGGTTTTTGTAATCGATTTCTAACCAATACAGCCTGTCCGTGGCCGTTAATGAGAGGTTTCGTTAAATAGAGGTTAAAATGCCTTAAAAATTGTATTAAAATGTTGGTGCAAAAAAAATCGTCCGGTAATGGGGAGTGACCGCTATTTAGGGGTGTCCGTTAGTAGAGGTTATACTGTATTACAAACAATGTTCATTAAAAACAACATCTTCAGGTACTTTAACTATGAAACACTCTTTTGTTTCTCTACATATTCCTCCAGATATCCACTGCTGAGGGAAAATCCGTCCTGTGTCGTTTTTTCTTCTTGTATATAGATTTTTGTCAATTTCTACATACATTCCTGGACCTCCAATAGTTGCTTAACTTCTCTCTAATTTAAAAGCACACACTTCTCTCATATAATTGGAATAATCAATTACTGTAGAATGAGACATGTTGCGCTGTTCGTCACAAAACTTTATGGAAGTCAGTTCCTCTTGAAGAACTAATGTTCATTGAATTTGAATGAAAAAAGCTGATTTTTCATCAGTGACCGTGCGTAAAATCTTCAAATTCCAAGTCATATTGTCAAAATAATATGAAAACGCATTCACCTTCAACTTGACATAAACAATAACAAAACACTTAGAAAGGTTACGATAACAGTAGGAGATGCGTCAACGGACCTACAAACGGACAAGTACCAAAAATTATTTTAATTTATTGAATACCACCACAGCCCATGAAGAGTGGTACAGACTGTACTGTTTCTAGGACAACGGTTGTCAAAGTAGGTGATTTGTCCTTGATCCCGCACAGCTGCCAGGTTTTCCCCTAATGAAGGATCCCGCTGTATATAGGCTGGGTGAACCTCAGGAGGGTCCACCCTGAGCTGTATCAGATCAAATAAATTACCTGCCTCAACCGAAGCTTAACCTGGAACCTTCTGCACGGCAACAGCCTCCTATCATTGAACTACCCCGTTCCTATTCTCTAAATTACTCTGGCCAAATTGATATTGGATGATTTCTTCAACCATGTAGTACATTTTTCTTAGCCTTACAAGAGAAAGTTTTATTATTGTACGCCTTATCTATTATAGTTTGCTGAATCGCATAATAAAACATAATAGTTGCTTGATGATTCTAGATTCTTCAGAGATAATTTCGAGTTTAATTTGGGCTTATATCCGTCATTAACTAGCCACAACAATGGCATTGAAAGAAAGGAGTAGAAGAAAGATAAAAAGCTCTTCTTGGAAAGGGCGTTCTTGAGATTATATACTTGTGCGGGAGATGGCCTGCAATTAGCCAACAGCTGATGGTTCACTTCCGGTTTTCTTCGGTCATCGCCTACTTGATTATAGCAAAGTTCAAAATGTCCTTCATATATAGCTGGTTATAAAGATTAAATTTAGCTTTACAAAAATAATAAGTCGATTTACAGTTTTAAAAGTTTTTTTTTTATTCTTTTGTTTATCAATTGCACCTCCGGAACAGCGTATTCAGCAGATTTCATCTGACTGTTGGTATTTTCTCTTTGCTTTGCAGGATCATTAAGTTTTAGAAATAATCAATAGTTCTCGAGCCAAGAGATCTGGCCATTGTCTTTTAATTTTCTCTTATCAAGTTCGGGTAGCAGGGAATAGAAAAAAGGAAGAACAAGTGGATTTTGGTGGTTTTGTGTTGAGTGGAATGTTGTGAATATGTGATTTATCCTGACATGTTTATGTCGTTGTGTTGGTGGTTCGAAATACACCAAGGAGCACTAAAACTGTTTTTTAGAATTTTGGACTGTGTTCTATATGTTCCATGTTAGTCTATTTTTAAAGTACAGTATTTCGTGAACGTCTTGGTTTCCTCGTTTATATAATTAATTAATACAAGACTGAAAAGACAAGAAACTGCTCGACGTTTTCGCCTACGCTCCCAATTAATTACAAAAGAATCATTTACATGACAGTTATCAGACCTATTTGGACATAAGGAGTTGAGCTTTGGGGCTCTACTAAACCATCCAATTCATCTCGTATCCAATCCTTACAATCCAAAATCCTCAATGTTCCTTATTATGTTACAAGCAAACTCATCCATGATGATCTTAATATCCCATATGTTGCTGATTTGGCCCAAACTAGATGCTTAACTATCCTTCCATCACCAGCTCCATATACACTTGAATCCGCTAGTCTCTCAACTTGCTTCCCGTACTATTCCTGAAACCATCTGAGGCGTCTGAAAAGAAGATGGCCTCGAGATCTTCTACTATAGAACTTTATTGGAGTGCTACCGATGGCTAGTTTCTCCACAAGTGTTTTTTGTTTTCATGTCATTCGTTCATATTAGCAAATTTACTTGTTGTAATATTATTATAATTATAAATATAAATAAATTAATCTAAAAAATATATATAATTAATTATATGACTATATATATATAAATTGTGACAACAAGGAAAGTGGTGAAGTGACAACAGCATTCAAAAGTTAATGGAATCAAGCCTTCTGACTAAACAAACAAAAATAAAAATTTATCTATAATCTCTAATAAGGTGGCGTACTATGATGCAGAAACGTGCATACTGCAACTCTCTTCTAGTTCGACTAGTCTTCGAGAGGAAAATATTAGTGCATATTTTCGATCTAGTTTACTTTCACTGGAAATCAGGAAGAATAAGGAGCTCGATAACCTCATAGGGTATAGAGGTATCGCTAGATTAGTGAAGATTAAGTTGGCTTACGCGAAGGGGTAATAATAAATAATTTCCTAGGTAAAAGAAGAAGAGGGCACTCCAGAACAAGCTAGTTGAAGGATGTAGAACAAGATCTCTACGAGCTTGTGACCTCGTGGAGGACAAGACGATGGAGCTTGGAGACTTGGGTAAAGGCGGTTGCAGTAGTTAACTAAAGCAACGTTGTGTGTGGTTAGTACTTAGGTGGTTAGGGCGGGTGATGACTGCCCTCAAAGTTAAACTGTGAAACCCGAAATTTTTCAAATGGCCCTCCAGATGTTAGACCCGTCAGCTTACAAAACCAACTGACAAAGACCTCAAGATTAATGACCCTTTCCCGTGTACTTCTGTTGGGTATAGCGTTTTGGTTTTGTAGGATTTAAATATCCACCCGGAGGCCTGGTCCTGGGATGGTCCAATTCTTTCCTAGACTAAGAAAGAATTACTGTTGTTCCCGAACATCCTTAATTCATGGGTATTTACCGATTTGTTCCTGTCCGAAGTGTATGTCGATGGAAAGTGCCATTTTATGTCCCTTCCGAAGGGTGACATAAGTAAAGATTTTTTACTCCCTTTAAAAAATCGTAAGGCTGTCTGCCTGGCTGCGAACCCCCGATCATGGGCATAGCGGGTTGTTGTGCTAATTAGTATATTCACCATTATATTTTTATGAATCTCGCCATATCAGACTCTCTGCGCAACCATTAGCTTCGAAACTGTACAGTCTCTACCATTTACTGAACCCAAGACTTGTGTTGTAGTGATACATAAATATCCTTTAACTTATATTTAAATCTATTAATGTAATTATTTAATCAAGCGAATATAGGACTACTGAGCAATGAGTCATATAAGCCCCCCTTTAACTTTCCTTTGTTGAATTATTTAGTTAAAGCTCGTGCAAGGTCTAGACAAGGAGTATTGATTTGAGAGTGTGTTCCAGTTGGAGAGGGACCCCGCTGTGCCCTACGCTGTTGTTCTGAGAGGTCATAAATTTCCCAGCAAGTCCTCTTCTACAAAGCAACAGTGGTCACTGCATCTGTTTTGCTTTCTTCCCTTCCACAATTAGCAAAAAAAAAGTTGGTACCCCGACCTTCGGGTCCTGACAAATGGTTACTATGTCTTTGTTCCCTAAATTCCTCTGATTTGCCAAGCCTTCCACAGTTTCCTATTGTGTCCAGGTTTCACTTCTCTGTCTTTCAGGTCATGTGGCAAATAAAAACGTATAGTTTGTAAAAAGTCAAACTTGTGACGTCATTGTTTGGCACTGATGGATAAGTTTTCTAATATGCTACTTGAATATTTAATAACACGTACTTATTTAAATGCACTATTAAACCCTGAATATTTTATTTGATTTTTCGAATAAAGTGAAAACAATTATATTATAATTACTAATTTTCTTGTTTCCTTCTTTTGAGTTTTTATTAGGATTTAACTCATAATTTATATTTATCTAATTAATTAAATTATTAAATTACACATAAAGATATATGTGGTAATTTTATTAGCCTTCGTATTTTACTCCAAGACACTCAAGTTCAAATTTTATTATCTGTATTATTATTTTACGGAGACTTCGAGAAGAATAAATGGTATTACTTCCGCAGGTTGTGCCTTTAAATTAAGTCACAAACACGTTTTAATTTTTCATTCGTTTTCTTTTCTTAATATTCTCGAAAATAATATTTAATATGGAAAAAAGAGTGTTATTTTGAGAATTGCGTATTTTTCAGTAGTCATTTCATCAAAAAATAAATTAAAAATATTTTTTTTAAATAATGATAATAAACATTAGTACGATTATTTAATCCATATTGCTAATGCTATTTCTAGGTGAGAAATTCCATTTATCTGTTCTCAGACAATGAAAGGTAGCTGGTTAATCAAGACTATATTTAAGAGAAAGAATCTCCAATATTAATGTAACTCTTATGTCAGTTACATACAATAACAGTAAAATTGTTATTAAAAATGTATATTAATATATTATGAACTTTAGTATATTATAATTACAAATTAAAATATAGAATAAACAAATAATTTTATTCTGGAACTAGATCCCTTTAGAATAACAAATGTTAAAAATAAACAACAGCATATATATCTGGTCAAGGGGATACATAATCAAAATCATTTAGTATACATTTATAAAACGTAAAAAGTAAATAAAAATCAAAAAGTAAGTTTTTCTTGAATGAAATAGACCAAAAACATAAAATAACAAGAATTAAGGGAAATAATAAATAAACGCAAGTAAAATTTAAAAAAAAAAAGTTATAAGAGAATTATTTTTTAAATCCACGATAAAAATTAATCAGTTTACTATTTATATTATTTAGTCCATCTTTTTGATACACAATAAAAAAAAGCATTTGTTATTTATTTAAGTATTCATAAGTACTTATAAATTAAAAAGTGAGTTTTTGTGATGAAAACAAAAAAACAAAACAAGAATTGAGCAAAAAAATAAATAAACCCAAGTAAAATATATTAAAAATAATACAATGATAAAAGAATTTTTTTAATATTAAGTTTATATAACTCGATTAAAATTAAGTTTATAAATTATCTTATATGTTACTTTAAAGAGGCATTCTAGAATAAATAAACTATAAATTATATAGAATAAATAATTATTAATATTGTTTAATCTATCTTGCTAATATTACTTCCTAGTGGTTAGTGTTTTCGTGTTTTTTTTATATTATTTGATAGTTTCATTTAATACTTTAAGGTACTCCCTTAGATATTGATAGTAACTTACATACCATGCCTCGCAGATTTGAACTTAAAAGGGACTTAAACGTTAGTAAGTAGGTAAGTCCGCCGGAGTACAGCGAGGTTAGGAACCTTGCAAAGGTCAAGGCTTCAATGGACCAACTCTAATGAAATTTATTTTCTTACCTTTTGCTCCAGCTTTTGTTTCTTTATTTATTATCTATTATCTTTATTATTTATTATCTACCATTTGCAATAATGCATTCCTTATACATACTACATAATATTTATTACATCAATGTGAAATATGTCTACCGGAGATCGACTTTGGGTATCAGTTCCGCAGGTTGGCGCTTCGAGTCAAGTCACATCGAGTTTTAAGTTTTCGTTCTTTTCCTTTTTAATATTCTTGAAAATAAAAATAATCAGAGTTTGGGTATGAAAAAAAAGTGTACTTGTGGGAAATGTGTTTATTTCGGTAATCATTTCATTAAAAAATGAACTTTCCGAATAACATTGCGAAGTAGAGATGACGATATAACAATATGTGTAAGTACGTTATCTAATAATAGTAATAAAGTTTTTATTTTTTCTGGGACAAGTCCCTTTAGAATAAGAATACAGGTATTGTTTAAAATAGATAAATAGATTAAAATTGAATTTATTTATACTCAGTAATAATTATTTGTTACTACTAATTATGCAGTCAGCCGTGTAATTATTTTTACTTTCGAGAATATTAAAATGGAAACGAATTAAAAGTTGAAACTTGTTTTGATTTAAATCGAAGTGATAACCTATGGAACTGTTACTGAAGTTTTTAGTGATATAATATTTATCAGGGTTGCCTAGCAACGGGAAACTACCTTTTGTTTAGTCTTTTATAGGGGGTGGAATGGCTCAGTGGTTGGACCACTGTTGAAAATCCTGGTTCAAACCCCGCTACTGGCGAGACTTTTATTTAATCATTTAGTAGCCGGAGATGAATAATATGGGATATAGGACCCTCCTGGGGCTCACCCAGCCTCTATAAAGTTGGTACCCAAAATAAGGGAAGGAAATCTGGCGTTGAGATTGATCTAGGAAAAATCACCTCCCTCTACAACTATTGTCCTTGAAGCAGTATAGTCTCTACTCTGTACTGAACCCCAGACCCGTTCACGGTTTCTTTTCTTTCATCGTGCTCGATCATAATTCATCATAATAATTATCTTTAATAATATAATTATCACTTAGTTAATAGGATAGCTAATATTTAAACTATCTTTGTGGTTGCAGCAACCAATTCCGTTATCTCTTATTAATGATTACTATCTTAAATATTTTTTACTATAATAATCTTTATCTTTAATAATATAATTATTATTTTTGTTAATAGGATATCTAATATTTAAACTATGTCTGTGGTTGCAGCAATCAATTCTATAAATAAAATCTTTTATTAATTAGATATTGAAGTAATTATTTTTGCTACAGTTGTTATCTTTAATAAAATAATTACTATCTTTTGTTACTAAGATAACTATTATTTAAAATATCTTTGCGATTTAAGCATTCCATTCTGTAAATTCAATCATTTATTATTGAGATAACTTACTTAATTATTTTTAAAATAATTATCTTCAATAATATAATTATTAATCTTGTCATTAGGATAGCTAATATTTAAACTGTCTTAGCGGTTAAATTATCGTTTGTTAATAACATAACTATTATTTAAACGATTTTTGTGGTGACAGCAACCAACGCAGTAATCAGAAACTTTTATTGTTATTTTTAAAATAATTTTATCAGTAAGATAACTGATATTTAAACTATCATTTTATAGTGTTATAAACAATTATAATAATAACTCATTGTATTTTATGTGTTCACTTAAAGAAAAGGAGGTACTTGTGTCTCAACGCAGCCCTGGTTATTTTTGTCTACTTGTTCGCATGCGCGAGCAGTTACATTTTGTAACAGTTACATTTCTAACAGCTGATTTGTTCTGTTTCTTCTTGCTTACTGAGTTTTCATTATTGCTGATTTATTATTTCTTATTGTTTGTTATTTGTTGTTTATTGTTCGTTATTTGTTGTTTATTGTTTGTTTGCTAGTTTGTTATAGATTTTTCATTGTTATTATTTTAGTTATTTATTTAATTAGTGTAAAATGATGCGTATTTGGGATTTGCTGAAAACAGAAGAACAAGCTATTATTTTTTTGCAGGAACGAAATATTTTACCAAAACAAAGAAAATGTAGCAATTCACATGAAATGAAATTGTGTTGTGGTAAACGTTTCTTTTGGAAATGCAATTTAAATCAATGTAGTCAGAAAGTGGGACTCAGAAATTATTATTATTTAATTATATAGAAATTTAATTATATAGAAACTATTTTTGTTTAATTTAATTTAATAAATTCTTTTGATTTCTAATTGTTAATAATCTTTTTAACCCAATAAATAGAAGATAACTGTTAGAAATGTAGCTGTTACAAAATGTAACGGCTCGCGCATGCGAACAAGTAGGCAAAAGTTACCAGGGCTGCGTTGAGACACATGTACCGAAAAGGTAATAAGTGGGTCTAAATCTCATATATATTTATCTCAGGCCGAGGTGTAGGTGGAAAGATTGCGTTAAGAGTGATCTGGTGGATTTTGGTTTGGGTATTAGTACGTGCACAGAGGTTAGTAAACAGAAATTGGTGATATCGGTAAGCCTTTTTATTTATTTATTTAAAATTTCAAAGTGGCCTGGAAGACCAAGGTATCTATGTCTGTAGGGCGCTGAGCTACTATGCTGAAGATCCTGGGTTCAAATCCAAGTGCGATAGATAAATTTTTTAATCTGTCAACAGATCTTGATGAACCCTGTAGGATCTGCAGAACTTATTGAGACTCTAATTAGTGGGGAGAAACCCTGCGGTTGACAGTGATGCCGAAAAATTCACTTCCCTGCATTACCGTTGGCTTATACCCAAGATTTTTCAGGTGCGGTAGTAGTACATTTTTTTTTGTTTTAGCACATTTTCTATATTAGTGTTATATCTGTCTCATCAGTATCTTATGGTTGCCCAATTTTGTTATCTCGTTGGATCCCATAGTCAAGAGTTCAGTATTAGCCTTGCAGATTTACTTCCATAAGTGCGATAGTGAAAATATCCAAAGGTGGAGAGAGAGTGTCATATGGTTGTTTGTAAACAAACTGGCTGGAGTCTTGGAGGTCATGCAGAACCATGCGGTTGCGACACGATAGTAAACATATCGCTTTACCCTGGCCAGCTGTGAGCTGCAGGAACTGGCTCTGGCCACCGCTCGGTCAGGCCTTGAGCTCAAGGTTCTTATATGCAACTACTGTCATCATCCTATAATGCACTTCTTGCACGTAGATAAATACACCACGAGTTATAAAATGTATATATGTTTATGAGGAAGAAAATGGTCCGGATTGAGGTCTAAAAAAAATCCCCTTAGAAAGAAGAACTGTTTATTTTTAAAGCCAACGTTTCGACCCACATTGCAGGTCTTCTTCAAGGTTAAATATACAAGATACAAACGTATAAATTAAAATAATATATGGCAAATAAAAGCAGTATATGTATATATAATTCAATCCCCTCTATTTTTTTAGTTCTCTCATGTTCTCTTTTATCTTAAATAATTCCTTTATGTCACGTTATCCCCTATCTCATATTAGATAATTTTATAACTCCAGAAGGAAACAATATAATATTAAAAAACTATTACAATTGTGAATGTACTCTACAGTTTTTACTGGTAGTACTGTTATCTTTTTTGCCAACTCTGACGACTAGGTTTTGGTCTACACCGCGAATTAAGAATTAACTTACTCTCCTGGGAATCGAACCCGCAACGTTCCGGACCGCTGGTCAATATGGGATCGTTGCCCTATCATGTACGCCCTGTAATATAACACAACTAAAAAAAAGTTGAGCGGGAGATCTGTTCTTTTTTTTTTTTTCTAACTTAAGTCACCTATAACTTAAGGAGTTGCCGTTGAATATTGTGCTATTTATCTTTTTTTAATTATTCTGTTTATTTATAATTTATTTATTCGCTTATTGTTAATTAACCAATCATTCGTTTAAAGTACTTGTTCTGGATCCTAGTCACCATGTAAACTAAAAAAGTAACTAATTCGTGTTAGATTAAAAATAAAGTTATTTATTTTATTAAGTTATTTATTTCTAATTTAGGACATAGAAAACTAACCAAATAGTTATTAACTATTTTATTACTATATATTAGTACATATATGACAATAATATAAATATTAGTTAATAATAAATTTATGAGATGCGGATAACAATAAACAATTGTATATTTTGTAAAATGCGTGTTGATCCGCCGTTAAATGACCAGGAGATACACTCTTCTAGTATGCCTAAATAAATTTATTTATTTTTAAATTTATTCAATTGAAATAAAAATTCAAAAATGGATATATTAGATGACAATTATAAAAATCAAATATACAAAGCCATAAGTCTCTAAAATATAAAATAGTGAGGTGTCATCTATTTCATAACCAGTCAACGTTTCGGCAATTCAGGCAGCATCAGGACTCACAGCAAATTAAAATTAAAGTGGAAGGGGGTAACCATGTTATGGTTATATTAATTGTAATTAACCGGAAAGAACGTATTTTATATGCATATTGATGATATAAAATAATTTTTATTCCATTCTTCTAAAATCTATTTATCGTATATCCATTTTCACCTTAAAATTAAATAGAAATATTTCACAAAAATCTTTACCATTTGCACTTTTAATAAAAAAATAGTTATTATTAAAATTCATTAAATATTAATGAACTCAATTAATTATTATTAAAATTCATTAGACACTAATGAACGATGTTGTGGCATCTTATACATGAAAATGCTATAATAATGTAATTGTTATGTCCCAATGTTAGGAAAATTATACTGATTCGATGCGGATATAATTTATAAGTTTGTAATGCTATATAATGCGATATTTATACGTTGTAAAAAAATCTGTTATTTTTAATTAAAAAATTTTTTTCTTTTTAAATTGAACTTTACTTTTTTAGTCCTGTAATTGACCATAGGCACCTATAATAATAAAGATATTTTTTTCAATTACTACTATTATCTTATTTCTTATTGTTATTTTTTTCTCTTTCTTTTAATCTTTTTTTTAAATATTGTTATTTGACGAAATTTGCAATTTTATTATTTTATTAATTTCATTGTAATAATTAATTCAATGTTATTATATTCTACTATAATCCATAATTGCTTATATATTATTGTCTGTATTGTTATTCTAAAGAGGCTTGTCCCAGAATAAATAAAGGCATTAATATTATTACATCGAGTCTTTACGCGCTTGTCTTGTTGAGTGTATATCAGTATAATATTTTTTGTAGTAATAGTTTTATCACTTCACTGTAGTTAGGCCTTGCTGATGAATGATAATAATTATCATATTTCTGATTACTGCTATGTGTTACATCAGATTCCCCCCTTAAAAAAAATAATATAGCTGATGAGATATTTCAATTTTGAGAACCTACGATTGCAATTATCATTTCTAAATAATGCTTGATTTATCAGTGGTGATTAATATTATATAATTGACGGTAATTTCTGTATATACATAAATAAATAAATAAATAAATATATATATATATATATATATATATATATATATATATATATATATATATATGTGTGTGTGTGTGTGTGTGTCTGTAGATTTTTGTAATCTTAACTTTTTATGTATACACATTGCGTTACAAACCTTATAAATGTTTTGTTTTTTTTACGTTGAAAGTGCTTTAATTTATTTCAGTTGGTTCGCTTTTCCAAAACCAGTATATATAATTACAAAAACAAAATAATTATATGTTTTAATAATAAAATGGAATGTAGGCATTAAAATTGCTTCATAATCTACATGCCTTCTATAAGTAAAAAAAATTGTTAGTACATAAATGTACCTTAGCAAAATCGGGGAATAAAAAGATGTTTCGGATAATCCGTGGTATCCGAACAAGCAAGGTTTTACTTTAATTGCTGATATAATGGCATATACATATGATATAGATAATACTAATAACAATAAGATATGATTAAAATATTATTTCGATTCCATTTATGTCTCAGATAAAGACCTGGGAAACTATTGATACTTCTGAACGAATGGATTGGATGGAAAAAATGGAATTTCACATTTTATATTTTACTAGCTGTTTTTTGTTTCTTGGTCCGTAAAAACTAGAGAAATCTTCTTATGTTTTCTACTCGTAGTTTTTTCTAAAAATAAAAATAAATAAACTAATCCCTGTTTACCAAGTGATTTAGAAGTAAATGGTATATTCTTTAAAAGATCGATAAAAACGATATTTTTAAAAGGAGGATATGTTTGTTTTAAATCCTAGAATGAAGAAAAAGTAAAAAAAAAAATTATTACAAATGTCAATTACATTTAATTAACAAATTAAATTACATTTAATTCAATTCTAAGAACTAACAAATAATGATTTGCATACGTATAATGTATGAAGTTTGATATCTCAGTGTGTAGGGCAGTCGGTACCTGTTCGGAAGGTCCTTGGCTCAAATTCAGCTATGTTGGATAATTTATTAAATCTCTTCACAACCACTGATGGTAATTGTGAATTAGTTACCTTTAATAGCTCAGACGAATCATCATCCTGCACAGTCGTTCTAAAAACAGTACAGTCTCAACCATGTACTGAAACCAAAACCCGACGTGGATTGCAGAGGATTTTTGTTTGTATGTGAAAATTAATTTATTATTAGTTTAGTTGTTTGCTAAATAGTAACAAGGCAATTTGTGATTCAGATGAACCAGTCAATCTCCCTATTGATTGTTGTTGTCTCAATTGAACTGGGTTTAAATGAAGATGTCATATTAAATTGACTGTCTCTGAGCGATTTCAAACCAACACTTCTCTGGCATCTCTTTATAAATCATAAATCACACTTCGCTTTCACAATTCTAGAAGCGTAAGCTTGGCAACTTGGCATATGACGCTTAAAACTCAGGTTGTGAAAGTGAAGTTGCAGACGAGCGTTTAGAGGAGGACTCTTATGAAATTTATACTTACTATGTTTGTTTCTTATTATCATTATATATATATATATATATATATATATATATATATATATATATATATATATATATATATATATATATATATATATATCGGAGTTCGCAACCCTGCAGGTGGTCTAGGGTTTTTTAAAAGTGAGTTCAAAATTCTTGCCCGTACCTGGGTCTCAAGCCTTTACGATGCCAGAGATAAAGATCCCTATCCTCAATATAGCTGGATTGGCAAAATTTAGGATTCCCACTGTAACATCGTTAAGTGAATGAACAATAAACATAACGTTTATTTTTTATTTTATCGTGAGGGTTGCTAGCTCTGTGCTTAAGGTCATTGCCTACTTACCTAAAGGCCCCAGATTCGTGACCAGATGTTGTCGATAAATTATTTATTTATTGTTATCAGTCGTGAATTGATCATATGGGATCTGAAAACCTCCTTAGGCTCGCCCATAAAACAAGTAAATTTTATTTATCTAAAACTCACCTTTGCACAATATTTGGCATGAAATCAGGAGTCTGTTTCAGTAATTATGATTACTTATATGAAATAACTCCATTTGTTTCAGAACTTTAACATGTAACCTAACTATAAATGCAGTTATAACTTTATGACAGTTATAACTTTTATTGATAACTGTTATAACCTAATATAAATAAAAGAACGTATGTTTGTATTTATGTATAATTTAATACACGACAAATAACCAAGACAATTATAGATATACATTTTCAATTTGGAGGACAAAAATCCACAATATTCTTCTGGATCTGCTCAAATAAATCCCTGTTTTCGTACCTCCTTCTCCAAATATATTCACATAGGTACGAATCTATCATCGTTCGGTGGGTACCGCATTCTCTCTTGTTCCTTCTCTTGAGCGATGACCATAGAGATTCGATTCTTTGATTATGAGCTCCTGAGGTTAATTCATTTCATGTCCCTTGGAACAGAGCCTTTTTTGATGTACAATACCCTTATCTTGAGCATATTTTATGCTTGATTCTTGATTTCTAACTATTTTCGCCAATTCTAAGAAATTCATTTTAATGACTGAGTAAATTATATGTACTATAAGTAAACTAAACGGTTTTATCTTTCTTTACATTTTTATTTCTATTAGGTTGTAACAGTTATGAATAAAAGTAACTGATACTAAATAACAGATATTTAAATAATAATCTGCATGCGTTTTCCGAAACAGTTCCGAAATCAGTTCTGCCCTTACCGTGTACTGAACCCAATATTCTTGGTACATGATACAGGTTTTTTTATTCTATTATTATTATTATTAATTTAACTTCACTTTATGCTACTATAGCTAATCGGACGATGCTACTGTCGGATTCTTTCTCCCAGGTTCATTCATGCCCTATTTTTATTTAAAAATTGTAATTGTGAAGAAGCCCATAAAAAGAAAGGTTGTAGTATTTACTGGCCTTGTAGGGTTGTAAAAACAAGAAGCATAGTATTGCAAATGTGGGAGGAGAGTAGGAGTAAAGAAAAGAAATGAAAACTCCACTAACAATGCATTGTAAAAGGTACTTGCTAGGGAGCATTGACATGTTCCTTGCACTCTCGTACCAGCTGCTACCTGTCACTACCTTAGCTAAAACCTTTCTTATTCAAAAGGAAATAAGAAGAAAAGAAGAAGAAAAAAGAAGAACCTCGAACACAGGTGCACGGATCGAAAACCGTACTCAATCATTTCATAGAGGGAATGGGTTTCAACCTACCTCGGTACGAATTGATATTGCCTGCGGTTTAGGAACAATCATATACCGTTCGGCGACCAAATGTAGCGGAAAATTAGTAAATCCAATCAGTGGTTGGTTCTTCAGGATCTATCATCTTAGTAAAGCTTTATTAAAAAATAAAAACCTAAACAACAAAAAAATTCTGGCTAAAAAAAGCAAAAATAAGGTATTAAAATATAGTAGTGAAGCCACAGTGTCTACGTGAGGCGTTCAGGATAAAAAGCGGATAACTCCAAAAATTTAAATATATTCTTTTTCACATTTTTCGCTTGTTTAGTCGAGCAATTTTATAGTCTTGAAAATTCAGGTTCAGAATCGGATTTAAAGCACGAAAATTAAGTCGGAAAATTGTTTTGTTTTGTAACAAAATTACGTGATTGACTTATTTTCTACATTACATTTAGTCGTGCAATGTTAGAAGATCTGGAAAATACAGGAAAATACTGTAGTAATCTGTTAATTGGGAGTTGAATATGTTCTCGAACAGGTCACTAAGGGAGGTGACCTGTGCGACAACATATTCAGTAGTTTCAGTAAACAGTAGTTTCTACCATGTACAGAACTCAAGATATTTCATGAATTGTAGTGGTACGGGTACAAAAGTACGGTAAGTAACTATGGGAGTACTGAAAAGACCATCGCAGAGCCAAAACGGCATAAGCTACAGACTTGAAATTTGGACAGTAGGTACATTTTATAAGGTCAAGGTGCACTGAGAAAGGATTTTTGAAAATTCGTCCCCTGTGTAAAATACGGGAAATCGTATCATGTTATCTAATATATATATATATATATATATATATATATATATATATATATATATATATATATATATATATATTATGTTTTAGTTCTCGAGTTTAAAGAAGGACTGAAACTCGAGAACTAAAACATTTTATTTCCATAACAGTCAAGATAAGAACAAACCAATATATTTTATACATATATATATATATATATATATATATATATATATATATATGTATGTATGTATGTATAAGAGATTCGTCCTGACTGAAAAGACCATCGCAGAGCCAAAACGGCGTAAGCTACAGACTTAAAATTCGGACAGTAGATACATTCCCTTACAAGCGCACTAAGAAAGGACTTGAAAATTCGTCCCGTGAGATGATGAAAATAGTGACAAACGTTTGTAATTAAAATAACGTCATTTTTAAAGCGAGCGCATTGAAATTTTGTATTTTGCTTCTACATTAAAATTAAAGAAACATGTGTTTTTTATTTTTTGAAAATCTACTCCGAAAAATGCAAAATAAGGGGAAACGTATCATATTAAGTTAGATATGTGAAAATAAGTAAGCAGGCATTAAATTTTAACATGATCCCTAGATATTACAGTTCTGGATACTGCATGGTGGATTTCAATAAAACTTATCAATATTTCTGCAATTATGCCATTTAATATTAAATAGGACAGTTTATTAAAATCTATCAACAAAGGGATAAGCATTGATAGGCTGGCTAAATTCACAAACGCTTTAAGTCGTTGTTTATAATATGAAGTTTATTTATGAAATTCAAAATTCCCTTTCCGTTTAAAACTCAACATAAATTTCTATTTAAAAATCAACGCGGACGAAGTCGCGGGCAAAAGCTAGTTTAGTATAAATATTATGGCCTCTGTTAAGTTAAGATCGAAAACAGAATATTACAATTATGTTTTTTATTCACATAACGTCACTTTATGCTGCTATGGCTAATCCGGCGATGCTACAGTTGGAGCTCTAAGTTTTGCCTACCCGGGTTTAATTAGGATAGGGAGTTTTAATGAGTACCTGACATCGTACAGGCTTGGGACCCCCGTTTAACGTCCCTTCCGAAGGACGGCGTAACTAAGGATTTTTACTCCCTTTAAAAAATCCTAGGGCCACCTTCCGGGCAACGAACCCGCGATCTTGGGGTTAGTAGTTTGTTACGCTGACCACTAGACCACAGGTCGCCCAATATCTTAATTAAGTATTAAGCCTTACTTAAATAGAAAACCACACTTGATTAAAAAGCGATATTTGTATACTTTAAGGAAGAAATAGTTGGGGGTGCAGTCAAAGAAAACACCAAAATAAGCAAAACTTATTTATTATGTGCCGACGTTTCGGCCTACAATGTAGGCCATCTTCAGGGCTAAGAGAGAGAAACAAACAAAAATATATAAAAACGTAGCAGTAACAAGAATATATAAAATGGTACAGGAGTGAAATTAAAAATAGTGACTAGATATGATGAAATAGTGAAAAGATAAAATAGTGAATAGATAAAAATAGTGACTAGATATGATGAAATAGTGAATATAAGACTGGTTACAGAATATAATAAACTTAAAAAAGTGATAGATAAAAAAACGTCGGCACATAATAAATAAGTTTTGCTTATTTTGGTGTTTTCTTTGACCGCACCCCCAACTATTTCTTCCTTAAATTAGAAGATACAGTCGACCAATTCTTCTCTAACATGATATTTGTATACATTATTAAAAACTTATATTCGAGGTCACTAGGTCCTTAATTAGGTAAATTAATAATAATTTGATCAATTATTTATTTATTCTGTTATTATATTATTTTTTTTATTCTGTTAGCCACCTATGGACCGTGTTGAATCTGAAGATCTTCCTTGGGCTTACTAAGCCTTGAGCGTGATCTCGGCCATATGAATCTCAGCCTTGTCAACGGTTTTACAAACAGTACAGTCTCTAGCATGTACGGAACTTTCATCGGTTGTAGCGGTACATTTTTTAATTATATAATGCACTATTAATTATGAGTCTGCAGTAATGTTTTGCCACCCGCTGCGACGTCCCCCCCCCCCAGTTTCTGCCTTCATCCAACACGTCCCTAATACCGTTCCGCAATTAGAAGTATACTTTTTTTTTTTAAATCGCCTGCTAAGGGTATTTTCCTCTATTACGGCACCCTGACGCTTATCGAACGTACAACTGGAAGGAGAAAAAGAAATAAAAGCGGTAATAACTGAAGACGAGAACTGGTTCTTGCGACAACGCTCGCCCCCAGTTCTCAAGTCGTCTTTT